>CM042012.1:128204739-128804739 GCA_023525715.1 Cichorium intybus | reverse complement strand
ATATCATATAAAATATGTACAAAATACGCACCATATCAATTGCTTCCATAATAATAAGATCAATTAGACTCAAAGACGATTGAAAGCATATATATAGGCACTGTTTGGCGTGCATAACCTTATCGCAAGTTAGTGCTTGGTGAGAATACAAAAGTAGTTTTTCGTAGCTTCTAAGTTAGCTTTTTTATAAGCTACTTGAGATAGTGTCTTTGATAAACTAACTTATAAACTAAAACATAGATTTTCAGCTAGCATGCCAAACATAACCAAACTGAAAAATAGAGAAAAGATAAATTTAATTTTTTTAAACCGATTTCCAAGATTTAGCCACCATTTAAGAGAATGACAAAAATGACTATGATTTCACAGGTGAGTAACACATATACAAAAATAACTATGATTTCGCAGGTGAGTAACACATCGGTGAAAATTCCAAGTAGAGTATGAAAATCTCGGTCATGGGCCAAGATTTTGGATCTATAGTGGTTCCCCCTATTTAAGGTAATTTTTTTTTCCATTTTTCAAACTATATTTTCGCAAATTGAAAAATATTCTCTCTCAAGAAAATGGAACAAAACAAGCACGTACCTAGAATGACATGTTTTGTCTTAACGATATTTAGGAATAATATGATATATTCTAGGAAAAACCAATGATTTTCCCAAATGTATACCAGCGAAAATATAAGATTTTCGTAGACAAATATGACAATTTTGTAGATGGCATCTGCGAATATCTCAAATTTTTTTTGAGAAAAAGTGTTCTATATGTGAAAATGTATTATGCTAAAAGTTTACATTTTTAATCATAATATTCAACATCCACTCGGTAGCCACAACCGTCGATAACCGTCGATAGAGTATGACTTGATACGCCTTTTGGTTGAATTTTAGAAATGATTAGACATTTTCTCTATGTACAAGAGCAATTTGTTGAATTTGTAATCATATTACTCGCTTCAGAAGCAGTGGAGTATTGAAAGTTATCACTTTATACTATATATCCAAATGCTCGTGATTATAATGTCTAAAGATATAAAAAATTTATCAACACAATAGCAACAATCAAATAAGCATGTAGGGTGAGTGCAACACTCCATGAGTGATGTGAAATGATCGATATTGGGTTTGAATTAATTTAAAACTGTGTTTTTACATAGTAACATATATGTTGTTACGGTCCTCATGAATGACTGTACTTTAACCAATCTTATGTTGTTATGGTTTATGAATGATTCAACTTTAATTTGAAAATGAGTTGAAATAAGGTTATAACAAAGCAGCTCGACCTCAGCCAGGGGCAGACCCCGCCAAGGGCTGGCGCCCCTTGTACCCCGCTACCAGGGGCGCTGCCCCCGGACCCATGTTAGTTTAGGGGAAATGACAGTGTACTTTGAATCTTGACCAAATTCAACCAAGTGTGGACTATGCACCTACCTTACTTGTTTAATGTTTGCCAATATCATATTTTGTCAACAAATTAATCCATTACACTTAAATGCTTATTGGTAATATACAATTACCAACATTCTGTACGTTCATCATTTCTTGGAATTCGATGGTGATTTAGAGTGTGTTTGTTTTCTTTAGAAAGACAAGACAAGAGGAGTGGAAGGTAATTGAAGAGTGAGATATTTATAGAGTCGTCCATGGAGTTGAGAGGCAATACATAAAGACGATGACGTCAGCGTGGTGACAAGGAATCAATATGAAGATGTGCAATGCACAATATGACAGTATATTTAGTTTATATCTTAAATTAGTTATTTATTTTCATATTTACTTATATTCGAAAATAATAGGATATTATTTTTAACAGCAAAACTTTAGCGAGGAGCTAGAGTTATATGAGTTTTATACATTGCCTAAAAAGGTCTAGACACCATTCCGTCCGGTAAAGAACTAGCCCGGTTTCTAGTTCTAACTTTTAACCGGTTAACATCATTGTCCTTTATTATAAGGTTGTGGGTTCTGGGGTAACGCACCATGTTATGGGTGCGTCCTGCCACCTCAACCACTAGAATGCGGGACACCCCCGATGTTATGGCTTAGCCGTGTCGTCCGGTTGTCGTCTCCAAGACAATGGCGGAACATAGTTGGGGCAGGGAGGCGTTGTTGCCCCCCCAAAATTTTTGGTGTTTAACGTAAAAAAAATTATATTACATGTGCAAAAAAATATATATGTTTCTTTTGACTCCTTAAAAAGTTTGATGCTATGCTTGAATAATTTCTGCCCGAACTATTTTTTCAAGTTCCGCCATTGCTCCAAGACGCATGAGAACGGGCTAGTGACCGTTGGGGGGAAAAATTCAAAATTTTCGTATAAATACTATTATTCCATACACATTTTTACAAACAAACATCCAAAATACCACACACAATATTACACACAATATTACACACACAATGGAAAACGATCCCAACACCCCACCCCCAAACCAAAATGCTTTTCGATTAGGCAAATATAACGTTAATTATTCGTCTAATTGTATGTTTACGAGCTTACTTACGGGTTCATCTCCACCACCCCAATATCTATATCCACCACAACCAAACCAATATCCATACCCACCACCTTCCTAATACCCACCTTTTCCACAACCGTCACAACCCTTTCCATCACCTCCACCCGTGCAATCACCACCGATTCCATCACCACCACCACAAGCATCTGCCGATGTAGTTGTCATGGAAACCCAACCACCACCCGAGTATTCATCACGGAAGAAGAAAAAGTCCCCCAGAAACAAGACAAGGAACGCCCAAGACGCAAAATTCCTTGGATACCGAATGAGGAAGTGGCGTTGGTGGAGCTTACCAATATAACGACCGGCTCACTGGGAAATGGCGGAAACTCCACCATGATTGTACCAAGTTTAACTCAATCTTCAACAACTTGGTCACTTTCACCGAAGCGGTGAAAACGAATTGAACACTTTCAACACCACGATGGAATAATACGCTCGATAGTTTGGAAAACCGTTTGGGCATTTGAAAGTTTGGGATGTTATGTGAAATTTTCCAAAATGACAGCTTGTTCCGGATTCCGCCGGCTCGAGTTTGGGATCCAAACGTGCGAGGGTCTCGGAATCCTACGATTACGTTTATCTGAAGCTTGAGACCCGATCGACCTCGAGGATGTAACGCCCCGATTTTCATACACCTTAAATGGTGCAACATCTTATAAAAAGTACTTAATATTGAAAAATCTCATATTTCAAAAACCTTATCTGTTTATGACGTTAACTCATATTTTAAAACATTATGTGACAAAATATCAACTTTTAAAAACCTTTATCATGACCTCGTGTCATGTCTTAAAATTTCGGTTCCAACAAAAACCATTTATTTGTAAAAACGTTTATACAAATTCGGTGGTTACAACTCCATATCATACCAGACCATAGAAAGCAAGTTAGGATAACAAACCGTTACATGAGCTATAATTCGCTCCATCTGAATTCCCAATATCCTCGGGTCATCTACTTCCTTCTATCTCTCATGTCTAGAACCTGGGATACATGACATAAAATAAAATATGTAAGACGAAAACGTCTCGTGAGTTACATGGGTTTTAGACTCAAAAAAATTGTAAACAAAATATATATCATTTTCAAAACCTTTGTAATCAAATCATATCATAACACTTGCTGTTAAAAAAATCATTATAATTGAAACATATCATCGTGTTGCTTTTAAAGCCTTTCATAAGAAGTTTTTCATTATAAAGCTTTCATTGCTTAAACTTGACTGGTATTTAAATACATTTGGATTTTTATACTTAGGGCCTTAATCACTCTTGGTGATACCCCAAGTCTATACTGAGATGGTAAGAACATAATCAAACCCCCTCAGCATCTTATCACATGTTTTGACTAGTATCATATCATGCTTGATTTTTATACTTAGGGCATTAATCACTCTTGGTGATACCCTAAGTCTATACCAGAATGGAGAGAACTTGATCAGTTCATCCTGGCATCATTAGCTTAGGACATCTACTTCGCGAAGGGGGCGGTACCACCCCAGTAGATTCCTCTAACTTCCCTTATAGGAATCATGGCCCAGGCATAAGGAACTATGTTCCTTGTTCATATTGTTGTACAATTAAGTACCATTCATTCATAACATTTATGTTTTTTGCATCAAATACTAGTCACTCATAAACATAACATTGCTTATCATCAAAACATTCTTTCAGAAATACATTAAGGCTAGATGCTAAAACTTTCTTTCTTAAACATGCGTAAGGCTAGATGCCAAAACTTTCTTTCATAAACATTCGTAAGGCTAGATGCCAAAACTTTCATTCATAATTTTATGGCTTGATGCCAAAACATACTTTCATAACATTATAGCTTGATGCCAAAACATACTTTCATCATTATGGCTTGATGCCAAAACATACTTTCAAATCATTATGGCTTAATGCCAAAACATACTTTCAAATCATTATGGCTTAATGACAAAACATACTTTCAAATCGTTACGACTTGATGTCAAAACATACGTTCAAATCATTATGGCTTGATGCCGAAACATACTTTCAAATCTAGTAGCCTTAATGCCAAAAACATAATTTTATAACATTATTTCATAGACGTAATACACATTTTCATAAACATGACATAAGCAAAAAGGCTTGCATTTCATTTCATATTTGAAAGTCATATAAAGATTTATAAATACTCTGCCATGTACCCCATAGTGGGAAAAAGCCACATGTACTCACCTTAGTAGCTAGATACGTCTAGCTACACTAATCCACATAACTCTAGTCATTTGTTGCTTCCAAACGTCTTTCAATCTCTTATTAATCTAATAAAATATTAGAACTAATTATTAGACAACCGAACATATAGTAATTGTCTAATTATTCTTGAACAACTTTTAGCATAATCTAGTTCCATTCCAATATCCAAGTATGATTCTAAAAATATAATACTAATTTTGGACATTTTTACCCTTTTTGTCCCATTTTGACCAAAACTGATATTTTTCGGGTTCTAGAATGTTATTTTGGCAATCTTCAAACTTTTACCTCTTTATAAGCTCATTTCAATGGTTAAGCGTCAAAACATATTTTATTTTTTTCTCGTTTATGCCTTTTTGGCAAAAATTCAACGAACAAAGTTTCTAAAAATAGAAACCGTTGAAAAACATATTATTTGACGCTAATACATTGCCAACACTTCATATGTGACACTTCGATTAAATTCTAGATCCACCTTGTGCTATTTTTGTTCATACCAAAAATTGTCCCAAATGGTTGGAATTCGAGATTCCATTCCAATTGCAACAAACATTTGGAGTTCTAATATTTCATTGTATACCAAATTCAATGTAATTCTTCGGGGTTGACTAACAAAATGTTAAAACTTTCCAAATATCAAACAAGCAGCTTCATCTATTCTTGTTTCACTCAATACTCCAACTTTCAAACACCAATATTCACCAAAAGCTTTCCAACAACCAACTATAGTAAATATTCCAAAAACATAATTTTGTTTAATAAAACCTTACCTATGGTATTATTTACCAAGTATTCTTCATTCCTTTTTACCATCACAAGCATAAAAATCATGAATCCAATACCAAAAATTGACACTTGCAATTCATATGTATTTTCAGATCTATGATGAGGTATAAACCGAAAAACAACATCACTTCAACATATAAATAAAACTTTCAAGCCCAATACATCGAGGGTTCATAGCTCAAAATTTTATACCTTCTCAAAACACTTGAAATTGCACCAAAAATATGAAATCAGGAGGTGCTCTTGAAAATTCACAAACTAGGTGTCAAACTCGACATGCATTGAAGGATCCCAAACATTTTCAGACTTTTTTGCACAGGTTCTAGGAATTACATTGAATTTTGTCCATGAAATCAAGAAATCAGAACATTCTTGAGGTGATAGACTAGGAATCGGGCCAAGGTACCCTTCCCCGACCACCGTCGACCAACCACCGTGGTTTGCGGCGGCTATAGACGTCGTCGGCTCTCCCACAACAGAAGGTCCCCATGCCAATGTTGCTTCCTTTCTATCCGGTCTGAACGTCATTGTGAACCACAGAGACCACCGACGACCTCCTCATCTCCCGCCGTCGTCCACTGCGTCTCCGGCGACTAGCATCACCGCCGCTGCTTCTGATCTTATTTTAATGTCCGACTGTTTCTCGTAGTGTTGTTGTGCCCCCCTCTCTGATTCAATCTTTTTCTCACACTCATGTTTGAAACCTCGATCTCCCATCTTCTCCCTTACCCGATTTTAGATTTACAAGTGTGTGTGTGTGTACACACACACACACAATCTTCACCACCTCAAGAACAAATCAACAAGTTCACCATTTGGTATTATTAGTGTTTATCTTATCTTTTTAATTATTAAATTTATCTATACATCAGTATAATATGGATAACTTAATTTATCATTTTTAGTATAACCTTCGATACATAAAACTTGATATATATTAAAATAAATCATTCACATTTTTATGTTTTGGTGTATTTAGATGCAAGCATTTATCGCCATCTCATATAAACATACCATGGATTTAATAATTTTGGGTCTCCCAAAATAAATTAGTTCATAATAGTAAAAAGTCCATTCCTGTACATTTAAATTTAGATTTTTACTAACTCTTTGCTCATTTTCATTTGCTCAGTTCCATTGACAAACATATATATTCTATAAGTACTTAATAATGACATCGTTGATTGATTTCAACAAACAAACAACCTCAGGTGTAATTCTACTTTTGTTTTATGCTAGACTTTCTAGAGGTACAACACTAAAGATTAAACTACTTTTTGGCAAATGGGTTTTCCAATTACAACTAAGTTGGTACCTCCATACCGAAATCTTTAACTCTGCCACTTATTTAAACTTATATTCACATATATTTTAATCGTATAGTTATATTACTGTGCAACGCGCGGGAAGACGCCTAGTATGTATATATATATATATATATATATATATATATATATATATATATATATATATATATATATATATATATATATATAGTATCCTAATAAATAAGTAACTCAAAGCCACATGTCATCTCCTCATTGAATTGGCCACATGTCATCTTATTAGCATATTAATGCCATATGTCATCCTATTTGGAAGCATTCTTGCATACGTGGTTCCGTTAAAATCAAATTCCATTCATTATGGAAACGGTTGAAATGGCAAGCACTAAATTTCAAATCGATTGTTTCCTAATCCTTCCCACCAATCTCGGTATCTCAACAACCTCACGTCTCCGAACTCCTTCCCTTTTACTCTCGATCGCCTACACAAGGAACACAAGGAACTGGAGCTTCTTCGCGTCTATAGAAGTACGAGAATTTTAGCTATCATCGGTTTGTGTTGATTCATAGATCTCTGAGCATCCCTTTCTGATTCATAGGTCTCTGAGCATTCCTTTCTGTATATAGATTGATTATTATTCGTACACCCATGTCGACGGCAGTGAAATCGTTTGTTAATTTGAGCCCTAATATGCTTTCAACAATCGATTGTTATTCCACACATCAAAGTTAAATTTTCAATGATTCTACTATCTTACTCTCTTGGTAAGTACATATGTTTTCACAAATTTGATATTTCAATTTCAATTATAATCATCGATGTTAATTCACGCCCCATTGTAAGTTTTGTATATCTTCTTTTTCATTTTCTGATAATCTTTTTATCCATTCTTTAGTTGTGTTCATGGCCTTTCTTAAATAACACATAATACGTTGAACGTGGAAGTTGAATTAGGGACTTTTACTTGGTCAAAACTTGGATCTTGTAAAGGAACAAAAAACAACTGTTTGTTCTAATGTTTTTTGCGGATATGGGCTTTCATTTTGCTTTTGGATATTGATTTAATGGTTCTTGTTAAAGGTTAGATTATATGCAAATGTTTTACCTTTATAGTCTCATATTTGTTAATATTCTACGAGTGTTGCCATTTTCTTTCCATTATTTTTCTTTCCATAGTTTTGATTATGTACAGGCGGGGATTGGTGGAGGAACAGGTATGGGTGGGGCCCCTGAATATTATCCGTTGGTATTGTGACTACCCCTTTCTCCTTTGAGGGCCGTAGAAGAACTGTTCAAGCACAAGAATGAATCGCATCATTGAGGGAAAATGTCGACACATTAATTGTCATTCCAAATGACAATTTATTAACTGCAGTTTCCCTTTCTACCCCTGTAACCGAAGCTTTTAATCTGGCTGATGATATTCTTAAACAGGGTGTTCGTGGCATCTCATACATTATCACGATATTAAACTCATTAATTACCTGTTAAAATGAGATATTATGGGTATTAATGGTTTACATAGTAATGATCTTCATTTAAATAGTAATGATCTTCATTTAAATTGCAGTCTTTCTGAATCCGTAGTGATGTCTTTCTGTATAAAGTGCAATATCTATTAGGTATTTTTCTTTTTGGGTTGAATAAAATGTATGAAAGAGACTATGATGATTTTGATTTTGACTCAAATTGATTTATTCTTGACTCTATGATGATTTTGATTTTGACAATTTCTTCAAAGTTTGTACACAGAGTGACAGATATGCCTACTGATTTATGATCCAACGTTACTTGTATAGATTTTGGTTGACTGTGTCATAGTGGACTTATCCGAATACATCTAAGGTATGTATCTGATCCAATGCTGCTTCGTCAAACCTTTATTGAGTATTATGGTGTCGTTACTTTAGTCTCACTATGTTTGTCATTCTTTTGGTTATTGATATAAATATCGGAGCGGGTCTTTTCAATTATAACATTTTATTTTTGCATTCTAATTTTAAATTATAACATCATAATTTCATTATTTTTTCTATTAGATCATTGTACTTTTTATCTTTTTCTAATTAAAGCGTTGTACTTTGGAAAACATATCCAATTATGGCATTGTACTTTACACTCCCCATCATTGGTTGCTAAAAGAAGTTGTACTTTGGCCTCCCCTAATCCAAAATTGGTTGCTGCTTTTGGCCTTCTTTACATGGTTTTGCAAGTGATCGGTGTGTTATTAAAAAAAAGTTGAAGCTACCTAATTGTCCACTGCAGAAGAAAGCAAAAAATCATGTAATTATCTTTGAACCAGTGAATTGTAATTTGACAAATATACAAAAGTGAAATCAAATAAAAGTAATCATTTCTATACCATATTTTATTTATATCGTTGTTCAAATTATAACCTTTAATCTTTTAATTATTTAATATATTTGTCAGTATGAAATGCAACGCATCATACTTCACATCATATCAATATTGTTTTAGTTTTTTTTTTTTAATTTATAATTATCATATTTCCTCAATTTACGCATATATTTTTTCCTACTTTACGGATTTCTAATCTCAGATTTCTCATTTCCATCGATTTCACCGGCGCCAATACAATCGATTGTAAGCGGAATTCGAACACGGTCTCAAACAATCACCGGTCCTCAACGGGTGTTTATGTTCATAAGGAGTTCTTGTCATCCGTCCTCATGCTTGTCGCCAATTCTGGTTTCAATCGTCGGTTTCTGTATGATATGTTAGTGATTTATGATATGTTAGTCTGATTTATGTTAATATGATTTCTGGCTCTTTCTAATTTTTTGATATGTTAATATGATATTTGATTCTTTCTATAATCTTCTTTTTATCATCACTCATGGAAACGGAAAAGATGAGATATTCTCTTTTCTTTGGTACTAGGGAATCAAGGACGGAATGGAATCATTGATTCCATCGGAATGAAAAAAGATCCGTTTGTTTTATCTGGCGGAATCAAAATTTGATTTATTTTTTGGTAGTATTTTCGAATAGCCAGTTAGCCACCCTCTTTAAATTTTATTGTAGTTTTATTTTACTTATGGTTATATCGAACAATCAATTTCATGTATATTATAAATTTATTTAAAAAAATTCTAAGTTCGTAGTAAAAGATATTAATATATATAGGAATAAAAATATGTTATGCATTACTAATAATGTATATGTTTTTATATGGTTTATATACTTTATCGAATTCTTTTTCATATCTATGAGATATTGTACTTACAAGAAGATATTGTAATAAATTATTATAAAAATAAATAGCCATTTATTTAATTATTATGACATAAATTATGTTGCCATAACTTTTTAATTATGCGTGTTGTAATATTACCAGTCAAATCTATTTATATTAAAATTTTGGTAAAATAATATGCTATATTTTGTTCTTTTTAGTAATGTATTTAAGCAAATTTTCAATTTTTAACAACTCAAAAATCTAAAATTTTTGGAAGGTAAAATGGCTTTTATTTTCTGAAAAGTATGATAGTAGTATTGGTTGTTTTTTAATTTATATGTGCTTGATGTATTTGGAATTTGTTATGTACTTTATTGCTATATCAGATATGAAAGTAAAATATTTTAACAAATAAATATGTAATTTTAGAATGCTATTTATTTGATTTAATCATTTTAAGTCTGGCTAAATGCAAATAAAATAGAAACATACTCTCACACATGGTCAGTTGTATATTACATTGTCCAAAGTTAAAAAATAGAAATGAATAGTAATTTTAGACAATGACGGTTGATAAAACAATCAATGTTGTATTCAAATAAGTCTTTTAAAATTTTTGATTTAATACAATTATTTAAAGTTTATCAACAATATTGTTTTACTGCACAATTTGATTAACTACATATTCAAAAATTTCGTCATATCTTATGGAAATATTGTTTTTTTTTTTAACAATTATGTTGTAGTGTTTAATTTAATAACATATTATCCAAAAATTTCACTATATATTGTCGACAATTTGTTATATAAATTTATTTTTGCTTAGATTTTTCTATTTAACATTTTCTTTTAATCAACCCGTGTAATACACGGGTCTCACCACTAATATATATATATATATATATATATATATATATATATATATATATATATATATATATATATATATATATATATATATATATATATATATATATATATATATATATATATATATATATATATATATATATATATATATATATATATAGGAGGGTTCCATTGAGAATTAAAAAGAAGTTGAGAATGCGAGAATGAATCTGGGCCGTTAGATGCGTCAGCGCTGACGTGCCGCTCTACGACGACGAGATGGGTTTAATTTTTCGTATATGATTTATTCATATATGAATGTGTATATTCATATATGATTATTCATATATCATATATGAATAATCATATATGATTATTCATATTCATAAATGAATAAACATATATGAATAATCAATTTTGAAATATGGTTGTAGTAGTCGGAATGATGGTAGATGGTGGCGATGATGATGGTGATGGCGATAGAGGGTGGCGATGATGGAGGTGATGGTGGCGGTGTTAGTGGGGTGGTGGTGTTGGTGGAGATGGGTGCTGACGAAGGTGGTGGTGGTGGCGGTGGTGATGGAGGTGGTGGTGGCGGTGGGTGGTGGTAGCGGTGGTGGTGGAGGTGGTGGTAAAGGTGGTAGCGGCGGTGGTGGTCGAGATGGTGATAGAGGTGCTAGAGTTGACAGTAGCTGGTGGTTGGTGGTGGGTGGTGGCGGTGGCGGTGGCGGCAGTGGCGGCGACAGGGGAGGTGGCGGCAGCAGCGGTGGTGGTGGCGGTGACGACGGTGGTGGTGGTGGTGACGCAGGTGGTGCAGGTGGAAGTGGTGGTGAAAATCATATGTGAATTATAATATAAATCTCGTCGTTAGAGAGTCAACGCTCCGACAACGCCAAAGCAATAGAGCGGCAAGAAAAAATATGTGGCCCATATTCATTCTCGCATTCTCAACATAATTTTCATTCTCAATGAAACCTACTTTTATATATATATATATATATATATATATATATATATATATATATATATATATATATATATATATATATATATATATATATATATATTATTCTTATATATCGATATTTTTATCCTACGCATTCAATTCTCGCATCAAATAAGCTAGATATAACATGGTCTTTTTCATTTCTCTATATATATGTCTATTAGGCGTATTCCCGCGCGTTGCGCAGGAGTAAATTAATATACTAAAAATATATTGACTGATCAAATATAAACATAAACACTTTAGATTTAATCAAAACATGCAAAAAATTAATCACCTCTTTGTAGGCAATTATCATGGATGGTCCAACATTAAAAATACATGAAAATATATTTACATAAATTATCTCAAAATTTAAAATAAAACACGTAGTAATAACACCATACATTAATTAACAAATTAATTATATTATGTTAATAATTCAAAAATTCTATCATTAAGATGATAATATTTTATATCTAGGTAAATTAGTTAATGTTAGAAATTGAATAGTTAGGAGTTTCATATCAATATGGTGAAAGTAAAAATGCTTCGATAAATATAAGAAAGAATTATAAATCATTTATCGCAACCGATATGTATCAATAATAAAGTTTTTAACTAAAAGTCGAACAAAATAATATAAGTCAAGTGTATATCGACAATCCAATATCAAAAAATAGGACAACACGTTGACATGAACTATAATACATACATTATGTCACAACTTTTATATAATTCTCTTTGTCAAATAATGATAATCTTAAAAAAGATTCTACAAACCAAATGACCACTAAATATTTTATCAAATAACATAAGCCCACTTATTCAAATAATATAAAACCATTTATTGGGTGAATTTGGATTAGAAATTACTATATATATATATATATATATATATATATATATATATATATATATATATATATATATATATATATATATATATATATATATATAATTCATGCAAATCAACTATAGACTCTTGAATAAGTGGGCTTATATATAAGAAAGAATTATAAATCATTTATCGCAACCGATATGTATCAATAATAAAGTTTTTAACTAAAAGTCGAAGAAAATAATATAAGTCAAGTGTATATCGACAATCCAATATCAAAAAATAGGACAACACATTGACATGAACTATAATACATACATTATGTCACAACTTTTATATAATTCTCTTTGTCAAATAATGGTAATCTCAAAAAAGATTCTACAAACCAAATGACCACTAAATATTTTATCAAATAACATAAGCCCACTTATTCAAACAATATAAAACCATTTAGTGGGTGAATTTGGATTAGAAAATACTATATATATATATATATATATATATATATATATATATATATATATATATATATATATATATATATATATATATATATATATATATATATATATATATATATATATATATATATATATATATATATCTATCTATATAAAACTTATAAAGGAGGCCATTATGAATATGGTTCAAGATATGTCTCATTCTTGCACCATATTCATTTGAAACCTCCACAACTATTCATCTTTCAATTAATTAATGAAAACCATTCAAGAGTTTTTAACTTATGCCTTATAATTACCAAGTATTTAAACTAATATGAAAAAATTTATAAGTATTAAATGAATTGTAGTTGAATAGTTTTTTTATGTACTATAAAGGAGATGAATCTTTTGACTAACATAGAAATACAAATCACATATAAAGTGAGAGAGAACATCTAGAAAGAAGAATACAAATGCTTAAAGATTTTTATGTTGGTTTGAGTATTTTTTGTTATGTTTCGAGCCATGCTACGATGTCAAAGTTTTGAATTTGTAAGTTTGTTATATATTACTATGGTAACTTAATGGTTTTTTGTTATGTTTCATAGATTAAAAACGATCATACAACATTATCGGCGAAGGTAACGTAATAATATGAAACAAATTTCACAATGAGAAGGTTTTTGTGTTGGTTTGATATTTTTTGCTATATTTCGAGCCATGTTACGTTGTTAGAGTTTTGAATTTGTAAATTTGTTATATATTACTATATTAACTTAGTAGTTTTTTGTTATGTCTAATAGATTAAAAACGATCATACAATATTATCGATGAAAAAACGTGAGATGAATCTTTTGACTAACATAGAAATACAAATCACATATAAAGTGAGAGAGAACATCTAGAAAGAAGAATACAAATGCTTAAAGATTTTTATGTTGGTTTGAGTATTTTTTTTATGTTTCGAGCCATGCTACGATGTCAAAGTTTTGAATTTGTAAGTTTGTTATATATTACTATGGTAACTTAATGGTTTTTTGTTATGTTTCATAGATTAAAAACGATCATACAACATTATCGGCGAAGGTAACGTAATAATATGAAACAAATTTCACAATGAGAAGGTTTTTGTGTTGGTTTGATATTTTTTGCTATATTTCGAGCCATGTTACGTTGTTAGAGTTTTGAATTTGTAAATTTGTTATATATTACTATATTAACTTAGTAGTTTTTTGTTATGTCTAATAGATTAAAAATGATCATACAATATTATCGATGAAAAAACGTGAGAGTATGAATCAAATTTCACAATGAGATTATTATGTTTCATCACGTTTTATGTTTATTTTGTAACTAGAATTCAAACTTATATAATTAGTCATGTAAAAAAATTAAACATTGAAAAGGTAAAAAATCGTCACATAAATACAAGTAAAAAAGCTTTAGCTACAACACATCTTAATACTTTAGCAAACAAACATCTTTTACGCTTTTCATATTAGCATTATTTGGCAAGGAAAATAATATTAAAGTTGTGACATCATTATGTTGCGGTAGAACCATTATGCACTTTGTTTCTTGTCTTCCTTTGACATCTTCACATTTCTCATTTCTAATATAATATAAACATATATACCTCCAAATACGTGCTCTCAACCATGCCGTTTTTCGTGTTTTTCCGAATTGTAATTTGTTATAGGTTCTTCATGTTTCTCCTTCGTAATACAATATAAGTATATGCAACTTCAAGGTATGTGTCTGTTCTCAAAACATCTTTTCTTCCATCTTATTCTCCAAGCTAGAATCAAATTTATATGTGAATTATATGTAACACTTATATTAATTAGGTGTGTTAAGTAACCATAAGTATCATAGGTTATAAGACTCTTGAGTTGTAAATGTTTAATTACTTGAAAGTTGTAAAGCCTTGTAAGTGTCAAATGAATATAATTCAATATATTGGCCTATCTTGAACCACATTCATTTGGATGGCCTCTATTATAAGATTTATAAAGATAAAGATATAAATCTGGATGGTTTTAGTAGAAAATTACATAATCCTTTTAATATTTAGTATATGACAATAAAATCAGAAAAAAAAAACTTCAAACCAATTATTGACTTCAAATTAAAAAGTAACTTGAAAAGTGGATTAGATACCACAAATTTTCAAATCGTTGATTCTTCTACAATAACATATGAAATACTTAAATTTCAATCGCAAATCTTGCCTAAAATCATTTCAACAATGTGTGGTTAATTCATTTAGTGGGTCAAAAATTTAGAGTGTTCTATCATGTATTGATAAAAAAACAATACGAAGAAAATTTCTTAGTTTATCGTGTATTTATAAAAACACAATATAAATTAACTTTTAATAGAAAACATCACCGTAGTTTACACTAAACGTATCATTGTGTCCTTTAAATGTTTGATAGAATTGAAGATCGTATCCCATTACGTATTTCATGATAACTTTCCCTTTAAACATCATATATGACTATAAACTCCAACATTGTGACCCACTCTACATAAAAGTTATATAGATATAGATTTGGAAACATAAGAAAAACAAATGATATTAACTAACAATGGAAAATAAGATTCTTATTCATGTTTAAAATACTCAAATTCTCTAAGCATACTAACTTGCTTTCTTTCATCAATGCAGATTCCTCAAAAGTTGCCATGGGACATTCGTAGAGGCGCATCACCATGTTTAAAATCATTGTAAAAATTGAAACATTCAAATCTTTGATATACCCAAAGAAGATCATCATTGAACTTTTAGTAAGAAGATCATCATTGAACTTTTCGTTTTACAAATAAGATGACTACAACCTTGTACTAAACTTCCACACATTCTACAAAAATAAATTGGAAAGAGAAAAAAGAATCAAGAGAAACCAAGCATGAGAAATGATGCTCTTAAGAGTAACCAAGCATGGAAAATGATGTTCTTATATAGCTAAAACATCAAAGACATTAAATAGTATAAGTTGAAAAGTCTTGGGGGTTTCAAATCAATATGGTTCAAGTATTTGAGTTATCTTGATCCACATTCATGAATGGCCTTTATTATAAGAGTTATATAGATATAGATATAGATTTTACAAGGTAATAGAGGATTTTCTAAGTAGATTTTAGGCATCTGCAACCTCTCACTTCAAATCTATTATTTTACATTAAAAATGTATAAATTCAACTCCAAGATGAACCTACTTCTTAATTCTGGTATAAAAAGATACTATAACACCAAATTTAGTGTTATGTAATCAATGTGTGTCAAAATAGTGTCAAACTTTCATATGTCACTTTTGGTCCAACAAATTTATGTTTATTTATTTTTAGTTTATAAAAATACCACGAATATTTTTATATGTTAATTAATTATACATATAAAAAGTTATCTTTTATTTCAAAATTAAATAAAAGTGTTATAAATATAGCTTTTTTATTTGAAAAATGTGGTTTTATTAAAATAACAAGTAATTTGGAATTAATAGTATTAGGTATAAAACATTGTAATAATATATTCTACAAGTTTTTACAAAAAAAAAAAAAAAAGATGTACATAAATTCGTGAAAAACTTATAGGTTCGAGAGTACTTTTGATAATCTATAAAAGTAGAACAATACTACAGAATATAACTTTGTGTAAAAAATAATGTAAAAAACGGTTCATGGTTGGAAACAAAACACTTTTGCGTCGGTTTTTTACACAAATTTTTATTTATGAAAACAAATTGGATTGAGAATTAGATGGCTTTAACACAACAACATGAAACAAGATATTAGTACATATATTAAGTAGTAGAAATCCTCACAAAATGGCCAAATCCACCTATTATGCCAATTATTAAACAAACAATATTTAGATAATGTCTTTATACGTATGTAAAAGAAGAGAAACAGATGAAAGGAAGCTAATTCAGTAGACAGCAATCTGACATCTTCTTGTTCTGTTTTAATGTCAATAAATCTGTCTCACCTGACAAAATCTCACATCTCTTAGTACGGCATAGCACAGCAGTTACAGCCGTACGAGTAAGGATAGAATTGAAACGCCACCTTCGATTCTTTGGCTTCCGGTTTCTTCTCCTCCGCCGGACCAACACTCACGAGCTCTGTATGTCCGACTCTTTTCCTTAGCAAGGTCGTTAGTTTGACCGAGTCAATACCTTCTCCGACGACGGCAAGCTGGTCTTTATCTGAACCGATGAAAGACGCTGAATCAACCCCTGTTTATCAATTTCCAGACTATGTTTCTGTTAGAATTCAAAAACTCAAAACTGAGTAGTCCAGTTTGTATTTATGTTGAATAATGAATCGATTTCCGTCCAATTCAAATTAACATTTAAGTTATGAATGTGAAGATAAATTTGTTCGGAGTTGGGTTTTTGGAATCTGATATGATGTAAAGAGAATTTGTATGTATATCCATTGAAGTAATTGAACTGGGATTCCTTCGATAACATTTGTTTCCGTTTTTTCAGATCTAAACTTGAAAAATGTTTAGAAGTAAAGGAAGAAAGTAAATTGCGAGGGAAAATTTACGAGAGATGATCTTACCGGAGACACCAACGGCGATTTTTAGAGCCTTACGAGCGTTCTTTTCACAGCACCTGGTCAGCTTCACAATGACCTTTTGCTGCAAAAGCAATTAATACAAGTATGATCAACTTATTGAAGTGCATGCAAAACATAATAGAATTGAATATTTTAACAGATCTGTACCTTCGTCATTTCTTGGAATTCGATGGTGATTTAGAGTGTATATGTTTTCTTTCGAGAGACAAGACAAGAGGAATAGAAGGTAATTGAAGAGTGAGATATATTTATAAAGTCGTCCATGGAGTTGAGAGGCAATACAAGAAGACGATGACGTCAGCGCGGTGACAAGGAAGCTTCGCTTTAACATGCAGATATGCAATGCACAATATGACACTATATCTAGTTTATACTCATCTTTAAATTAATTATTTGTTTTCGTATTTACAGAGCACGAGCCTTTCTTCAATTGAAAGATTTTTAGCCTTCAAATTAGAGAGACTTTTGTTGAATTTTTCAATAAGAGGCGTGCAACTTGATTTTCTTTTCATACTAGCACCCACAGGTACTACAAGATAAGTGAAAGGAAAGGTCCCATTTCCACATCCTAAAGAAAAAGTCATATCTTGTTTTTTGTCTTGGCTAACACCGATACTGAACACCTTGCTTTTGGATAAGTTAACTTTAAGCTCATAGGAGAGGCTAGGAAGAAGCATCTAAGAATTTTTATAAGATTAGTCGTATTTTCTTTCGAACATTTACCTAAAAAGATTGCATCGTCCACATATTGAAAAATATCTAAGTAAGGCGCATTGTTTGGATGTTCGATTAATTCCTTTGAAGATCTCTTTTCTACCGCTTTTTTCATAGCAATTTTAAGACCTTTGGTAGCAATAATAAAGAAAAATGAAGAAAACGGGTCACCTTCGCGAACTCCTTTTTGAAGCTAAAACTCATTCGTTGGCTTAGCCTTGACAAGAATCAACACCTTGGTGGATTCAATGCAAGCAAAAATCCGCTTTTCATCAAACCCCATTTGCATCAAAATATATTTTAAGTAAGACCAACCAAGGCTGTCAAAAGTCTTATCATCGTATACTTTAAATATAAAGGTTGTTTTCTTTCTTTTTTTATCCCATGAAATTCTACATTAACAACAAGCGGCCGATCAAGGTTATTTCTACCTCCTATGTAGGCCGATTGCTCCTCGTTAACCACTCAATCAATGATTTTTTCATCCTTTCCACAAGAAGCTTGGAAATGATTTTGTACACACTTCTGATAAGATTGATAGGTCGGTAATCTGTAAGTGTGAAAGGGGCTTTTATCATTGGCACCAGAGTAATAAAAAGCATTGCTTCCATAATAATAAGATCAATTAGATGGAAAGACGATTAAAAACATATATAGGCTCTATTTGGCGTGCATAACCTTATGGCAAGTTAGTATTTGGTGACCACAAAAGTAATATATATGTTGTTGGACAATAATATATATATATATATATATATATATATATATATATATATATATATATATATATATATATATATATATATATATATATATATATATATATATATATATATTCATTAATGATTGTACTTTAACCAAACTTATATTGGTATGGTTTAATGAATTATTGTACTTTAATTTGAAAATGAGTTGAAATAAGGTTATAACAAATAGCATAACCATACTGGATATCAAATAACAATTGATTTAAAAGAAAAGTAGCATAAATGTCTATGTCTAACAATACATATTGTTGGAATCCTAAGCCCCTAGTGGGTTCACTGTACAATCACAATCACCCAAAATCAGGAGGAAACAAATTGATTGTGGAGAATCAATTTGTCTCCAATTTAGCTTATATATAATCTGTATCTTCGAGTTATGAAACCAGATTGTGAGAAACATTTGTAATAGGTTTTTGAGTTATATTTCCTATTATTAATCAAAGAGGTATTTTGAGAATTGTTGTGTACAATCAAACTCTTTAATTGGTATCAGAGCTACTTACAGTGTCCGTGTGAAGACTTGAACTTCTGAAGATGTCAGATGTCGATGATCCAAGTGCAAGCACTGTGAATCCTCAGGCCAGGCTCAAGGAAATTGGAACCACATCAGTGGCTTGCCCTATGCTAACCCAAACCAATTACACGGTTTGGTCCCTCCGAATGAAGGTGGTCCTGCGGATACATAAGTGTTGGGCAGTAATCGAGTCGGATTCAGAAAAGAATGAAGAAAAGAATAACCTGGCAATGGGATTGCTGTATCAAGCAATCCCTGAAACTCTGATAATGCAGATCGGAGAAGTTGAAGACTCGAAGGTGTTGTGGGAGTCGATCAAGTCGAGATACATCGGAGCAGACAGAGTGAAAGAAGCCCGACTTCAAACCTTGGCCACCGATTTCGATCGGTTGAGAATGACCGAAACCGAGTCAATTGACTCGTTCACCGGAAAACTAGCCGGAATCGCCTCAAAATCAGCTTCACTGGGAGAAACCATCGACGAATCGAAGCTGGTAAAGAAATTACTTAAAGTAGTGCCAAGAAAATTCATTCACCTGGTTGCATCACTTGAACAAATTCTCGATCTAAAAACCGTGGGATTCGAAGATGTTGTGGGTCGACTGAAAGCTTACGAGGAACGCATCCGAGGAGAAGACGGTGGAGATGAACAAGGGAGAGTTCTCTTTACCCGATCCGGCGGTGGCAGTGGCGGAAACTCGAGCTCCGGCGGAGGCGGAGGATCGCAAAAGGGAGGCGGTGGCTCTGGATCGTCGTCGGGGAAGACGTGGTCAAAAGCGAACAGAGGAAAGGGTTTTACGTATGGCTCCGAATCGGGATCTTTTAATCGAAATGGTTCAGGTGGGTCGGGAGGTGGATCCGGGTCTGCAGGATCCAGCGGGTCAGGCACAAGAGAAAACCGGCCCAGTTCGGCCCAAAATAGTAACAAGCCCAAAAACAAGCCAAATTTTAATTCGGACTCGAACCGTAACCCGAAAAAAGATCTGTCAAAAATTATTTGTTACAGATGCGATAAATCGGGCCATTACGCATCCAAATGTCCGGACCGAATCCAAAAATTCCAAGAAATGAATTTTGCAGAACAAGAAGATGCCGATGAAACCGTATTTATTCACGAGACCGTATTTTTGAACGAAGCGAAAGTGATACCATCTAAATACAATTCACAAGAAAATGATGTGTGGTATTTGGACAACGGAGCGAGTAATCACATGACGGGAAATCGCTCATTTTTCTCCGAACTCGACAAAGGAATAACCGGCAAAGTAAAATTTGGCGATAATTCGAGTGTCGCGATCAAAGGAAAAGGCTCAATAATTTTTCAGGGAAAATCAGGCCAACAACGTTTGATAACGGAGATTTATTTCATTCCGGATCTGAAAAATAATATTTTCAGTCTCGGTCAAGCAACTGAAGCCGGATGCGATATTCGGATGAAAGAAAATTATTTGACGATGCACGATGCCTACAACTGCTTATTAATGAAGGTACAAAGATCTCCAAATCGACTTTATAAAATAAAATTGACTATTGGTGAACCGAATTGCCTTCATTCAAGACTAAGTGAAGACACATGGCGCTGGCATGCAAGACTTGGGCACATCAATTTCGAGTCATTGAAAAGGATGTCCAAGAAAAATCTCGTCAAAGGGTTACCACACCTTGACAGTGATAATCAATTATGTGAATCTTGTTTGGTGGGCAAACAAACAAGAAAGTCATTTCCATTAATGACGACGTACAAAACGACACAACCTTTGGAGCTCGTTCACGGTGACTTATGCGGTCCGATCACATCGTCAACGATAGGTCACAATCGGTACATTTTCACATTAATTGATGATTTTTCAAGGTATATGTGGATTTTTCTCTTAAAAGAGAAAAGTGAGGCGTTTTTGCACTTCAAGAAATTCAAAGCTTTGGCGGAGAATGAGCTCGGAAAGTCTTTGAAGGTGTTTCGAAGTGATCGAGGAGGTGAGTTTACTTCGCTCGAATTTAATTCCTTTTGTGATATAAATGGAATCAAACGCCATCTTACCGCCCCATATACACCACAACAAAACGGTATTGTGGAACGAAGAAACCGAACGTTAATGGACATGACATGAAGTATCATGAAGGCGATGCATGTTCCAAATAATTTATGGGGAGAAGCGGTAAAACACTCCACAAACCTGATCAACCGTGTTTACACAAGAGTCCTTGGTGATACAACTCCTTACGAGAAGTTGTATAAAAGAAAACCGAATCTAGAGAATGTTCGTATCTTTGGGTGTCTAGCATATGCGAAAGTTGAACCAGTGAATCTCAAGAAGTTGGATGCACGATCAAGACCACTAGTACATCTTGGCTCTGAACCGGGCACGAAAGCCTATCGGCTTTTTAACCCGGCTACACAAAAAATAATTGTAAGTCGAGACGTTATTTTTGACGAGACAAAATGGTGGGATTGGGTCAAAGAAGCAAGTACCAAAAATGAAGAACCTGGGTCATTCTTTGTTCCATGGGAATATCCAGAAAATGAAACGAACAACCAAGAAAACGATACCGAACCAATTGAATCAGACCATGAAATTGAAGACGGAGTACAGGTTCAAGAAGATGAGCAACCAAATCCGGTCATCGACACCCAACACCGAAGGTCTACGAGACAAAGGAATCTTCCAATTCGACTTCAAGATTATGTGTTTAATCTTAACAACCTGGAAGAACTTCTCCTAACAACCAGTGACGAACCAGTATCGGTTGAAGAGGCGAAGAAAGAACCAGAGTGGGTTAAAGCCGTGAATGCGGAAATCAATTCAATCAACAAGAATAATACGTGGACTCTCGTGAACAAGCCTATGGGGGTGAAGGCAATTGGACTCAAATGGGTGTACAAGCTGAAGAAAAATGCAGATGGCACCATAAACAAACACAAGGCAAGGTTGGTTGCTAAAGGGTACGTGCAACAACCTGGTATTGATTTCCAAGAGGTATTTGCTCCGGTAGCTCGCATTGAAACCATCAGGTTTCTCATTGCCTTAGCTGCTACTAATGGGTGGAAACTTCACCACTTGGATGTCAAAACGGCTTTCTTGCATGGAGAGTTGAAGGAAACCGTTTTTGTGTTCCAACCTGAAGGCTACATAAGGAAAGGCGAAGAGCACAAGGTATATCGTCTTTCAAAAGCGTTATATGGCCTTAGACAAGCACCAAGAGCATGGAATACGAAACTTGACGGAATTTTGAGGGGAATGAAATTTCACAAGTGCATGAAAGAACCATCGGTGTACCGGAAGAACGAAGGATCTAACTTGCTAATTTTAGCAAGAACTTCGAGATGTCTGATCTTGGAAGATTAACTTACTACCTGGGCATTGAAGTCAAACAAGATGGATCGGGGATTACAATAAACCAAGAAGCGTATGCACAACGCATTCTGAAGGAAGCCGGTTTACATGATTGCAATCCGACCCACATTCCGATGGATCCAGGAACAAAATTGTCAAAGGCTGAAGATGAACCCGAAATCGACCTGACACAATATCGAAAGGTGGTGGGATGCCTTAGATATCTCTTGCAAACAAGACCCGATATGGCATACGCGGTTGGAGTTATTAGCCGATATATGCAGAATCCAAGAGAATCACATGGTAACGCAATCAAACACATTCTAAGGTACTTACGTGGAACAACAGGATACGGAATCAAGTACGAGAGGATGGGGCAAAAACGACTTATTGGTTACAGTGATAGTAGTCACAATGTTGATCCAGATGATGGAAGAAGCACAACCGGTCACATTTTCTACTATGGGTCATCTCCGATAACCTGGTGTTCACAAAAGCAAGATACCGTTGCTTTATCATCTTGCGAGGCAGAGTTCATGGCAGCCACCGCGGCTGCTTGTCAAGCAATATGGCTTCAAGATTTGTTAGGAGAAATAATGAACAAGGAGCAAGACAAGGTGATTCTAAGGATCGATAACAAGTCGGCTATGGAATTAACGAAGAATCCAGTTTTTCACGGAAGAAGTAAACATATTCACACAAGATTTCACTTCATTCGTAACTGTGTTGAAAAGGAACAAGTGGAGGTTGAGTACATTCCTGGTGTAGAACAAAAGGCGGACATTCTCACAAAACCATTGGCTCGAACCAAGTTCAAAGAAATGAGGAGCTTGATCGGGAATAAAGACGTCTCTAGAAGGACTTAGAGATTCGGGAGTGATTGTTGGAATCCTAAGCCCCTAGTGGGTTCACTGTACAATCACAATCACCCAAAATCAGGAGGAAACAAATTGATTGTGGAGAATCAATTTGTCTCCAATTTAGCTTATATATAATCTGTATCTTCGAGTTATGAAACCAGATTGTGAGAAACATTTGTAATAGGTTTTTGAGTTATATTTCCTATTATTAATCAAAGAGGTATTTTGAGAATTGTTGTGTACAATCAAACTCTTTACATATCATGATAAAATTTCGTGTGCATAAGATCCACTGTAGCTAAGCGCTCCAAAAACATAACCAAAAGACCCCACAATCTTAAAAAATTCGAGTTTGTTGAGGCAGACCTTCAACCAAAACAAAACATATAACGACGGGATGTGGCGGTAAGCCTACTCTCATATAGTAGTCAATGTCATGTAAAATTTTTTGCACACTTCATTTTAACATATTTCAAAATACCCATCCCTTTCAAGCCATCCAAAATTGTTTTTCGCAAGATAGTTGTCATATACGTTGAAGGTCATTGTGTCGAGCCATAGCTTACCTAGGATCTAATACACTTGTTTGAAAATTACTCGACAAAAATACTTGTTCAACGATACAAATAAACAAAACCTAGAAATTGTATACTCATAAAAATTGTATAACTATGAAATAATTAACTCACACGATCAATTTCCCACCATGTTTTGCCTTGATCATGCCAACCATTTTTTTCGAACACATATTCAGTCTGATTCGTGTTTGTCATGTTTTGAAAATAGCATATGACATGATCTTCCACCGTGCACCTGGTGAAAACCTTCCTAATAACATTTGTATCTATATCAAAATATGTTGTGATTAAAGTTATAAGATAAAACAACATTATTTTTTTCCAATATGATTTTATAAGTTAGTTTTAGAATTACTTTTCCACTAGTGGAAAAGTAATTACAAAACTAACTTATGGGTAACATGGAGGACTGGATTATTCGCTTAGAATAGACGTATAACACTCGTTTGTTAACATGGAGGACTGGATTACTCGTTTAGAATAGACCTATAACACTTGTTTGGCTGCACATATGGCTCTAACAATAGCTGAGTAGTCTCGAGGACAACCGTAAATGGGGATGTCATATGTATGCTAGGTACACCACGTGCTCTATAGACTATAGGGTTATTGTTGCATAGGGTCATTTGAACCTACATTGAATTGCATAATTCATTAATCTTATTCTAAGAGTGGGATATATGTAAAAAGATTTATTATTATTTATTGGACATAAGGAGATTTTGTAAACCGGGATGAACTTTTCTTTACGGGCATCGAGCAGGCTTAGCTGGCTCAAGGGTTAGAAACCCCTCTTTGTCCTTATCCGGCATAGGGAACTTGAGTGATTTATTCATATTCTAAAACAATATAATATTAGTTCTGTAAAATATGTTAAGTAATAATAGTAGAAATACATGAAACTTTTATTTACCTCCTCCACATCTCTCTAAGTATCACTGCTTAGGGATGGTGGGGAAGATTTGACTATTTGTAAATACTCAATAGAAAAGTCAGTATATAATAAGTGTTTGTTACATTTAATATTTTATTTGTTTGGAACAAGTTTTGTTGTGATGAAGTCCAAAAGAGTTTGAAGAATTTCGAAGTTATCAATGTCAAAGCAGTTGATGATCCGAAATGAAGTAGGCAATATTAACAGTAGCACACACGAGGAAGAAAACTAGAGTAGATCAGTAATAGTGGGATGTGTGGGGGATTTACGAATGTGTGTGTTTTTACGTTGTTATTACTATTATTTTAGTTAACGATTACAATAATTATTTTTATAAAATTAATATATAGTAACGTCCCACCCCCACGGATCAAAACCCAAAAGGAACCTCAAATAGTACCCACAAAAAGTTGTGCTTAACCAAAGAACTACCGGAACAAGGAACTACCGGAACAAGGCAATATTCAGGCAGACAGTAAAGAACCAAATGGAACTAATGGCTGAAATTCAGATCCTGTCCCATCTATGGTTAAATGCAAGGAAAAGAAATGGTAGCTCTTTGAGGTGGTTAGCTTGGCGTGTTGCTCCTGTTCTAGAATGTAGGAACGGTGCTCTTTTGTAATTGTTGTGCCTTTGTCAAACTATGTCTGGTGTTAGCTTTTTGCTAACCTTCTTTTTTTAAATAAAATTGCCTGCCGTTCCAAAAAAAAAAAAAAAAAAAAAAAAAAAAAAAAAAAAAAAAAACTATCTTTCGGGTTTGCTTAAAATTTAAAATGTTCTAATAGCTTAAAAGAACATTTTGTGCAAACTTCAACAATTCAACCATTTGACATTTTCGTTTAATATAACTTTGACTATACCCAAGAAAATATAACCAAACGTAACCCGACAAATTTAATGAACCATATATTTTGTAATTCTTATATATATTTTTATTCTATGCATTCAAGTCTCGCATCAAATGTGTTAGATATAACATGGTCTTTTCGTTTCTCATTATTTGTCTCTATCACAAGGTCTCACAAGGTAATAAAGGGTTACCACTAAGAAGAATGAGTGGTTATTTGGAAATAGTGTATCTTTGTCGTTGAAAAAAATAACGAATCCTCTACGTAGATTTTTTTAGGGTCTTCAAATCTCATATTTTACATTAAAATAGTATAAATTCATTTCCAACATCAATCTATTTCTTGCATCATTTTGATATAAAAAGATACTATAACTCCAAATGTAATGTTATGTTATTCATTTATGCGAAAATAGTGTCAAACTTTAGGTGTTACTTTTGGTCATTAACTTTTAGTTTGTAAAAGATGACCATGTATTTATATGTTCCTATAAATATAGTTATTCTATTTGACAAATGTGGTTTTATTAAAATAACAAGTAATTTGGAATTAAAAATATACAAATAATATATTTGATATAATTTTTTAATAATATATTCTATAAAGTTTTCACACAATATAAAAAGAAATACATAAATTTGTGAAAAACTTATATGTTGAAGAGTACTTTTGAGTTTTGATAATCTATAAAAGTCAGAACTATACTAAATAATACAATTTTTTGTCTAAAAAATGGCAGATTTTTGGAAATAAAACACTTTTGCCTCAGTTTTCTGTTTTTTTTACACAATTTTAATTTGGACAAAACTATATATTTGTTCCCTATGGTTTGTCAAAAACTAAGGATTAGGTTCAAAAAGTTTCCTACTTGCATGGAAGGTCCAAAATCGGGTATTTTTCGTGGTTTTGGTCTCTGCCAGACTTGAAAAGACTGAATTACCCTTTAATTTCTTTTTTCATTTTTAATACTTCTTTTAATAATTTTTATTAAATTTAAAAAGGCCACCAAACCCCCACCTCCCGACCACCGTTCTCTCTCTCTCTCTCTCTCTCTCTCTCTCTCTATATATATATATATATATATATATATATATATATATATATATATATATATATATATATATATATATATATATATATATATATATATATATATATAGGCCAAGGGCTATTGTTGTAATAAGTGAATAGTTCACATTTCACATTTCTTTGTTTTTTGAATAAGACGTACAGACATCGAATTGAGTCTGTAACTTTGTTTTCATTTGTTCTTGATTTTCTTTGATTTGCATAACAAATTGGTATCAGAGCTTATTCCGAGTAATCGCTTCCCGCACCAGAGATTAGATCATGTTTTCCAATTTCTCTTGTTGATCGATTCAAGATTCATCCGCTGAAGAGATTTTGTTTTCGATTTACGGTTCGTATCGATCGATTGACTTAATCGTTTCCATTTGTTAATTTCTCTCGATCGATTGGTTGTTCTCTTGCTTGTTGGTGGTTCAATTTTGGTGATTAATTGAGAAATTGCTCAAGGCCCTCGTGACCTAGCCAGAACAAGTTGATCGAGTGAGATTCTTCCAGATTCTGTTTTTGAATAGATTGCTTCTGGTTCTCTCCCCGGTTGTCAATTTCTCGGAAATCATTCCATATTGTGGTACTTTGCTCAAGGTGGAGTCGCAAGATTTTTCGTATTCTTTGAAGATCAGTGGTTCTTGAAGGTGCTGGTTATTTCTTCTGTTTACAATGCCATCACAAATGATCAAGATCGATAAATTCACTGGTAAGAACAATTTCAGTCTATAGAGAATTAAAATGTGAGCCCTCTTGAAGCAACAGGGGATTTGGATTCCCTTGGCCGGTGCAAAACCAGATGACATGTCTGTATCCGATTTCTCCCAGCAAGATGAGAAAGCTCATTCCACCATTCTTTTGTCACTAGCAGATGAGGTGATTTATGAAGTTGCTGATGAAGAAACCACAGCCTCTCTGTGGGTGAAATTAGAAAGTCTTTATATGACTAAGTCTTTGACCAACAAGTTGCTTCTAAAACAGAGGTTATTCTCATTACGGATGAAGGAGGGCATGTTATTGAAGGAACATCTTCATGAGTTGAACTCCATTCTTATGGATCTTAAGAATGTTGATGTCAAGATTGAAGATGAAGATGCTGCTCTCATTTTATTGGTTTCTTTACCTTCTTCATATGAGAATTTTGTGAACTATTTTGTTGTTGGAAGAGATACTATCACCATGGAGGAGGTACGGTCTAGTTTACACACTAGAGAACTTCGTCATAAAGCTTTGGGTGGTACCACCGAGAGCCAATCAGTTGGTCTTGCGGTGGTAAACGATGATAAAGATAGAGGTAGAAGTAAAGGGAGGAACAAAGGGAATTGGAAAGGAAAAGGGCGATCAAAATCAAAGACAAGGAATTCAAATGGAAACTCCAATAATGGCTGTCGCTATTGTAATGATCCAGGCCATTGGAAGAAAGATTGTGCTAAGTTGAAGTCAAAAGCAACAGCTGCGGTTGCTAAAGATGATTTCGGATCCGAGGCCGATATGGTACTTTCTATTACCGATAATACTGTTCAAACTGATTTTTGGGTTCTTGATTCCGCATGTTCTTATCACATGACACCACATAGAGATTGGTTTGAGTCATACGATAAAGTCTCAACCGGAAGTGTTCGAATGGGAAATGATATGCCGTGCAATGTTGTTGGTATTGGGTCAATAGTCATTCGAATGCATGATGGTACGGTTAGAACTCTAACCGATGTAAGACATGTCCTGGATTTAAAAAAAAACTTGATCTCGTTGGGAGTACTAGATTCCAAGGGGTTTAAGTATAATGGTGGACATGGAGTGATAAAAGTCATGAAGGGTGCTTTGGTGGTAATGAAAGGAGTCCGGAAAGGGTCGTTGTATGTTCTTGAAGGAGATACGGTTGTTGGGACAACGGCTTCTGTTCAAGATTCTAGTGAAAGTGAAGCAATTTTGACAAGATTGTGGCACATGAGAATGGGGCATGTTGGCGAAAAGGGCATGATGATTCTTAGTAAACAAGGTCTTCTTGGAGGTCATAAAGTCGCCGAATTGGGTTTTTGTGAACATTGTATTTTTGGAAAGCAAAAGCGGGTAAGTTTCACTAAAGCCGTTCATAACACTAAATCCACTTTGTATTATTTGCATGCCGATTGTTGGGGTCCTTCGTCCGTTTCCTCTCTTGGTGGTGGACGTTATTTTCTTTCCATCATTGATGATTACTCAAGAATGACGTGGGTTTTTATCATGAAGCACAAGAGTGAAGTATTTGGAAAGTTTAAAGAGTGGAAAGGTTTGATTGAAAATCAAGTCGGGAAGAAGATTAAAAGGCTTCGGACCGATAATGGTTTGGAATTTTGTTCAAATGAGTTTGATCAATTTTGTAAGGATGAAGGCATTGCAAGACATCGGACGGTTAGGCACACTCCACAACAAAATGGAGTGGCGGAGAGAATGAATCGGACTCTTTTGGAAAGAGTGAGGTGTTTGTTGTCGAATGCTCGGTTGGCTAAAGGTTTTTGGGCAGAAGCGTTAAACATGGTGTGTTACTTGGTGAATAGAACTCCCGCTACGACTATTGATTGTAAAACACCATTTGAAGTGTGGTCCGGTCAACCCGCGGATTACTCTAATTTGAGAGTTTTTGGGTGTCCCGCTTATTACCATGTTAGAGAAGGAAAGTTAGATCCGAGGTCAAAGAAAGGGTTGTTTATGGGATACGGAATTGGTGTTAAAGGGTACCGGATTTGGTCAATTGATGAAAGAAAGGTGATTAATAGTCGAGATGTATTCTTTGATGAGAATAGCATGTTACTTGGTAAGAAGTGTTTGAATATGCAAGGTTCGGGTGGTGAAAAGGTGTCCGAACAGGTGGAGTACGAACTCGATGTTTCGGATGAGGCGAGTCGTCACACGGATCAGTCCACGTCAGCTCCCGTATCGTCACCGGGTGTGGCTGAAAATCAGCCGCAGTCATATTCTATAGCAATTGATCGACCTAGAAGGCAAGTGGGCCAGCCCGTTCGTTATGGTTTTGAGGATATGGTAGCGTATGCTTTGCAAGTGGCGGAAGAGGTGGAGTTTTTTGACCCGTCGAGTTATAAAGATGCTATAACAACCGAAGAATCGGATGTTTGGATAGTTGCCATGGGTGAAGAGATTGAGTCACTTCACAAGAACCGAACTTGGGAATTAGTAGAGCTTCCTCAAAACAGAAAAGTGGTGACTTGTAAATGGATTTTTAAACGCAAAACGGGGCTGCCCGGAGTTGAGAATGTGAGGTATAAAGCGCGTTTGGTAGCTAGAGGTTATAGTCAAGAGCAAGGCATTGACTATAATGAGATTTTTTCTCCCGTGGTACTTCATACTTCTATTCGAGTTTTGTTAGCTCTTGTTGCACAATTGGATTTGGAGCCGGAACAATTAGATGTAAAAACTGCGTTTTTACATGGGGAACTCGAAGAAGAGATTTATATGAGTCAACCGGAAGGGTTTGTGGTCAAAGGGAAAGAGAATCATGTTTGCAAGCTTAAACGGTCGCTTTATGGGTTAAAACAATCCCCAAGACAATGGTACAAACGTTTTGACAGCTTTATGGTGAATAATGGGTTCGAGAGAAGTCCATATGATTGTTGTATATACCATAAAGTTGGTGCTGACGGGTCTCGGGTGTACTTCTTACTTTATGTAGACGATATGTTGGTGGCTGCCCGTAATGGTAAGGAGATTATGGATTTGAAGAATCTTCTTAGTTCGGAGTTTGATATGAAAGATTTGGGAGTGGCTCAACGTATTCTTGGTATGGAAATATATCGAGACAGGTCTAAACATAAACTTTTCTTGTCACAGAAAAGTTATACATTGAAGATATTGTCAAGATTTGGCATGATGTCCGCAAAATCATTGGGTACGCCATCGTCATCAAGTTTCAAGCTTTCCGATGAATTGGCCCCACAATCTGAGGCTGAAGTGGAGTACATGAAAAAGATACCGTATTCTAGTGCAGTGGGGAGTTTGATGTATCTTATGGTGTGTACTAGACCGGATATAGCACATGCCGTAAGTGTTGTGTCCCGTTATATGGTTTGTCCCGGAAAAGAGCATTGGATGGCGGTAAAACGGATTTTCCATTATCTTAAAGGAAGTTCGGATGTTGGTCTAGTTTATGGAAGAAAAAGGGATTGTGTTGTGACGGGTTTTTCCGACTCGGATTATGCTGCGGATATTGATAACCGGAGGTCTTTGACCGGTTATGTGTTTGTGGTTGGTGATGCTTTAGTTAGTTGGAAAGAAACCTTACAGCCGTCAGTTGCGTTATCGACCACCGAGGCAGAATACATGGCGCTTACGGAGGCTGCAAAAGAAGGAATTTGGTTGAAAGGTTTACTTGAAGATCTTGGTTTTAGTCAAAGTCAAACTGTGGTTTATTGTGACAGTTTGAGTGCAATCTGTTTAGCAAAAGATCAAGTGCATCACACTACAATACCGGCGACATTCAGAACACGCGTCCAGTGTCGCCGGTAATACCGGCTGTCCCCGCTAATGGCGTCGCCGGTATTGCTTAGTCGGCGATCCGTGTGCTTCGTAATCTCAGCCACACACGAATTACTGATCCAACGGTGGAAAACTAAGCGGGAATATTTCCCTCCAAAATGAGTCGCCGCTAAAGGCCTGCGGTCGCCGCTATTGACATATCACGCGGATCGCCATCTGCACCGTCCATCGCCTTGTGATCTAACGGACAAGGATCAAAGCGGCTTTTTTAAGTGTCGCCGGTATTGCGCTGTCGCCGCTAAAGACCTAAATGTCGCCGCTATTGCCTTGCGAACAGAAACAAAACCAGGCGACTCCTCTCATTCGGCTGTTACGCGATCACAACTCCATTGCCGTTTTATCTCGACCTCTCCGGCGACTGAGCACCGTGTTCCGACCAAAGCCACCTCAAAACATCCTCCGGTGCACCCTTTCACTTCCTACTCATTTCTACCGGCGATCTCGAGCTTTTCCGGCGACCTCGAGCTTTTCCGGCGTCACCCGTTTTTCCGGCGATTTTATTGTTTTTTCCGGCGATTCCCTCTCTTTAGCGGCGAAAACTATCATCTATCAAGGTAATATTTTCGGTTATCAAGTTATAACGTGTTTTAAAGCGAGTTTTACTAAATTTTTGTTCGTGTTAGGACCACCACCACCACCGGCGGCTGCTGCCGGAAAACCGACGAAACTTCCGGCCATCTTCACCAAAAACAGCCTCTAGCTACCACCCTAAGTATGTGTTCATTTGTTTTGCAATTTTGTTAAAGTCTTAATATGTTAAGTTCTTAATGTGTTAAGTTCTTGAAAAAAGACTTATTATAAGCTCTTATTGGTTTATGAAAAAATGTTTAATGGTTTTGTTATGTATTGGAAGTGATGGTGTTAAGTTCTTAATATGTTAAGAACTTAATTTTTAAGTGATTAATTATTAAGTGCTTAACATGGAAAATGATTTGGAATATATAATATGTTTGGAAAATGATTTGGAAATTCTAATATGTTTGGAAAATGATTTGGAAAATGTATAATGTGATGGTGTTAAGTTCTTAATGTGTTAAGTACTTAATTTTTAAGTGTTTAATTATTAAGTGCTTAATTTGAAAAATGGTTTGGAAAATATAATATGTTTGGAAATGTTTTTGATAAGTGCTTAATTTTTAAGAACTTAATTATTAAGAACTTAATGCATATGTTAAAAACTTAATTGTTAAATACTTAATTATTAATTATTTGATTTGTTATAAATGTAACGTTTAGGTCGTTTTAAATATAACGTTTAAATTCTAATTTTAAAAAATATAATGTTTAAATTGTAAATTATAAAAAATATAATGTTTAAATCTTAAAATTAATTATTAAATACTTAATTATATAGATTTTTTAAATCATTTTAAATATAACGTCTAAATCGCAATTTATAAAATTTAAAGTTATACGTTAATGTAACGTTTTAATAAAATTATTTAATATTTAATCCTAAACCTTAAACCCTAAACACTAAACCCTAAACCCTAAACCCTAAACTCTAAACCCTTAAACCATAAAACATAAAATCTAAACCCTAAACCCTAAACCTCAAACCCTAACCCCTAAACCCTAAACCTTAAACACAAACTTATTTAAACCATAAAACTTAAACTCTAAACCCTAACCCCTAAACCCTAAACCCTAAATCTTAAACCCTAAACCCTAAACATAAACTTATTTAAACCATAAAACTTAAACTCTAACCCCTAAACCCTAAACCCTAAACCCTAAACCCTAAACATAAACTTATTTCTTAAACTCTAAACCCTAACCCCTAAACCCTAAACCCTAAACCCTAAACCCTAAACCCTAAACCCTAACCCTTAACCCCTAAACCCTAAACCCTAAACATAAACTTATTTCTTAAACCCTAAACCCTAACCCCTAATCCCTAAACCCTAAACCCTAACCCTTAACCCCTAAACCCTAAACCTTAAACCCTAAACCCTAAACAAAAATTTATTTAAACCATAAAACTTAAACCCTAAACCCTAAACGCTAAACGCTAACCCCTAAACCCTAAACCATAAACACAAACTTATTTAAACCATAAAACTTAAACTCTAAACCCTAACCCCTAACCCCTAAAGCCTAAACCCTAAACATAAACTTATTTAAACCATAAAACTTAAACTTTAATCCCTAACCCCTAAACCCTAAACCTTAAACCCTAAACCCTAAACCCTAAACCCTAAACACAAACTTATTTAAACCATAAAACTTAAACTCTAAACCCTAACCCCTAAACTAAAAACATGAACTTATTTAAATCGCAAATGTTGTAGTGTTTAGGTACTCTGAAAAGTAAACTATATGTTTACATTTCTTCGTTTCAATCATTAAAAGCTTAGAAATACCCGCTCGAAATTGATTTAGTAATTAATTTCGAGTTGTCCCCATTTTGGGACTGCTTTTTGAATGCTTTATCTCATCTAGGATATGAATGTGTATTACATGATTGTTCGTTTAAGAAAAATTTGGTTGTCATTTTCTCTTTGCTCCTCGGGTATATACTTACAAATATACCTGGGAGCTAAGGGGAAATGCTGCCGAATTTTTCTTAAACAAACAGTCATGTAATACACATTCATATATGAGATAAAGTACTCAAAAAGTGGGTGTAGAAGCCTACCTTTGCAAATACTCTATCATCGTTGTCCGATAATCTATTCCCCTTCTGAGGATAGTTTTTGAATTATCCTTTCAGCGATCTAATTGTATAACATATTGTTTCCTATACAAATACTTTATCCGATTTAAACCCTAATATATGTTCGAGTTGCATAATGCCTATCGATAAAAGCTAGACTACTAATCCAAAACGTAAGTCACCTGAGTTCGAGCAAGGCCTCGAATCATTTGCCAAGATTTGCCAAGAACATGCCGATAGCAGAGGTTATGTCAGATGTGCGTGTCAAAGATGTCATAACACTATCTTATTGCCTATGCATCTAATGAAACATCATATGCGGGTATTTGGGTTCTCTCGGTTATACAAGACGTGGTGCTATCACGGTGAAACTTCAGATGTGGATGATGTGGCACCAAGGAATGATACGGTTGTGGATGATGTGGCACCAAGGAACGATATGATTGATGTTATTGAAGACGTTATGGAGGAGGTGATGGAAGAGGATAGCAACATCGACGAAGGGAACTTGGATACAGAGAGTATTGGTGTTTGTGATGATTTTGAAGACCTATTAAAGGAAGTCCAATCAGAATTATATCCTGGGTGTGCTAAGTTTTCTTCCCTAGACTTCTTAGCAAAGCTTATGCATATCAAGGTGAATCACAAATGGACTAATAGTTCATTTGATGAACTCCTTGAGTTGTTGCAATCTTCATATCCGGAAGGCAACAAGATCCCTTCATCACATTATGTAGCAAAAAAGACACTAAAAAAGATAGGTTTGGGGTACGAGTCGATACATGTGTACAGAAATGACTGTGCTCTCTTTTGGAAAGAATATAGCTCCTTGCAGAATTGTCCTGTCTGTAACGAGAGCCGGTGGATCAATGAAAAGACAAACGGTAAGAAGATAGCTCACAAGGTATTACGTTACTTTCCTGTGACCCCCAGACTCCGACGTTTGTACTGTTCAAGGCACACAGCTAAAGATATGATCTGGCACAGTATCGGACGATCAGAAGAAGGCACGATGCGCCATCCTGTTGATGGGTCTTCGTGGAAAGAATTTGATCAAAACTACCCTAACTTCTCGAGGGAACCCCGGAATGTTCGCCTAGGGCTTGCAGCTGATGGTTTTAATCCGTATGGCAACATGAGCTCAGTTCATAGCACGTGGCCGGTTATACTCACGACATACAATTTGCCTCCATGGCTATGCATGAAAGAGACATCATTCATGTTATCCTTGTTGATTCCTGGCCCTAAATCACCTGGGAAGGACATGGATGTTTTTCTTAGGCCGTTGGTGGAAGAGCTCAAGCAGTTGTGGCAAACGGGGGTTCGTACAAGGCTACAAAGCATGTCCGACTTGCAATGAAGACACTCCTTCCGTTAGTGTAACAAATAAAATCGTATATCTTGGTCATCGTCGATTCTTAGCTGCCGACCATCCGTTAAGAAAGAATCTGAACTTTAACGGGAAACAAGAGATGAGGCCCCCTCCGAGACAATTTAGTAATGCAGATATAAAAGCTCAACTAGATCGTCTATTGTTTCGTAAACCAGGCAAGCATCCTGAGTTTGGATTAAAAGAACCCGATAGGCAAGACTTCGAGTTGAATTGGTCCAAACGAAGCATATTTTTTGAACTCGAGTATTGGTCTTCTTTGCAGCTGAAGCACAACCTAGATGTAATGCATGTTGAAAAAAATGTGTGTTGCAGTCTGTTGAGTACGCTTCTAATGAACGACAAGACTAAAGACACCTCTAATGCGCGGTCAGACTTGGAAAAGCTAAATATCCGGAGGCCGCAATGGTTGCGTAAGAAGGGTAAGAAGTTCTTCCGACCACAAGCAAAATACTCATTCACAAGTAAAGATCGAGAGCTTTTTTGTCAATTTGTTAAAGACATTAAACTGCCAGATGGGTTTGGATCCAATATCAGTAGTAAAGTGTCAGATAACAATAAAAACATTACGGCTTTGAAGTCTCATGATTATCATATCATTATGCAACGTTTGATGCCTATTGGAGTACGGGGGTTTTTGAACAAAGATACCTATACACCGATAGTGGACCTTTGCATGTTTTTTAAGCAACTTTGCTCAAGAACACTGTTGGTGAAGGATATGAAGAAAGCCAAGAACGATGTTATTACAATCTTGTGCAAGTTAGAGTTGATTTACCCTCCAGCCTTTTTTGACATTATGATTCATTTAGTTTTGCATTTACCTGATGAAGCTCTTTGCGGAGGTCCAGTATATATGAGATTGATGTATCCGTTTGAAAGGTATATGAAAAAATTAAAGAATTATGTCAGAAATAAGGCAAGGCCAGAAGGTTGCATGGCTGAAGGTTATGTCGCTGAAGAAGCTCTAACATTTTGTTCAATGTACCTTCGAGATGTCCAGACTCGATTTAATCGCCCCGACAGAAACAAAGATGTTGTTGTTGAAAAAACAAAGTTCTGGGGGTTTGAGTCTAAATATCGCCCGACTAGCGCAAGGCGAAACAAACATCTTAATCCAATCGAAAAACAAAACATTGAATGGTTTGTACTAGACAACTATGCAGCAGTCAGAGAGTATATGAAGTAAGCGTTTCTATCTTTAATTTTTTATTATATGTTAACTACATATTTCCATCATATCTTATTATATATTTTTCTCATCAATGTAGAGAATTCGAATCCGAACATCCTGGAAATGATATTAAAACCAATTTTCCTAATTGGTTTCTTCAGAAGGTCTACTCGATGAAAACAGAAAATTCCCCGGAATTCCACGAAGAGTTGTCAGCTCTTTCAATGGGTGTGGGAATAAATGCCTCTACTTACACTGCTTGCATAGTCAATGGTGTTAGGTTTATGGTACTTGATCGTGACGCACAACGAAGAACGCAAAACTCTGGGGTGCTAGCGGTCGGCGAGAACGGTGAAAAATATTATGGCCAATTAGAAGAAATTATTGAGGTGCAATATACGTATGAGTTTTCGGCTGTACTATTTCGCTGCAAGTGGTTTGATACTCGAACAGAAAATAATATCACCAGTATCAACATAGAACGTGAAATATACAAAAATGAACAACTCATATTTGCATCCCAAGCCAAACAAGTATTTTTTATCCGAGAACCTTCTCGAAGAAACCAAAACAATCATCCTTGGTGGGTCGTCGAGGAGGTCAACCATCGAAAAATTTAGGATGTTCACAACGGCGTCCCAAATGATGACATCGTCTTAGCCGAAAATGTCGACGTTGTTCATAACCCCTCTTCATCTAATTGTGGTATTGTAATCGATTTGAGTCAATACTTTCAAAACATTCCTAATTATGATACCGGTGACGACTCTGATACTGAAGTTGATCCGCCAACGGTTACTGTCAATAGAGTGATTGATTGCGAGTTTGATAATGCTGATACTGATTATGATACAGAGTCTACTTATGACACCGAAGTATCCGAGTGTGAAGAAGATCATTAAAACAATTGTAATTTATTTATGTGTTAGGAGATGACATCGTTTTGGATGATGCTACTTTATATCATGGCCGATGTGATGGGCCATGGTGGAGATGGGGCCGGGGATCCACCACTTCCGCCTTGGAGAGGCGCGGGTCTACATGAGATGGACGGTAAGTGTTATTATAATTTTTTAATTTATTGTATTTATTCATTTATTATAACAATCGTGACTAATATTTTTAAATTTATATTACAGGTGTACCGGCAAGAAGAAAAACGAGAGGTAAAGCTAAAAACCTTGAACTGCAACGACATCGCGATAAGACAGGGCAAAAATTTACATTGGAGTTTGATAGAGCGACTACGTATACCTCGGTTGGTAGACCGTATGACCTCTTTGTTCGTGAGGTGGGGATATACATGTGGAATAACATGTCCTTTGATCGAAAAGATTGGAACACTGTTACCAAAGCCGAGAAGGATGCATTAGTACATCATCTCAAGGTAAATTATTTATATAACTTTATTTTTGTATGTTATTTATTTATTTATTTTTACTTGACTAAGTTATTTTCAATTTGTAGAGGAACTTCGATTTTGATGCGATTGAGGATGATTGCGAGCGTATGCATTTGAAGGGTGGTATTGATGCGGTGCTGATGAAGCGGTATAAGGACCGGAAAAGTGATGCAAAAGTTAAGTTTGATGAGGCAGGAGGATATAATGATATAGACAGGGCTAGAGCTCACCCCCCGAGGGTATGCTTCTTCAAAATTGGAACAAAACTATAGACTTTTTTGCACACCAGAATATCGACGGCGATCTGATGCTAACAAAGGAACCCGTCAAAAACAACAATACACCAACCGTGGGGGGACAAGCACATATACCAACGCTTGTTTCAAATCGGTAATGCTTTGTATATATATTACCGCTTGTTTCAAATCGATAATGCTTTGTTTCAAATCTAATTTTTTATCGTTAAACAGGGTAGAAAGAAAATCAAACAATTCATGAAGGCTCACACCCGCAAAGATGGGACATGGGACAGTGACCTGGCTTATCAACAATATGTAAGTGTTTATACAAAAAAATTAGTTCAACATCATTATTATATTTAATATATGTAAAATGCTAACTTTTTATTTATTTATGTAAAATGCAGATTGAGTTGGAACGTGAGTTTTGAGTTATTAAACGATCCCTCCCCGGAACCCGCGAAGGAAGTTGGGGTATTTGAAAAGGTGTTGGGTTCTCGCCGTGGACATTACAAAGGGATTGGCCGTAAACCTCCCGTGACTCCGACAATACCGCCTCATTTTGATGTAGGCCAACCTTCCCAAGAAGCACCTACAAAGGTAAATATTAATTGTTAACTACTTCATTGTTAAATAATTAATTTATTTTTAACTAATAGTATACATTTTTATTTTTTTGAAGGATGCGCTTGCACAGATGCTTGAGGATCCAAGACACAGAGATGGGTTGGCAGAATTTTTACGTACGTACACGCCAGGGCACGGTGGTGGAACGAGCAAGGGTGCCGGGGATACCCAAGGTGATGAAGGCGATCAAGATGATCAAGACGACGACTTAGAGTAGTTTCTTATTTTTGTTGTTTGACTATGTTAATTTGTGTAAAGAAGATTATGTTTTAGATATTAGTATTTGTTTGGAATTGTTTATCGCGTATGTTGCTTCATTTATTACAATTTTGATTTTATATTAAAAGTATTCATAATTCTAAAAAATATAATAATAATAATAATAATAATAATAATAATAATAATAATAATAATAATTTAAAAATATAATAAAAATAACCTTTAGCGGCGACATTTGTCCTCTTTAGCGGCGACGCCATCTCCGGTGACACGTCATCACCGGAAACTGAGACAACCATTAGCAGCGACGTCTTTACCGGCGACGAGGGTCATTTGCGGCGACAACTATTACCGGCGACGCATTAGCGGCGACGTTTAGGCATTAGCGACGAACTATTTGCGGCGACTCAATAGCGGCGACATGTCGCAGGTAAAGGTATTAGCGGCGACATTTATTATCTTTAGCGGCGACATTTGTCGCCGGTAATAACCTCTTTCCTTGTAGTGTCATGAGAGGACAAAGCACATAGATGTGCGATATCATTTCTTAAGGTCGGAAAAGAGGATTAAAGTGGAGAAAGTAAACACTTTGGATAATCCTGCTAATGCGTTGACCAAGTCTGTACCGTTGACCAAGTTTCGTCACTGTTTAGATCTTCTAAACATTGAAAGATGGAGTTAGTTTGTTGTTGAATTAAAGCCAAGGTGGAGGATTGTAATATGTGGCTACAAACATTTGTTTCCGTTTTCTTCAGATCTAAGCTTGAAAATTGTTTAGAAGTAAACAAAGAAAGTGAATTAAGAGAGAAAATTTACGAGAGATGATCTTACCGGAGACACCAACAGCGATTTTCAGAGCCTTACGAGTGTTCTTTTCACAGCACCTGGTCACCTTCACAATGACCTTTTGCTGCAAAAGCAATTAATTACAAATATGATCAACTTATTGAAGTACATGCAAAACATAATAGAATTGAATATTTTAACAGATCTGTACCTTCGTCATTTCTTGGAATTAGATGGTAATTTAGAGTGTATATGTTTTCTTTCGAGAGACAAGACAAGAGGAATAGAAGGTAATTGAAGAGTTTATAGAGTCGTTCATGGAGTTGAGAGGCAATACATGAAGACGATGACGTCAGCACGGTGACAAGGAAGCTTCGCTTTAATATGAAGATATGCAATGGACACTATGACATTATATTTAGTTTATACTTGTCTTAAATTAGTTATTTATTTTCATATTTACACAGCACAAGACTAGAGCACAAGACTTCCACCAATTGATAGATTTTTAGCCTTCAAATTAGAGTCTTTTGTTGAATTTTTCAATAAGAGGCGTCAACTTGATTTTCTTTTCATACTAGCACCCACAGCTACTCCAAGATAATTGAAGGGAAATCTCCCAACTACACGTCCTAAAGAAGAGGCCATATCTTTTTATTTCGTCTTGGCTAACACCGATACTGAACCCCTTACTTTTGGATAAGTTAACTTTAAGCTCAGAGGCTAGGTAGACGCATCTAAGAATTTCATAAGATTAGTCATATTCTCTTTCGACCATTTACCCAAAAAGATTGCATCATCCGTATATTGAAAAACATCTAAGGAAGGCCCATTGTTAGGAAGTTTGATTCCCTTGAAGATATAGACCTCTTGTGAAAATATAAATTCTGTTATAAAACTAAGTTGTTTTGATAAACACATCTGCGAAAATTCCAAGTAGACTATGAACATCTCGGTCATGGGCCAAGATTTTGGACCTATAGAGGGAAATTTGAAGGATTTTTTTTGCGTTTCTCACGCTATATTTTTGCAAATTGAAAGATACCCTCCCTAAAAAAATGGCACTAACCAACCACGTTTTACCTAGAATGATATTTTTTTTTTGTCTTAACGTTATTTAGGAATAATATGAAATATTCTAGGAAAAATCAATGATTTTCACTAATGTATACCAGCGAAAATCTAATATCTCCATAGACAAATATGACAATTTCTTAGATGACATATATATATATATATATATATATATATATATATATATATATATATATATATATATATATATATATATATATATATATATATATATATATATATATATATATATATATATAACTAGGTTATATTGCGGACAACAGTTATTGTGAGACCGTGCGGACAGTGCTATTCTGTGCGAAATGACGATTAAAATATGTTTTTATTGGTAATATTAATACTAAACAAACGTATTCTCATAGAATTATTGCTATTATAGCATATTTTCAATCATTATCATTCGTTCTAGTGTTTCACACATTCTGATTCACTAATTCTCATTCTGATAGAATGATAATCATAAAAACTTCATATAACCCGTATAAATGATTTAATGACAATAATTCTATGAGAATATGTTTGTTTCGTATTCACATTACCATAAAAAAGATATTTTATTCGTTATTTCTCACAAAATAGCAGTGTCCGCACGGTCTCACAATAACTGTTGTCCGCAATATAACTTAGCTATATATATATATATATATATATATATAGGGGTGCAAATGAGCCGAGCCGGCTCGTGAGCTACCCGGGACCGGCTCGTTAAAAGCTCGGCTCGAGACCGATTTTAAACGAGCCCGAGCCGAGCCCGAGCTTAAATATAAGGCTCGTTTATTAAACGAGCCCGAGCCGAGCCTGTGTTACCAAGCTCGATTAGGCTCGTGAGCCCTAAACGAGCCTATATATATATATATATATATATATATATATATATATATATATATATATATATATATATATATATATATATATATATATATATATATATATATATATATATATATATATATATATATATTCCTGCATTAGAGTAAACGAGCTTGTTAACGAGCTCGAGGCGAGCTTAAGCTCGTTTAGGCTTGTTAAGAAATAAACGAGCCGAGCCCGAGCCCGAGCCGAGCCTGTTTATTTCTTAACGAGCCCGAGCCGAGCTTAGGTCCATAAAGCTCGTAACGAGCCGAGCCCGAGCCGAGCCTTATATATTTCTTAACGAGCCCGAGCCGAGCTTGGTCAGGCTCGGGCTCGGCTCGGCTCGTTTGCACCCCTATATATATATATATATATATATATATATATATATATATATATATATATATATATATATATATATATATATATATATGGGAAAAGTGTTTTATATGTGAAAATGTATTATGTATAGAGTTTACGTTTTTAATCACAATATTCAACATCCACTCGATAGCCACGACCGTCAATAGAGTATCACTTGATATGCCTTCTGGTTAGACAAGATGGTCTTGTTGATACGACAATCTTAGAAATGATTAGACATTATTTTTGTGTGTAAGAGCAATTTGATGAATTTGTAATCCTATTACTTGCTTCAGAAGCACAGGATAATTCTCGTGATTATAATGTCTGAAGATATAAAACTTTTCTCAAACCAATGTTAAACATCGAATAAGCACGTCGGGCGAGTGCAACACTACATGAACGATGTGAAATGCTTGATATTGGTATCAAATTAATTTAAAGCTACATTGAATTGTTTGAAACCGAAAAAAGATGCTATGAGACACCTATAAAAAATCCAGAGTAGAAATATATATGGTATATAGATATAATTTAATGCATATTTAGACGGTAATACGTATGTTGTTATTGTCTTCATGAATTAATGTACTTTAACCAAATTTATGTTGTTATGGTTTAATGAATGATTTTATTTTAATTTGAAAATAAGTTGAAATAAGGTTATAACAAATAGCGTAACCATAAAACAAATAGCAATTTGATTTAAAAAAAGTAACATAAATGTCTAAAAATACATATCATGATAAAATTTCGTGTGCATAAGATCTCATATAACTAAGCGCTCCAAAAACATAACTAGAAGACCCTACAATCTTAAAAAATTCTAGTTTGTTTAGGCAAACCTTCAACCAAAAGAAAACGTATAACGACAGGATGTGGCAGTAAGCCTACTCTCATACAGTAGTCAATGTCTTGTAAAATTTTTGCACACTTCATTTAAACGTTTTTCAAATACCCTTCCCTTTCAAGCCATCGATAACTGTTTTTCGCAAGATACTTAGCACATACTTTGAAGGTCATCGTGTCGAGCCATAGGTCACGTTGGATCCAATACAGTTGTTTGATATTTAACGAAAATACAAATACTTGTTCATGGATAAAATAAACAAAACTTACAAATTGTATACTTATAAAAAAATTGTATAAGTACGACATAATTAACTCAAGCGATCAATATTCCACCATGGTTTGCTTTGTTCAGACCATACATTATATTAAGAAGCATAAGCGGTCCGGTCTGTGTTTGTCATGTTTTGAAAATAGCAGATGACATAATCTTCTACCATGCACCTATTGGACACCTATCCAAAACATTTGTATCCATATCAAAATATGTTGTGATTAAAGTTATAAGATAAAACAACATTATTAATTCCAATATGATTTATAAGTTAGTTTGGAATTACATTTTCACTTGTATAGAATAAACGTATAACACTCATTCCTAGTTGCACATACACTACTAGAAAAGAGGGTTTCAGAGACGGATTAGAGAGTGATGTTTTTCCGTAGCTAATCAGAGAGGGAGTTGAGAGGGATCAGCGAGGGAATTCGCTAGGTATCAACTTATTGCGTTTTCGACAAGTAAGCAAGGGATTAGACAGGGAATGGAGACGGATCAGCGATAGAACATTTCCCTCTCAAATTCGTCGCAGGAAAACAACATCTAGCGAGGGAATCAGAGACGGATGCGAACATTTCTTCCGTCCAATCCACTTACTTTCCCGATTGCTCGCTAAATCCGTCGAGAATATGGCGCTACAATTCCCAATTTCAGATAATTAGCTTTTCTTTCCCCCCAAGGATTTCACTTCCCCCCAAATCAGAAACATTTCCCTCCAGTTCTCGTAACCTAATTTCACCCTGGAAGACATGAAGACATGAACAGACGAAGACGATGAGGTGAAATACACGGGAAAGTGAGCAACAATTTCAGACAATTAGCTTTTCTTTCCCCCCAAGGATTTTACTTCCCCCCAAATCAGTAACATTTCCCTCCGGTTCTCGTAACCTAATTTCACCTTGGAAGAAATGAAGACATGAACAGACGAAGACGATGAGGTGAAATACACGGGAAAGTGAGAACAAATCGTAGAAGGTGAACTGAGCTGTTAGAGACGAGTCTTCCATTTGTTAGTCATCGTCGTCATCAAATCAAAGGGTTGTACCTAACGCCATCATCGTCATCGGCTCTTAGGGTTGTACATATCGTCATCGTCAACAAGGTAACAATATGTTCTTGGAACTACATCAGTTCATCAAAGCATTCAATTTGTTTCCTTCTTTGAACCGTAATGTTCATTTCTATGCGACAGATGATGTTAATTCAATTAATGGCACAATCATCACGTATGGACAGGTATTTCTAGCATCTAATCTTATGAGTTAATAAATGTAGATTTGAGTTTTTAAGAGATGGACAACAAATCGGAATACCTAGTTTTACCAACAATTTGAACATTATGATATAGTACACTGTTATTTGGTTATTGTTGTTATCGTGGTTGAAACTTGAAAGGCTGACAAGTAGATTGAATCAACTCCAGTAATCTGACACTGTTTTAACTTTTTAAGAAAAATAGGATTGTATTGAAGCTTTTTTCTAGTTATATGATTTTGAATAATAAACATGTTAAATATGTTGTCTTTACTGCTCAAATAGCCTTGAAAGAGATCTCTCTAGTTATAATATGATATTAATGAATTATCTTATGCATTTTAACAGTCCTAGACAGGAGCTGGGAAGACTTTTACCATGGTTAGAAAGTTCCTAAGTTATGTGAAGAGGAAGGAATAGTGAGTTTCCCGTTTAATGCTTCGGATTTGGATTTGGCTAACTTTCTCACAAAGATAATAATTGCGAAAGCAAAAAATTAACTATTATTGATACCTTTAATCATTATAAGTTATGTTTAACCATTGACATCTTTTTCTATGAGCATCAAGAATTCCAACTGGGCCACTACTATGCATTTAACGTTTTGATTCAAACTTTTTATCTCTCATTTTTGCAGCTAGTAAGCCAATTATTACATGATAATTGCATATATGAATTGGAAGATGAATAGAAAATGTTATCTGTATTGATTAAGATTTTATCATACAGTTTACAGTGAAGTTCCCAAGCCAGTCTTTCATGGACACTTTGATATCAAAATGTAAAAGTCCAAAAAGCCACTTGTGGTGGCCGGATGTGTGCCTGAAGGAAGTCGAGACCTGAAAGAGATTGAAGGTGTTAATGTTGTTGGAGTTCAGCAAATTGACCAGGTTGTTGATGAGACTCTTAAAGGTCATGAAGTCCGGCTATTGACTTGCAAAACTCTCCCAGCACTTAATCTTCCCATGGTATCATTATTAGGGTCTTATATGCAACATACTTTCATATATTCGTCTATTATAGCATCCTTGTTGAAGCAATCAACCCAATTATACCAATTTCATCCTAATAGGAATAAATTCTCATTGTTGTAATCGGTAGGTCTTTCAAAGTACAATGGATGTTTTGATGAGAAAAAAGTGAAACTACAATGCTATAATTGGTTATATTTTTCAAAGGACTTGATAAGAAAAAAATAAGTTGAGAATACAGTCTGTAATAAAGTAAATGAAAGTAGAAAGCTATAACTAACAAATAAATGTAACTACATTGCTCTTTCTTGTACCTAGTCGTATTTATGAGAGGGTTGGAAAGAACATATAACATTTGTTTAAGTGATCATATGATGTTAATACTAATAATTGCCACAGGTAAGGAAGAACAAATTTGTTGAATTTTTTCCGATAAATGTTGGTTGTTTGGGAGCTTGCACATATTGCAAGACTAACCACGCTAGAAGTCATCTAGGAAGCTATACAGTTAAGTATTACCCTGACATATTCTTTTCACTACCTCATTTACCAAACTGGTTAAAAGATTTAAAAAAGATGTAAAAAATGCAGGTGGGACGTTTCAAAAGTGTTGTAGATGGAGTCAAAGAGATTTGGTTGAGTAGTGAAGACACTGGGCATACGGTACTGATTTCATACCCTTTCTTCTTTTTAGAACTTTGTACCCTCACTCTTGTATATGAAACAATGTTATTTGTTGTGATGATTAAAAAAAATATTCGCCTATTTGGATATGCAGGTCCAGATTTTGTTAAATTTTTTAAAAAGGGTTCTAAGTCTGATAAACTGTTATTATTGTTTAGTCACTTTGCTAGTTTTGTATATTTGCTTGTCAGGCCGAGAGGGAATTGCAGCCTTGGATCACGAAGGATGATGATATTGGTCAAAAGATGGGGAGAGTTAATCAACGAATTGTTAAACCCTAGAGTCATTGGTGATACTCGCTAGCTCACTAGACCTCCGTTTACGTGCTACTGATGACATGCTTGTTGATGGAGAAGCATGCACTTTATCACAACTTGAGGTACCATATCATTTTAATCTCGCTATCATTTTTTATTATTTAAGGATATGAAAATAATAATAATAATAGTAATAACTGATCAGGAGGTGACTTCAAACCATGAAAGTATTATTATAACTTCGCAAACAATATCCTCATGGAAGGAAACAACAAAAAATCTTGTCAACACTGAGGTAAGACATCAACTTCTTATTTTTATATGCTTTGATGTCTTTTATAATTGTTAATTAATTTGTTATTGGATTTTAGTTGATATAAAAGTAAAAAATAGACCATCTTTCATATAAAAGTTTTAACAAAATATTGTTTGTGCAATTATCCGGTTAAAGAAAGTTACCTGTAAGATGATAGCATAAAATAGACAAATAGTGAGTTTGATGAAATTTCTGTTGTTTTGTGATGAAGGAGGAGTGCAAGAGAATGAGGCAAGTGAAGAAGTGGTTGAAGGCAAAACTAAGTCGAAGAAAGCTTTATTTTGTCTTGTTGCTCGGGTTTCGTATTTTAGCTTCAACTTGTTTCTCTTTTGTGCTTTTAGTCTCTTCAAATTCGTGCAAGATAAAGTACGATGCTATTACTCCTAATTTTGTAAGTTTTGGATGACCCTTTTGCATTTTTCTGGATATAAATCTAACTTGGAGTAACACATAATTATGTAACATGTTTTGTTTTCTTTAAAAACTTTTGAGTTATGTAATCGTCTGATAAATTTTATAATTTAGGGTTTTTTGTTGTAATTATCTCATACTTTTGTATATGGTTTTTGGTGTTGTGACGAATTAGTAACGGAAATACCGGAAACAGTGACAGTAAATGGAAATCTGAAAATGGTAATTGCGACGGATTAGAGACGGAAATTTCCGTCGCTAAATAGTCGCAAATGTGCAAATTCAGCTAAAGTAGTGGCTTCCTGCGAGTAATATACCGTCGCTAAATTCGTCGCAAGCCAGAAAACAGTCTGTCGCTAACCGTCGCTAATCCTCGCAATCCAAAGCGGTCCGTCGCTAAATGCCTCGCTGACAATTTAGACGGCCCATTTTTTGCTATGGAGGGATTCCGTCGGTGATCCGTCGCAACAACCATTTAGCTAGGGATTAGAGACGGAAATTTCCGTCGCTAATACCCCTGTTTCTAGTAGTGATATGGCTCTAATAGTAGCCGAGTAGTCTACGAGACAACCATAAATTGGGATGTCATATGTACGATAGGTACACAACGTGCTCTATAGGTTACTATTGCATTAGGGTCGTCCGATCCTACACTAAATTGCATAATCCATTAATCTTATTCTAAGACTAGGATATATGTAAAAATATTTAATATTATTTATTAGACAAGGATTTTTCAAAAACTGGGGATGGACCCACTTTTTCAGGCTTAGTTGGCTCAAGGGTGAGAAACCCCTCTTTGTCCTCATCCAACGTAGGAAACATGGGTAGTTTATTCATATTCTAAAACAATGTAATATCAATTATGTAAAATATATTCTTACTATCATTGCGAAGGTGGGGAAAGATTTGCCTCTTTGTAAATACTCTATAAAAAAGTTAGTATATAATATGTATCAGTTACGTTTAACATTTTATTTTTTTGGTACAAGTTTTGTTGTGACGAAGCGCGAAGCATTTTGAAGAATTTCAAAGTTATCAATGTCAAAGCAATTGATGATCCGAAGTTAGTTTTGATACCAAGCTAGGTAATCAGTGTGATAACCAGAAAATTTCTATGTAATTGTGAACTTGAACCAAGTAATTTAGTAATGCAATATCAATTTTTGAATGGTAAACTAACCATGAGGACAATCTGAGTCACTTTGCATGAAATTTTCATTATTTCATGAATTTGATATTGTTTTAATATAGTGATGTTTTAGTTGTATGAATGGTGATATTTAAGGACAAAGTGTGTTATGAAGCATTAGAATTGAAGTGGTAAATATGGATAGGATGGGAAGATTTGGAAAATAGTTGGAAGCTTCTATAGTTATGGAATATTGGCCGGGAAGGAATGTGACACGTAATATAACAATTACGCGATGCGTAGGTTTGCAACTCATAACCATTGTTGCTTCGATGTAAACTTTTAAGTATATTGCTAGAAATGGAACTAAGGATTTTGCAACATGTAATCCTTATAATACGTGATTCGTCGACTACGATAAAGATCACGCCTTGTACACTAAATTAGAATGTCATTTGGGGAGTATAGCCAAAGTTCAATGTTTAAAATGTGAAAGGAGGATTATGCGACGCACTTGCTACGATGGGACGGTAATGTATGATGCTATTACACATAAAGGAGTTGAAGTATAATGTTGTGTTGGGAAGGGGTCAAGGACATGATGTGTAATTCTTAAATCTCATGTCGCGATGAAGTAAGGCAATGCGACGCCTCCATCCTGCCAACGCGACGCGTCTTATGCTGTTCAGGACAGTTGGTCGGATTTTGAGCTATCCACATGTCCACTTAATGAAATTGACTAATATTGACCACGATTTATCATTAGAAGAGGCGTGAAACGTGAATTGAAGGATCATTTTGAGCTAAGAACGTCTCCTCTTTCTTTCTAGCCATAAGTGTGTGTGTTCATGGTGAGAATAATGTGTGTGGTCAAATCTTAGTGATTGCAAGGTATTTCCAAGGGCCTTTTCGCAGTAAATTGATCACATTAAGGTAAGAATTCATCATCCCTACTTTGTTTGAGAAAATGTCAAAATTTGAAAAACAAAATCTTATAAACCCTAGTTATGGTTTTTGAATGTCATGATGAAATTTCTCGAAGATAACTACGTGATAGGAATGATTCGATATACTAGATGATAATGTAATCAATGAACACACAAGTATGATTTTCATGAATGCAATATTTCAAATTATAAGGTTGAAGGTTACAATGACAGTGCTCAATTTGCAAGAACAAAGAGTAGCTATGTAAAACGGTACCTAAACCCTACTGGATCCCTCAGTATTTAAACACAAATGAGGAAGCAAAATATCCACTAACCAATATGACACTAACACATAGGGCCTAGATAATCTAAACAGGCCTGCTCACACTACCATACACAAAATACGTTAGGAGCATCTTAGCCTAGGTACAATAGTTACACAATATCTACCGAATGAGCCATGCATGCTCTAATGCTTCGATATCAAAATGGTCTTCAACACGTCTTTAGAACAACAACATCAGAAGATAGCAACTTCGGTATACGTCATGGCATAAGCATGGCAGCATAGCACTTTTATACCTAATACTACTTCATAATCATGCTTAAGCTCCCTATTATGAAAGTGTTTGCGTATTTGATGAGATAAATTAGTGGTATGTCAAGGTACAAGTACATGAAAGAATGGTATATGGAAATTCAAGGAAAACTAACGCTTAAAATATCTAACATTACTAGGCGTTATCAAATGTGAGAGGAAGATGTAAACTTCTTGAAGAACTGAAAAACAAAGCGCGATCTTATAAGTGGAAATAAAAAACGACTGTGTAATTTTCAAGACAACAAAACAAAATAAGAAGGGTATCCTGTGTTCTAGGTTAATTTTGTTTATGATGGTAAAGGATGACATACATTTATGTATGTCATAAATTTTGTTAAAAGATGCATCATTTTAAGACAAACATTTAGTAAAAACAATGTTTGTCATTTTTTGTCTGTCATTAAAAATCATTTTTTTAGAAGTGCGTGTTATATTTTAGCATCCAATTGTTTAAAATTTTGACAAAGGCCTGTCTAAATGGAAAACAAACATGCTTTCCATTGCGGGGAGGTCTAACCTTGTTTTGAATGCCGGTCTTAGGCTCTCTTGGAATCTAATAGACTAATACCTTTCTCTGTTCTGAATGTCAATGCAAATTAACAGAAAATTGGAACTTGATGGGCTAAATTCTTTTGGGGAGCAGATAAGTATATATAAAAGAAAATTTCATTAGGTTATATGAGATTTAGTGATTGCTTTTAAAAGACAGATGTGGTGGTATTGAGATAGGAAGCCTCGAAGGGTTCAACCTCACTCTTCTTCAAAAGTGGAGATGGAGATTGGTTCATGAAAATCAAGCATTGTCGGTTCAAGTCATAAAACTTGTGTACGGGGAAGAATCACTATTTTCTTCACGGAGTACACCAAAAACGTGGGGAGGGGTGTTTTGGGTTGCATTGTGGCCTCTATCGACTTTCTTCATGAAAAGGGTATCGTGCCTCACTCATCTCTTCGCCAATATGCAGGGAATGGTAGTAACACGCTTTTACAGAAAGATACTTGGGTTGGAGATGTTCCAATTTTCACTAAATTTTCGAGTCTTTACCGGCTTAAATAGAGTAAAGAGTGCTTCATTAGTGACCATTGGAGGGGAAACGCTTGGTTTGGTATTGGAGTTGAGAAGTTACCAAAGGAATTGAAGCAAGTCAATAAGAACTCAGAAGCTTTGATGGAAGTTATTCGGGGTTTTCTCCCTCTCCCCACCAAGACTCGTTGTGGTGGGATTTGGATGATAATGGTATATTCTCGGTAAGGTCACTCAAAGGGAAATTGAAGAGCTAATGCTTCTTGATGGTGATATTGAAACTCTCCGGAAAATATTCGTCCCAAAGAAAGTTAATATTTTCTTTTGGCGTCTTTGTCTACATAACCTTTCTTCTAAAGGAATTATTCTCCAAAGTATCCGTTGTCCTTTATGCTCGGATCATGTGGAAACTTCTACTCATCTGTTCTCCAGCTTCTTGATCACAATTAGAGTTCGGAGTTCGACTCCACGTTGACTTGACATCTTGATTCCTTCTTTCACCACCGCTTCGACTTTGTCTTCTTGGGTAATGTCGACTTACATTCAAAGGATCAAGAAGGATGCCATTTTATCTATTGTCATGGCTGCTCTTTGGATGTTATGGAGATTCAGGAACGACATGGAACTCTTGGATTCAAAAGTTTTTAAAGATTTTGTAATCTGTTTCATTTTCTAGCATCTTGCTAGTTTTATAATATTCAAATTTAAAAAAAAAAAAATAGTTATACAAAAATTCCAAATCTGTTTCAAATTTTTGTAAAGGTTTTGTAATCCTCCCCATACGTCCTAGTCCAATATACTTTATCGATCTCATTATTATAAATAACTTGTTACACAGGCCACCCATCTCCATCCTATTGGAATTTTGAATACCCAACAAAAATTGTCTTGACCTTGAACATGGAAAATTTAGATAAGCGACAAGAATCTTGTATGTCTTTACTTTTTTTTTTCTTTTTTTTTTTTTAATCTTTTGCAGAAGTATTGGAAGAAATATTTTAAGCGGCAATGACGTCACACATTGTCTCAACTTTAAATATTGGTAATTCTTATTCATAGTGGTAATGATAACAGTATTGGAAAAATCAACTATTCGTGTGGAAATTTTTGAATAAAGACGAAGTGCACATTAATGAGCTGATAAATACAACGGCGGCAACAAACGTATAGAATGGGTAAAAATATAACTATAAAATAAAAGCAATTGACTACCCTAAGTTTGAATATTAATAGTTTTAGTTTTTTTTTTTTTTAAACCGACAACAGATTTATAAAAAACATAAAACAGGCAATAAACGGTAATCATATAACCTTATATCAACAACCTAATTAAAAAGATAATGTGTCGTTTGATGATTAATTAAACATGATTTAAAATAGAGTAAATTACAATTTTGGTCTCTGTGTTTGATAGGGGTGAGCATGGTGCGGTTTGGTGCGGTTTTTGATCAAAACCGAACCGCAAACCGCATTATGCGTTTTTGAAAACCTAAAACCGCAATTTGCGGTTTCTAATGCGGTGCGGTTTTGCGGTTTTTCCATGCGGTGCAGTTTTATTTGATGCGGTTTCGGTTATTAACCGCATAATATAGTAGTGTGCGTTTTTTTCCTATGGTGCGGTTGTAAAACCGCAGAAGTTCAAAATCGACACATTTTTTATAAATTTTTTAGTATTTTGACTATATATTTAGTATATTGTCACTATCAAAATACAAAATACAACTCATTTGTTTCTTTGTACTTAGTATAGTAAATCATGAAACAATTAAAGTTTATAACTTACAATTTGTGAAAATGACAAATGGAATTGCCACTATCAAAATACAAAATGAAATTGTCATTCAAACTCACTCTTTTATTTAATTTATAATCTCATATTTAAACTTAATAATAAGTAAATAATATATATATATATATATATATATATATATATATATATATATATATATATATATATATATATATATATATATATATATATATATATATATATATATATATATATATATATATATATGAGTAAATTACAGATACAGTCCCTGAAGTATACCAAAACTAACAGACAGAACCAAAGTATTCGATTTTCACTATAGGAGTCACTAAGGTTTGCAAAATACGACAAATCGGTCTATGAGTAAACTAAAAAGACTAAAATACCCTTTTTAATTTCTTTTTTATTTTTCTTTGAATTTATTATTTATTTTATTAATAAAAAAAGAAAATACCCTACCCACCCCCACCCCCATCTCTCTCTCTCTCTCTCTCTCTATCTATCTATCTCTCTGTGTGTGTGTGTGTGTAGAACAAAAAGGGCAGTAGCCCATCTTTACACCCACCAAAGATGATTGATCCTTGAATTTCAATTCGTGTTTGTGATGTATACGGTATTGTAATATAGATGCAGGAGGAAACAACGAGAATCAACTAAACCCAGAAATTGCTGCCAAAAAGAATTTCCATGAAGTCTTTACCAATCCCTCTTTCAGGTTAAACATGCGAAGTGGTAGTGGTGATTTCGGTAGCGTTGCTGTTTCGTAATTCGCCCTCGGAGATGGTTTGAAACGGTCTGGGCTTTCAGGTGCAGCCATCACTACCTCTGCTGGCTCTGGCTTCTTAATTTCTTTTATCGCTGTCGACTGAATGGACTTAACCAGCTCTGGTGACGCCGTGAACCCCTGCAATCAAGTGTTCTTAATTAATCATACAGTTTCACTTACTTTAACGCCATTTGTTATTTTCTATCTAAAATATACAATACACTGTAGCAAATCTATGCAGTCAACCAAGGAAAGAAGAAGAGCTTACGGTGGAGGGAGGGAGGCGCTTGGTGGAGTAGATGCGTTTGACGGCCAAAATCTGTTGGCGATCGAAGATGTGAAGGAAACCAGACATGCATCCAATCTGCTTCTCTATCTGTTTTTCAAGGTTCTGATCTTGCATTAGCCCCGTCATCATTTTCCGACGAGTTCCGACCCCGATCTGGTAAAATATTTCACTCCCTCCGACACACACACTCGCATTAGCCCCGTCATCAAAAAGAATATGTGGAAGAAGGCGAGGATAATGTTAACAAGGAAGGTGAATGCGAAGAAGAAGGTCAAAGCGACGATGAAGAAGAAGAGATGGTTGAGTTCGAGGAAGATAACGGCTAGAAATTGACGTGGGGGTGGGGGTGGGTGGGGTATTTTTTTTATTAATAAAATAAATAATAACTTCAAAGAAAAAGAAAAAAGAAATTAAAAAGAATATTTTAGTCTTTTTACTTTACTCAGGGACCCATTTGTCGTATTTTACAAACCTTAGTGACTCATATAGTGAAAATCGGATACTTGGGTTCTCTCTGTTAGTTTTAGTATACTTCAGGGATTATATCTGTAATTTACTCTATTCAAGTTCTTAAGGTTACCATTTCGCTACACTTAAGGTCTCCTGGGTTACTGTCTAATTTAATCTAATTTAATCCGTTAGGTAAATGTCAAATGTCTAGATTGAGACCAAAATTGTATTTCACTTTTTTCTCTCTCTCTCCCGGAGAACCCTCCCTCATTCACCCAAATCGGGAGCTCCACCACACCTCCGACCTCTGCCCTCCTACATTGCCACCGCCTGCTCCTCCTGCGTCGTCCAGCCCTTGATCTTCGAATCAGAAATCAGTAAGCCTCAGCCCACTAACCTTCGTTTATGATTTCCTTTATGTTTGAAGTCCGATTTCCAACAATGGTGCTTGATCGGGGGTCGTACTCTGATGATCTCAACAGCTACCATCCAAAAATCGGCGTGTTTCAGACTGCATTCACCTCTCCTCTCCGTCTCTTTCTGAAACGTTAATCAGAGTAATAAAAAAGGCAGTTCAATTTGGTGCAGAGTTTGAGATCTAGTTTCGTATTACTTAAACACCGTAATATATGGATACCAAATCAAGTCTGTGAAAAGTGAAATTGACTTGATTTTGAACAAAATGGAGCACGAGCTTTCACGTCGGAGATGAAATAATCGAATCCAATGTCCCCAATCGAGGTAAATGCAATCTTCTTCCCAAATGGCATCGGAAAGAAGATCGGAAGCGACACATATATGTTCCAGTAATTCCGTTCCCGACAACTGCTCTGATTAAACGTGAGCGTCGCTTGAAAAATTCAGTCTTTGAGTGGTTTTCCATGATTTGAATAGGTAAAATCTGTTTCGCGAGCTCATCTGGGAGATATTTGGACATTAGGCCATAGGGCATCCATACACCTATTTTGTCGCCCACCATATGTTCGACAGATTGCTTGACAGAGCAAACCCGAAAGGGAAGGGAAGTTTGGCGGTTACGCAAAGCAACGTTGTTACTAAAAACGTTGGCAAATCGTATCCTGATCCCAAGCATTTATTTATATCAAAATATCAGAAAACGTAATTTCTTACTCGAACAACCCCATCACCAATGATGATGGCGTTTTGCCGGAAGAGAGAAGAGATGTGTAAAATACCGTTTTGGTCCTTGAGGGTATTTTAGACAATTTACATGTACTTAATAGATTGAATTAGACGGTAACCTCATGATGGACCCTTAGTGTAGCGAAAATGTAACCAAAGGGACTGTATAAGTAAAAAATCGAAAGTTGGACCGAAACCGAAAAATCGTGTCAAACAGAGGGACTAAATTTGTAATATACTCTTTAAAATATTAGTAGATTCTAGTTTTGGTTGGTTTTTGTAATTTATTTCAATTAGATATATGGATGAGCACAGAACCCCACAAACACGTTGGGGGTGTCCGTAGCGTCTGAACACGACTTTCACACGACTTCTTAATTCTCAATATAACTACAACGTAAAATAATATGAAAGTTCTATGGGACATCGTTGGCCTCAAAATAAAATATAAGGGTGGTGGGACTTTTATAACTCTCTTCTTTTTCCATTTTTAACGGTTTCTAAACGTTTTTCAAATTCAAATACTTAAATAAATAAATAAATATTAAAAAATATATAAATAATTCACAAAATATAAAACATTGAAAAGTAACAAAACTAAAATGGTGTTTCATTCAAAACACATTAAAGCAATTAAAAAACCATTTCAACATTTAAAAAATAAAACGACAAACTGTTACCTATAGTGATATTTAACAATCGTTTATACCGTATCGTGAGAAAACAAACAGTTATAAAAGATTTTTTTTTTTTTATATATTCAATCAGTAACGTTTGAAAGGCTTCTACTTTTGATTGACAACTATAACGTTTGATGTTGAAATTGGCGATTTTTCGGTTACATGTCTTTCTACTTTAAGTTTATTTGATGGATAATACGATCATTAGGCCCTCCGGTGTGCTCGACGTCGGATAATACGATCATTAGGCTCTCCGGTGTGCTCGACGTCGGGCAGGTGCGACGAGGGCGACGAGTGCGGTGAACACCGCCCCGCCCCTGCGACGTCGGGTTTTTTCAACCCAGCGTGAGTTCAAGGCCTCGTGCGACGTGCTTTGATTTTTTTTGACCGTTGTAAAACGGCTAACTTTATAAAAAAAAAATTTAATTTTCAAAAACCCCCTATAAATATATTCACATCTCACTCATTTTTCACATACACATCAATACACACACATTTTCAAATGGCCGGTGTAGAAAATGGAAACGCTGTGGGAAATAGTAACCGTGCTCGGCAATGGACTCAGCAAGAAGAGGCAGCGTTAGCGAGGGCCTGGGTCATCCAAACTGAAGACCCCGATATGAGGAGTCACGCTCACGGTTTCTGGCAACGTGTTGCAGATTCGTTTCACACAATCTTGGGCGTAAATGAATTTAGGAGTAAAGATCATATTTGTTTCAAATGGAGGAATTTGACATTCAAAGTGTATAACTTTGAACAAGTTATGCAAGTGAACCGCCACGAGGGGGTCACCGATGAGCAGATCCTTTCCCAATCCTTGGAAGAGTATCGGGCGATGTACGACAACGATTTCACGCATCTGGATGCGTGGAATGTCTTGAAAAATGAACCTCGATTTCACGGATATCGCGTCTAGGATTTTAATTATCGTATTTTGTGTTTTAATTATCGTGTCTAGGATTTTAATTATCGTATTTTGTGTTTTAATTATCGTATTTTGTGTTTTAATTTATCATATTTTGTGTTAATGAAGTATTTTATTTTGAAGAAGTATTTTATATTTTAGTTTATGAAATTATTTGTTGTGTTTTTATTTTATTTTTAATATAGTTTTTAAATTAAAAAGTGAGAGGAAGTGAGAGGTAGTGAGAGGTGACCATTTCCGGAGGTAAGGCGAGGAAAGAGAAATGCTGACTGGATGCTGAGGTGGCAGGCAACAAGTGAGAGTATGAGAGAAGGCATACCTGATGGCCTTAGTTTCCATCTAATCTATAAATATATGCTACAACTCGATTCCAAAAAATCTATATATATTATAATAGAGACATATTTCAAAGCACCACATTCATTTGAAACTCTCATGTCCTTTCATATTTCCAATGACTTTTCAAATATCTTTTTATAATGCTTACTAATTTGAATAGTTTTTCTTTGTCCCACATTGCTCAACACATATATATCTTATTTCCTCTTTTGCTTATATAATATCATTCATTTGCATCCATGATCCATCAATCTTGATCATAGTATGACTTATCACTTTCAACTATTATTTGTTAGTGGTCATTTTATCAAAATTTGTCAAAGTTTTAAATGATTCTACTATTTGGTTTTGGATTTCCAAACTATTAGATCTCAAAAATAAAGACGGATATTACTAAAAACTTTTAAAAATTTATTGCATTACACGTTTAAAGTATGTTGTAGTAAATATGTGACAAATATGCTTACTTTTTTAGATTCACCGCGACGTATATACATCAAAAAATTCCAGTAGCGAATGTTTCAGTATTTATCAAACAACTTAAATTGAACCATTATATGTGTGTGTCTATTATAAAAAAAAGTAAGGAAAACAATGTTTCAAGATAAACTATTTACCTTTTACCACATTAATTTGATGTTTTTTTAATTGTGTCACATTGCTTCACACATCGGTTCTCTTATCATTATATCTTGATCATAACATGGTTTTCAAAGTATATTGTTGATTACGGGTCAATTTATCGTAAAAACTTATTTTCGGCTCAAAGTTTCAAAGAACTCTACTATTTTGTTTTAGCTTTCAAAAGTATTGAAACTAAAAATATGAATATTAAAATGAGTTAAAAACTATTAAAACCCGATTGGGTTGTAAGTTCATCGTATGTCGTGTATCATATTTCAATTTGATGATGACAACGTTGCAAGCAATTTTTCGATTTAATAAGGTATATATAAAAAAATTGAATCGTAAATGTTCGAACATTTTTAAAGTTCAAACATATATATCTACGAATATTTATCTAAATCTTATAATAGAATTCTTTTATTAAACATGATTTAATATGCATTGTTATCATGTACCACATTAGTTTGGTTATTTTTAAAAAAATAAAATAAAAGGGCGCTGGTACGCACCCATCCAAATTTTATGAAATCGAACCTAAAATTGGAATCAATAGCCTATGAAATGTTGCACCCAATGTTTAAGGTGGTTACAATCAAAGACACAGAAGAACAAAGATATGAGAGAAATGGTTTTAGAGTCTTTACTTATAGAGCTTGCTTTCCCTTAAAATTTGTTTCTTAAGCAATGTGGGATGAGATGTGTATTAATCTATTTACTTATAGATGTTTGATTTCCATTCAATTGTGTTTCTTAAGCGATGTGGGATGAGAAAATGATATAAAACAACACAATGTGAAGGATAGTTTGAACCCATATCGTCATGATAAATCAACTTAAGAAACTTTTTATTATATGAATAAAAGTCTCCCTCAGAGTTGAAACAGTTACATAAACCATTAGTCATTTTGTATTGTCAAAAACGTTTCCAAATATTAAACTTCAATGGAATATATAACTTAAAGTTCTATTATTTTTATTGTAATGAAGTTGAGCTTTACATATATTACGGATGATGATGTTTTATCCCTTACGCTAATAACTTTGAGATTTGTGTATTAAATTAAAAGTGATTGAAAATAAGCGGGAAACACTTACATATATTATGTGATTATACATATTAAATTGAATTTAAAAGAAATAATACACATGATGGTGGTTGAATGAGATTGGTAGCAGACAGGCAGAAAACAAAAGTCAATAAGCTTTGTGTTTTCATCGCATATCAGTAGGTTCATGGAAAACGAGTCATATATTGCATTATAAATGATGGTTTAGTTGATACAAAAGAAAAATGCCGCTTAGGGATAATGAAAGCAAATGAATTGTATTATATAAGAGAAAGAGAAAAGATCATATATGTATGTGAAGCAATGTGAGATAAAGAAAAAAAATCTCAAATTAATGTGGTAAAAAATTTTAAATTAATAGATTGATTATATTAAGTGAGAATTTAAAAGGCCATGGATGTTTCAAATGCATGTGGTGAGAGGAAAAAATACTCTTAGTTTAAATTAAATATTTTAAATTGAAACTTGACCGAATAATTAGTTTTTATAAACCCTAAAAGTAAAAATTAAACTGAAATTAAATAGAAATTATATCCATTCATAACTTGTAGGTGGATGCTATTAAAATAATGTGGTTCGAGATAAGTATTTTTTCTTAAATCATATTATTTTTAATTTTATTTGATTGTGTTTATTCATCATACATGTTACGATTTTTTTATCTTTCAGTAATTTGATACATATATCTATCATCAAATAATTGAAAATAATAAGGATATGTTTATAATCTTTTTAAAAATAGTATAAGAATAATATGTATTTGTCTATACTTTAAATACACAAATTTCTTCCTGCGCAACGCGCGGACATTCGACTAGTGTCAATATATTCTTTGCAAATCAAAACTTCGGAAATTTTGACTCAAATTAACTGTTGACAATGTGACTTCTTGAGATTAATAGGCGACATATATTTTCTTGTCGCTCCAACACTCCAGTGGCGTCGTCGCATTGACGCACTAGCGACGAGATAAGTGTGTGTGTGTGTGTGTGTGTGTGTGTATGTGTGTGTGTGTGTGTGTGTGTGTGTGTGTGTGTGTGTGTGTATATATATATATATATATATATATATATATATATATATATATATATATATATATATATATATATATATATATATATATATAGTGCTAGGTTATATTAAGAACCACAGTTATTGTATGGACGTAAGGACAAATCTTATGTGTAAAATTATAATCATCAATGGTTGTAATTAATAACAGAATATTGATTTTTTTAATTAAAAAATTTCCAATTATATTATTCTAAAGGGTAATATGGACTTTTTATATTTTTTCAGTTATGGAATGTGAGATTTTTATGGTATCAAATTTCGGATTTAAATTTTAATTTCAAATTCGAATTCAATTTTATTTGTAAATTCACACTTTGGATCTGTTACAATTCTAATAAAATTGTATTATAAATTTCAATTTTTATTCAAAGTTCTTAATCGTGTGCATTCTATTAGAATGAACTACAAAATCATACATTAGAATGACTAGTATTCTTAAAGAATGTTATGCATATTTTGAAAGTAAGTTAAACATTCTGGCAGAATGAATTACAAAATCATGCTTATATGAATTACAAAATCATACAGAATCAGATTTACATTGTATTGTGTAACATCAAAATTACAAGAATAACATACTATAATCTAATATACAAAACAGGATGACATTCTATAAGAATTACATTCTGTCAGAATGACTGCCTTGAAATCAAACTTTAGGGCTTCTTCTTGATTTCTCGTGTGTTTTGAATGCACAAAGAATTATCCTGCAATATCAGAATGATATTCTCACATGTTAGAATGATCCATGACATTGATCCCAGAATTACAAAATCATACATAAACATTCTACTAGAATGATATATATTTTGTTACATATACTAATTACACAAAACATTACCCAGAATCTGCAAGAATATCGAGCTATCTCTCCATACATTGCTCCCATGTACGTGTTTTCAACGCCAAAAGAAATCAAAGAAGGTGTTTGAGAGTTTGGCTTGATGGTGAACCGGTGGTGGTGCAATAATAAAAAGAGAATGTATTTTTAGAGGATGTCTCAAACAATCTACTCTCAAATAATTTATTTTAACAGAATATTTTACCAAAATGGGATGAACATAAACAACATTCTATCAGAATAAGATGAATCTATCCCATCATTCATTCTTGAAATCGAGTTACAGGTCGAAGAACATAGGTTGATTTGAGATGAATACCTCCGGAATTTGAAAACCTTTGTTCATCTCCTACCAACGAACACAACTTGCAAATCATGTAATTGATAAGAAAGAAGGAGGTGTAGTAAGGGTGAATATAGCAATAACTCATTAGTTCCTTGAGACAATTCAACAAACAACTGGTAGGCAATCCAAATTGGTTTCAACAAAAAGAATCAAACTGTTGGTTTATATGCGAAATTAGTTCAAAACCCATTAGTTAAGCTGCCACGCATCACGCATCACACATCATTGAAAGTTATAGTTTCGATTTCACTCACGGGAAGAAATTTCAATGTTGGTTTTAGGCTTACCTGATCGTTCTTAGGGCAAAAAGTGTGATTCCGATGTTGCGCTAGGTGTTGTATTCGATTCCGGTAGAGTCACTGTCGAACTTCAGTCTTGTGGCTAGTGGCCCATTCGGCTACTTCGATGATATAGGCAGAAGGTTGACAGGTGACGTGGATGTAGGTTGTGGCTGCTGTATTTGAGTCCAAAAGGATGGAGGTTGTGGCAGTCGCTTTCCACTGGTGGCGATATGAGGCTGATGGCGGCAGAGATCCGTCGGTGATGAGATCATCGGAGGTGAGATCGGCCGGTGGTGTTGCTTGTTACTATAGGCGTGATGGTGATGAATGGGGCGGAAATTCTATGATGATGTTGATAACAACTTGGGCAATTAAAGTGGTTATCAGAATTCCATAATTATAGGATCTGATTACCATAATTATAGGAATTAAGTTAACTTTAATTAATTGAATTATAAATCAATTGACAATTATACCCTGGGTTGATTCTCGTCTCTGATCGATCCTTACGTCCACACAACAATTACAGTTTTTAATATATATCCTGATTATATATATATATATATATATATATATATATATATATATATATATATATATATATATATATATATATATATATATATATATATATATATATATATATATATATATATATATATATACACACATATATACACACACACACATATATATATATATATATATATATATATATATATATATATATATATATATATATATATATATATATATACTAGGTTGTTAACCCGTGTGCTACACGGTTGAAAATAAAGTAAAATGTATATATATGTATATATATACTTGGTTGTTCACCCGTGTGCTACACGGTTGGAAATAAAGTAAAATGCTAAAATCAACATGAAAATGAAAATTCAGTACTATTACAGAAAAAATGAAAGCAAAATAGTAGAATGAACATTAAAACATCAATATGATGGTAAATAGACGTTGCTAGCTAAAGTTTTCCATTTTATCTTTTCGATAAAAATACATTACCTTTTTCATTTAACATATAATAATTAGGCGTACAACAGAGTGCAATGGCCACCTACGAACCTCACCTTGATCATCGACTTTATCAAGGGAATAAGGGATGCATCATCATCGTCATTAGGTTCTACCATTTTGGCCTCAGATATGTTATTCGTGAGCAATTCAAGACATCTGAAAATTGCCTAATCGTAAACAAATTTACACATTCTCAAAAGCTACATGACCTATAAAAAAACAACATTTAATAAATGGACGGGATAAATACCTCAGGTTCTACTTTTGAAAATATTTGGCCCCTGTGTGGTCTCCGGATAACGGACAGGATTGTGATGATGCAATAACAGATTCAAAAAGTTGCAAGTACCTTGCTACAAGCGGGTACTTTTATAAAATACAGTGCCCTAACTAAGTAACAATCAAAAGTATATTGTTATAGTAAAAAGAATCAATGTAAAACGAATCAAGTAGGATGCTACAGTTAACATATAAATGAAAATATTGTTATTCCTAGCATTTAGGCGTAATGAAAAATTTTATAACCCAGGTTTTCTAGGAACATATTTGGATCAACTATTTCTGTTCGGGCAGTAAGAGACGAAATTTGTATGTTAGTTGTTTAGTGTTTGCTTGTAATGTTTTTATATAGCCGTAAACATTACAACTCTATTTCAAACCAAATATAAATGTATAGAATAGGAAAAGATGACAACGACATACCTTTTTCAAATGCCCAGGTTTTGGAATGCTGAAGCCAACATCGATTACTGCCAAAAAAATGCAAATCCATATCATCTGATCAACTTAGTCAACCTGCCAATATTTTTTTTTTCTTTGTTAATAGAAAAGTTCCACATGTTGAATTGCAAAGTAAGCAGGAGTTGGATCTAGCCAGAAGTAAACAACTAAATATATAATATACTCCTAATATTTCTTACATAGTTTACTACTTCAATATTCTTCTCCTCAACATATAGAAACGTGACTTGTATGAAATCTATTCACTTTAACTTCTGATTTAAGCTTAATCAAGACATCATAAATAATATTTCAAATTCAATGGATGAAATGGTGAAATATATAGTACCTAGTTTATTCATCGTCAAGGAAATTACTTGTTTGGTCAAAACATGCTGCAGACTTGCTATTTATTATTCAAATCAGAAGAATCCATGTTGGAGTTGATGTGTCGAAGAGTGGCAATTCCTGCATCTCAATAAAACTAATGATTAGATGTGAATTTGACTCCAAACAATAGCAAAAATAACAATATGTGACATATCAGTGAACCATAAGTTTAAAATAACTGGGCACATAACGCACCTAATAGCATAAGTCCTAAATCCACAAGAAAAAAACATTAAGAAGCAGCAACTAAAACAATTATTGAGGATCGAGAAAAAAAAAAAGAACGCTCAAAGTATGATGGACAATCGATTCCGATAAGCCAACTTTGCGATTTCATTCAAGGCAGGATACATATATGGACGACGAGCTATGATAATTTCCATTTTTGAATCCTCATTCACACATTCTTTCCTGATTTCTAGCATCCATAGTTGAAAACAGTTCCTCTAAAATAGGAATCTGTTTGAGACTAATGATTAGATAAGCAAGATCTAAAAATTCAATCTTTTTTGTGTTTTTGATCAAAATAATACAAAAATTGTAAAATACTTTCCAGTTCTAAATACGATTAGATAAGATGGGTTGAGGATGAATGCGGCGACGTGCTACTTTCTCTTAAACCCTTTGTCCAACACATTGTCTACATAATTTTCGTTCATTTGGAACTTTAAACACCAGTATTTGATTTTTCAATCTTGAGTTCCCCATGGAGGTTAACATTGTCGTTTCTTGGTCATTCCTTGGAGATTTTGTGAGCCATGGATTTAATTAACTTGACCAAAAAATGAACTGCTTCAGTTTCCCTACAAAATTGCAGGAGCTGTGAGCGATATAGTGGTGGACGGCGAATTTAGGGTTTTCAGAGAAGAGAGGAGGGATTTTAAAGTGAGATAGAGCCATATATCCAGAATCGATTTCATAATTGGAAATCATAGATGGCGTGTTTCTTGTAAATCAAATTAAACTGATTGACAAATTGCCTAAAATAAGGGAGTAGGATTGATAAATTTCCATGAAATCAGCGGATGATGAATTCTTTCCGTTGTAGATGATTTCAAACGATTGTACGAGAATTAATGTTGATGTGGACGAACGATTGTACGTGAATTAATGTTGGAGGTTGGTGGGACTCATCAGAAATTGACTTCGAATGGGTGGCATCGGTTGGAAGGTCCGGAGGAATTTTAAGTATTTGGGAGGAAGTTCTCGAAGTCAAGAGGGCAAAGGACGGGAAGTGGTTAGTTTTCAGTGATTTCAATGCAGTAAGGTGCCCGGATGAGAGATTCAATTCTCAGTACTGTTCTAGAACCGCCAATGGGTTCAATCGCTTCATTCGTGAAGCCAATCTACATGACTTTAGTATGGGGCCATAAATTCACATACTTTTGCAGCGCAGGGGCAAAGCTCAAAATTGGATGGGTATCTTGCATGTTCTGGTTTTTTAAACTCTTTTCCACGTGCTGTCGTTACAGCTCTTCCGCGGGAGCTATCAGATCACTGCACGTAGATCACTGCACTGTTATATTGATATCACACTGGGATAACTTTGTTCCTAGACCATTTAAATTCACTACTAGAAAAAATGCCTTTAATGACACGCATTGTGTGTCATTAAAAGGTATAGATGACACACAAGTGTGTGTCATTGAAGCCCCAGTCATAAATGAAAGATGACACACATTTGTGTGTCATAAATTTATGACATACATTTACGACACACATCGCGTGTCATTGAAGCCACAGTCATAAATGAAAGATGACACACATTTGCGTGTCATAAATTTATATATATATATATATATATATATATATATATATATATATATATATATATATATATATATATATATATATATATATATACTAGTGGTAAGACCCGTGTATTACACGGGTTGATTAAAAGAAAATGTTAAATAGAAAAATCTAAGCACTTATATATTTATATAACAACAATTTTTTTGCAGAGTTCAATGCTATTAATGAGTTTTTTCCAAAAATTTGCCGTATAAATGTGCTTCAATGTCCAAGAATGAAAAATTTTTGGATCATGTAAAAAGAATCCGAAAAAATCATTTTTTTAAAGTACGATGTCATTAATGAGCTTTTTTGTAAAGTTTAGTGCTAAAAACGTTGATTTTTTTTCTAAAAAAACTTCCTATAAATGAAATTTAATGTACAAAAAACTGAATCTTTTTCTAAATCATCTAAAAAGAATCTGAAAAAAACATTTTTTTAAAGTACACTGCTATTAATAACTACGTTATAATAGAATTTGCTCATTTGAATACAAAAACGTTGTTATCTAAGTAAAAAAGACTTGATCAAATACGATATAAATAAAAAAATCATATACCTTGACTCCTTGAGCAGAGTATGACCTTGAGATAAAAGAGAAAAAAGGTACCAATGTTGATTGCTAACAATTATGTCCCGCGAGATAAAAATAGAGCAAAATGTTGGTAATATATAAGTCGTTTTACACCGTAATAAATCTTTTGTGGGCAGGGAGGTACTATTTTAAGTGTAATTTAGAATAGTAGTACCTATGATTTTACACAAGCACGTGTTTGAAAACTACAAAAATGATAGATTAAACAATAAAATGAAGAAAGAACATGATAAAAGTTGAGAATTGAAAGGTGATTGTAGAGAAAACGCATGGAGCATTCATTAAGACATCATGTCGGTCACTTGGAGTGCATGTTCTGGCATACCCAAAATAACTCTCTAGATTATAATCAACCATCCCTTAAGTGTATGCAAGTGTGTGTTTAGAGAGCGACAACAGAGGTAGCAACAACTAAGCAAGTCGAAAATTACTGCATAAGAAAGAAACGACTTGCATTAGTTATTATGCAGCCAAAAATGCATAAAAAGGATTTTAAACCAAAACATGTATTTACCTTAGTGATTGAAAACAACCAACAACAAAGAAGAAGGGGTGGCGGCGAACAACTGAGGGCAAAGAGATCTAGATCCGAGGATTTCATTACGGCAACTGCAACTATTCACTATTCAGATGATAGCTTGTATGTTCTTTTGAGAATCGATGAAAAGCACTAACCTTAATTGTTGAAATTAACAAAGCTCCAAGCAAATCGCAAGTGATGTTATGGTGTTGCCAAGGTCATAATGATTTCAAAGATGATTTTAGATGGAGTCCATTAGGTCAAGATGATTTTAGTGTGAATGGGAAGAAGAGGGAAGAGCGGCGTATCAAGGAAATGGGAGATAATTTCTATTCCTGATTTATTGGTATTGAATTCAAATTTGATGGATTTGAACTGCAGCCGACAACAATAATTTTACCGGTATTCAACTGCAATCAACATCAGAAAGTAGTCAAATATCAAATCAAAGTCGAATCACGGACGACAGTGGAGTACAAATTACCTTGGAACAAAATTGATTGATTAAAAAGATGCTCACATGTCCATCATTCTAGCTTCCCATCAACCACATTTATGCAAAGTTACTCCTCTGTACCCGCGCAATGCAGCGGGCAATGATTAATTTCATATACGTGAATTGTTTCCAGGACGGCGATTAGTTTCCTTTCGTCAGACGTCAAATAGTGATTTTCGATCAATAGTTTTCTGTCAGCATATAGTTTCGTTTCATTGATTATATCGTTTATGAAATATAAAATATTGCATATAACACCATTATAATATTATCAATAACGTACGTATTTGTCTTGCTGGTTTCAATGAAATATAATTTTTTGAATTCAAAATTTCAATACAGATTTTTCATGGATTTAGGCCGGTGTTGTTGCTTTTTTCGATTGAACATTGATGCCAAAATAACGTGATTGTGAACTTCAATAGCAATGCCTATCATTTTGCTTGAATGCAAGAATGTGGAGTTTAATACTATGAATGTTTTTTTGGATTTGTGTTTATGCCTTGGACATATTAGCCACGGTTAATTGTTTATACTATAGAGGCTTGTATCACATGTCCATGTAGTCCTTGAGGGCTTATAGTATAGGTCAATTATTGACCTTTGGTCTATGTAATGACATATTAGACGATCATATATGATAAATTTAGACGGAAGATGGCGATTAAATTCATTTCGGTGAACAGTTTCTTAATGGTGAGCAATAAAGTATTTTCATTAATAAATTTCTTTCGAGGGCGGTAGAAAGGTTTTAGAAGGTGTCATATTAGAAAAAGCACCCAATGTAGCGAGGGGTGCACCTTGTTTTATCATATATTTATTATATCTCTTTAGACATAAAATTTATCAAAATTGATCTTAAATATTATTATTTTTATGTATTTATAGGTCCGACTAACATTATTATTCATGTTCTTGCATATATAAAAAAATAATTTGTATCTGTATTGTAAGTAGGGGTAAAAATATCTGAATCTTAAATAAAAGACGCATGGAAACTATTAAAAATTTATTCATAGTTATGGTATATCGTAAGAAATCACTACTAAAGTACACAACTGTTAGAATTAAGAATGTAGCTTGAAAGTGTTAGATGGCAAAAAAAATCAAATAACCCAACCAAGCTAAAGAGTTAGATGGCAAAACACACCCAAGAAATAAAGCAATGAACTTTGAGCACCAAACAGGAATAGCGATGAACTTATGTGCAGTCTCCATTAATAGCAATAGCAATGTACTCCGGTATATCAAGTTCCAAACACCTGAGCCATTACTATCCAGACCAACCAACGTCCTCTCTAGTTATAAAAGTATTTAAGCATCCTAAGTGTATTTTCCGATCCATCTCCTGCCAAGCATTAGTTCAAAGACTCTCCTGAACACATCAGGGGCAAAATCGACCAACTATTTTGCAAATACACACACCCCCTGCACACACACACACACACACACACACACACACAGAGTCATCAAAGGACTGGTAGGCTACAAAAACATTCAAAAAGATATAAGTTATACGTATGTTGAAACTAAAGGCTATAAAAACATTTAAAAACAGACATGAGAAATGCGTAATGTGGAATGTAGGATGACCACAAACATGTGAACTAAAAAAACAAAAAGAACCAACAAATAACCAAGAAATCTTTGTAGACCTGCAATTCAGGATATAAAAAACCAAACCGTTTCTCTGTTTAAAATAAAGCAATGGAAAAATCTCTTTTCCTTTAGATCACTAACCATTAAACCAATTTGGTAAAAGAAAGATGAGATACTCGATATCTCCATAACCCAAAAAGAATAAACCATTGAACCACATAGTTAAAGTTTAAATCTTTATGAATAGCTACAGTAGAACAAAATTCATACCAAAATCTATGTTTCTAGATCTACGTATTTATCCAGATCTTGAAATAAACTATAAAGATGTTTGAGTTTAAATCAATGGATGAAGATCACATAATATATTCAAAATCGTTCCATATGATGAACATAACTTACATGTCTAACAAACTACAAAAGATAAAATTAAGCCCTTTTGTTATAGAAAATAACTACAAAACTAAAATGAAAAAATGCATCTTAGATGTGGAAGCATCACAGAAAGAGAATATTTATAGAAAGCTATACATACGAAATTTTTTACAGAAGATGAGTTGTAAGAACAAAATCTAGGTCTAGGGTTCATATCGTGCAATCAAGATTCGTAATGGCAATGTCATACCGGACAGGGTTTTTAGACAAGAGAAGTGCTGGTTTGGGTCGATTTATAGAGAAATGTAGTGTGGCTTTGTTTCAAATTGAAACCATTAGCAAATATCAAACCCAAAAATCAGACCCAGTAGCAAATCAAAGCTATTGTCAATTTGTTTTAAAAATACATGCACATAACGTAAATATATAGAAAACACACACAAATACGAAAAACCAAATCCACTCTTAGCGTTGTTTACATTTAGATGAAGATTGTACCAGTAACGATGCCTTTTTTATACAGATACAGGCAGAGGTGGTGCTGTGGTGGGAACGGTGAAGCCTGGGGTAGCGTTAAGCGGTCATGAATGATGATTCAACTAAATGAGATTCGATATCACAAATACATAATAAGACCGATAGAAACACTGGAACATCAAAAGCCCAAACATCATTTATCTTTTCCTCGAATCATCATTCATAACGGGACTTCATACCAGATATGATGGTGGACGATGGCGGACGACGGAGATTGTCTTGAAAGCCGACGGAGGCCCCGATTTTGGTTGAGCCATTGAGGTTGAAGACTAATAGTGGCAGCACGGGTGGCGATTTTGTTGAAACCAGACAGAGCCCCCGATTTTGGTTCACCGATTGAGGTTAAAGGAGAATGGCGGCAGCAATGTAGGCGATTGTGTTGAAAGTAGACGGATACCCCGATTGAGATCGGTGGTGCGATGTGGACGAAAAACATAGGACGGATTCAACGATTATGGTAGATCGACACATTGTGCTTGAGTGATTATAAGACAGAGGGATTTTATTAGTGCTTAGATCTTCCATCATTCTAGCTTCCCATACTCCTCTGTATTTTGAACCCCTCTTGGAAATCCAGTACCAATCACACAGTATTCGATATGTTTCCGGCGAAAGAAAAAAGGAAAAAACAATCGGTTATAAAAATAGATTCAGAATTAAAATGATCGATTTAAAACTCCATATTTGTAAATCTTTTACAAGAAAGAGATTGAGTCATGGTTTGAAATTTGAGAGATTCAAGGGTTAGCGAGATTTACACCTATGCCGTCAATGTGGAGAGGGAAGAAATTTCATGGAACATGATTGAGAGGATGAATACGAAGGCGGATTTCATGGAACTGAAACCGATCATTATTGATTTAACGAAACTGCCATAGAAATTTTATCTTTTTAAAAAATTCAAAATTATGACAAAATTACATGTGTCAAAATCAACGAGGAGATGACATGTGGCATTTAGTTACTTATTTATTAGAATAGGATATATATATATATATATATATATATATATATATATATATATATATATATATATATATATATATATTAGATGTAATAATATTAAAATTAAATCACACATTGAATTTTATTTCTCATAATATAAAATAAAATATCCATAATACAAATCCAATCCATTTCCTCATCACAATGGCTTATCTCAAATACAAAATAACAAACTTTTTAAGTATATCAAAATATTGTTACTATTATGGCTACCACCCTACCCAATGCTATATGTATCCTTGTTTTTTCAATGCTATATTTATACTTGTTGGCATCACTGAACCAGAAGAATCACTATTCATCTACCCCTACTTCCACCACCATTGTCACTGCACCATGAGAGTATCCACTACCGGTACTTTTCTTGTCTAGTACAAAGAATTTGTCTCGTTGGATCAAGTCGATCATTGATAACCTAACATGAATAACATAATTAGAGCTTGGTGAATCAAAGTACATAAATCCATTTAAGAGGGATTTCTTGAAGAGAACTTACAGCTTGTATAATGTTGAAAACGTCCTTTATTGCCAAGGGTATTATTCTTGGAGAATTATGATTACCCTATGACACTACAGAAGTAATTGCTCCAAATATTTGGAAATATAAAGAAATCAAAGTGTAAACCTGGTCACAAAGTAAAGCAATCCATAAACATCTCGTTGGGAAATTTGTTGTACTATAAGCATGCATGATGACATGCTTGTATGGTAGAGAGAGATGCAAATAAGAGCCTTTATATGCAAAATTCACGAAAAGATTATCATTTGGTCTTCAAGAGAATGACATGGAGCAAAAGTGAGAGCCCTTATATGCAAAATTCATTTAAAGACATTGCATACAAATAGGCATGTACATGATATGACGTTAAACTAAAAGCTTACTCATGCCGCCAATGATTGGTAGAAACTCCGGTTAATAACCAAAAACAAGAAATTCTAAGAAAGATAGAGGAAGAAGAAGCATACCAGATGTGCTTCTTCACATGAAATGCAAGTATGGAGGCAAGTCCACCCTTTTATGCAAACTTGGTTCAACTTCCAAAACTGTGCACAATAGTCTCGACCGCCTACATTCAAAACGATTAATAACAAAATTAAAAAAATAGCATGCTAATATAAAACTTGTTCTGTGATGTTTATTAAACTAGCATTCTTTGGTATCCATGTGATGTTTATAAAACTAGCATGCTAATAGAATACCTGTTCTGGAAAAGTCTGCCCCTGTAAGAAACAACCATGAAGCAACCAGGAATCATATCGAGAAAGTTATAAACAAGTATAGAGCAAAAAATTACCTGAGCAGTCAAATAATTTGCGAAATCTATCAAACACATGAGCCGCACCCACTTGCTTGTGCGGACCTGATCCAAATAATTTGCGAACTCTATCAAATTAGTATTGTGATTCGTTTCCATAATAAGATCAAATAATGATCGTAAATCATTAAGTGGTGCAACGAACAATAGATTTAAGAAAAAGGTGTAAACCAGCACACAAACAACCAAGGATTTATCGATTTAGAATAAACCCTAACCTGAACAAGAGTTTTGAGTTTTGAATGAAGCCCGAACGAGTCATACACTCGGAACATCGGACATTAGGGCTTCAAATTCACCGAATTCGTGCAATTTTTGTATTTGAAACCAACCTCGAAGATGACCGAAGCCCGGTCGATCGAGTTGTACATTAGGACAATCGGACCGTAGGGATTCAATATCGCTAACTTCGTGAGGCGTAACAAGTCGCGTAACCCCCAAATCGCCAACTCTGAATGCGATTGGTACCTCTTATGAGCAGGAAAATGGGATGCGCTCTAAGAATATGGAACCCTAGCTGTGATAAAGTGATAATCGATTTGTTCTGTGAAGGTGAAATGTGAAGCGGGAATCAATAAGTATAGGGGACGGAGATGATTAAAAGGCGACGAAAATTTTTAACATGACACACAAAATTTTCATTGTACTCCGTGTCTATTTTAATTTTTTTTATTATGACACAATTTTATGACATACAATTATGTGTGTCGTAGATTCTTCAGATTTTAAAATACATGACATTTTCTTATGGCATACAATTTTGTATGTCATAAAATTACTCAGTGTCATAGATCGTGTGTCATTAAAGGTCTCTTTTCTAATAGTGATTCTTTAACGAGTGGTTGCTGAAACTTGGAATTCATGAGACTGTGACGTGACATTAGCCTGGACCAGTTCCAGGGGTTATGGTACCCTAGACAGATTTCTCTTGGCCAATTTGAGGTTTCTCAAAGATACAATGAAGCGCATAAGAATGAGAGTTGTGAGATTTCAAAGATAAGACATATGGTACAAAAGTAGACCTTATAGCTGAATCTAGGAATCTATCGGAGTAGGAATTACAAACTGGGAGAGTGAAGATACATGAATTTGAACGATTGAAGGTCATAGATCTGAAACAGAAAGCACGTGTCAAATGGACAGTAGAGGAGGACGAAAATACACGCTTTTTCACGGTCACATCAATAACATGAACAGGAGATGTAGGATAAACGATATCTTGATCAACGGTAAATGGTCGACTGAGGTTTCAAAAATAAAAGATGAAGTTTTTCGGTTTTATTAGGAAAAGTTTTGTGAGAAGTGGCCATCAAGACCGAAATTGGTGAGTTACATCTTCAAACGTCTTCCTTCTGGGGTGGCAGCATCACTTGAAGTCCCATTCTCACTAGTGGAAGTCAAAGGGGCGGTTTGGTCATGTGGCGGCGAACGGGCACCGGGACCTTATGGATTTACGTTCAGGTTCATAATTTTTTTGGGATACTATTAGTGGCGATTTTATGGCTTGTGTGAAATATTATGAAGAATTTGGTTCCTGAGCACCGGGCTGAAACTCATCCTTCATCACTTTTGTCCCCAAGGTCAAAGATCCTTCCACCCTGTGTGATTATCGCCCGATCAGTTTAATCGGCTGTGTTTACAAGGTAATCGCCAAGGAACTTGCATCAAGGCTAAAATCAGTCATTGAGTTGGTTATTGATGATGTGTAGTCAACATATATCGAAGGTAGAAACATCTTAGACGGGCCCCTTATCATTAATGACTTTGCCGGTGACCTAATTTTTTTTGTAACTTCTGTTTTTAAGGTTTTTGCATTTTTCAATCAATCTTTTATTTATTTTCTCATCTATTATAGCACGACATATATAGATAAGATTTGTTTTTCTTATTCATCTTAACCTCCTAATATATCGGCAACTGCTTGAATTTATGTTTTGGATTTAATTGACCATAGGTGCTATATTTACAAAACCACCGGTGTCCATATGAAAATCTATATATAATTTATAAAAAAAATCGGAAATCAGGTGGTCACCCTTGACTGCAACATAGACTCGCCTCTGGGGTTGCACCGTATTAGAAAACTAAAGAAATAAATAAAATTACACTATGTGTCCGAAATTTAGCAGGCCTTCCCCCTCGTGCCGTATAACAAATCCGTCGCTGCTTAGAGTTGACTAACATTCAACCATATAAGCACCAAAACAAGAAATCAATAGATGTGATAGTGGATTATTGATATCGTGCGTATTTTGTACATATTTTATACGATATCAGGGTATTTTTATAAATAAATTAAGCTAAAAAGAACTAAAATACTCACTTTACTTGGAAAATATCAATTATGCAGGTTTTTAAGCAAAAAGGAGCAAAATGGGCGAAAAAGGACCAAAGTTGGAACAAGCAGGGACTAAAAATGAAAATGTTGGAATTTAAAGATTAGCAACTCTAACTTTTAAAGCTAGCAACTCTAACATATTAGCGACGCTAATTCTCACATTAGCGACGCTAATTGCTGAAATCGCGAAAAATGGGAAAAAAGGGCCAAAAATGTCAAAATGGTGAAAATTGAAGATTAGCGCCGCTAATATTAGGGATTAGCGACGCTAATCCATGCAGTTGTGAAAAATCAGCGGCGAGATTCTTGCGTTGAATGGAGACCTGATTTTGTGGATTTTGAATATTAGCGACGCTAATATATAAATTAGTGACGCTAATGTCCCTGGAAGTCTATAAATAGCCATTCTCGCCTGCCAAAAAATGAGTTCAGTCCCTGCGTTTCAGCCACGACCCCGAGCCATTTCCAAGCAGTTTTTAGAAGGTTTTTGAAGCCCGAATCACAACTTTCGAGATTCGGTTACGTATTTTATCATTTGTAAGCCGTATTTAATTACAATTTTGTATTTTTGATTCATTTCTAGCCATGTCAGCTAGAACCCGTACTCTAGTTCCGAGTTCGGACATGTTCATTGTGTAGTTTGAAACATTCGGCTCGATGAATGCTTTTGAATAATTCTAATGATCATTTTCTTGTTTCAATTTTAGTCTTGAATTTGATTTGTTTATGACTGATCACCCTAAATAGATCATTTTCACGCACTGTTAATCGACTGTGTGAGACACCTAATCGCTTAGCACAGTCGATGTTTGGTAACAAAAACAAGCGCCCAATTCCTTGTTTAGAATTTGGTCATATGTCCACACACTTCCCAGCGGACGCGAATAATTGGACATTGATTGGTACTTGCACACCTTATGCGGTTTCTGCATTCGACCTATAAGCGGACCTTAGGTCGGGTAAAATGAAACTAGGTTTAGGTAATAAGCGGACCTTTATCTAAACATTTTAGAAAGTTATTTTCATAAAGATTATATTTTATGAATTTCAAAAGCCAACTTGGAATTGTATTCTAAAGCACATCAATCGGATTCATTCTATTACGATGAACATCGAAGACTCGGGACTAGGCCTTTAATTATTGTTTTTCTTAAAGTTTATTATTCGCATGCTTTCTTTCTTTATTATTATTATTATCACAAAACCCCCATTACATCATACTTAGTATTTTATACTAAGTAGGCATAAATTTTATGTCCCGTGTCCTTGTGGTTCGACCCTGCTTGTCCTGTACTCTAATCCGGTGCATAACAGCAGTGATTGGTCGGATTCATTTCCGATCTTATTTGTTAGGGATTGACGCCCCTTAACAAATTGGCGCCGTTGCCGGGGATACGACAATACTAATGTTTATGCCAAGATCTCTTCGTACAGGTTCACCACTTACACTTGACAAAGAGATCGAGAAAACCAACCAACCCAAGTCACATCTACCGAAACCTACACAGAAACCACATCATCACCATTTCCAACTCCCATTAATCCACCAATCATCATGGCATTACCCGAACAAACTCTCCGCCAATGGGCAACTCAAGATGTTACCCAACAACCATTATGCATCACCTACCCAGCCATGACGAACTTCGAGCTCAGATCAGGTTTGATCTATCTTCTCCCAACCTTCAGAGGGGTCGAGAACGAAGACCCTCATAAGTTCCTGAAAGAATTCCATGTGGTATGCACCGGCATGAAACCACATGACGTCACCAAAGACCAGATCAAGCTAAGGGCATTCCCCTTCGCTGTTCAAGACTCCGCTAGAGACTGGCTCTATTACTTGCCACCTGCATCCGTCACCACGTGGAATGAGTTAGCTCGCATGTTCCTAGACAAGTACTTCCCAGAAATGAAGGCCTCTGCCCTTCGCAGAGAGATTATTGACATCAAACAACAGAAGATGGAAGCATTGCATACTTATTGGGAACGATTTAAAAGATTATGCGCTCGATGTCCCAAACATGGCATCACTGATCATCAGCTCCTTCAATATTTTTATGAAGGACTATCATCCTGGGATCGTCGGTTACTTAATGCTTCAAGTGGAGGCTCTATCACTGATAAGACTCCCACTCAAATTCGAGCATTAATAAACACCATGGCTGAGGACTCCAAGCATACAATTCAAGAAGATGAATGGTACACGGATGTGCCACGACGGGAAAAAGAAGTAAATACGCCTCAAATCGAAAAGCAAATATCTGAGCTAACAAAAGCTGTTTTACTTCTCACACAAGAAAGAAATGCACAACCACCAGTCCGACCTTGTGGGGTATGTTTGCAAGTTGGTCACCCTACTGATATGTGCCCACTGTTACAAGAAGATACTGGAGATGCACAAGTTGCAAGGACATATCATCAAAATTGGAATCAAAGTCCGCCTACAGTTTATCAGCAAAGGCCTCCACAAGAATATCAAACGAGACAACCTCATCAATCTCAACGTTTTCAACCTCGTCAGCCACAAGTTGCACCTCAACAACCAAGTTCATCTGGTATGTCGCTAGAATATATAGTTAAGAGTTTGGCCATGAGCACTCAAGTTTTTCAAAATGAAACAAAAGCCTTTCAACAAGAAACAAAGGCAAGCATAAAGAACTTAGAGCAACATGTAGCCCAACTTGCCAACTCGGTGAGCAAGTTAGAAGCTCAAGGAAAACTACCAGCACAAACAGAACAAAATCCAAAGCACACCGTGTGTGCTATAACCTTGAGAAATAAGGAAGAGTATGAAGGGCCACAGATGCCCGAAGAAGACGAACTAAAGATTGAAAAGGAAGATGAGTTGGAAAAAGAAAGCCGAAAGAAACCAAAGCAAGAACTAACCAAAGAAGAACTTATAGCTCGTGCTCCATTCCCTTCTAGATTGATAAAGCGTGAGAGGGAAGATGAAGAAATCATGGAGACGTTTAGAAAAGTTGAGGTAAACGTTCCACTTGTAGACACCATAAAGCACGTCCCTAAGTATGCAAAATTCCTCGAGGAACGTTGCATTTCTAATAAAAAGTTAGAAGGGAATTATTTCATGAAAGCTGGTGAAAACGTCTCTACTATCTTGCAAAAGCGTTTGCCTGAAAAGTGCAAGGATCCAGGTGTTTTTACGGTTCCTTGCAAGTTGGGAGACCTTTCTTTTCCAAATGCTATGTTAGACCTTGGTGCCTCTATCAATGTTCTGCCATACTCAACTTTCAAATCATTAAAATTAGAAACCTTGAAAGAGACCAACGTCATTATTCAACTGGCCGATCGATCAAGAGTGCACCCAAAAGGGGTTTTGGAAGACGTGTTGGTACAAGTCAATCAACTTGTTTTCCCAGCTGATTTCTATATACTTGATATGGGAAATGACGACACCGGGAACGCAAATTCCATAATCCTAGGTAGACCGTTAATGAAGACTGTGAAAACAAAAATAGATGTTCACGCTGGCACTCTTTCCATGGAGTTTGATGGGGAAGTTGTTAGCTTTAATACTTGTAAAGCCATTCGTTACCCAAGCAAAACCTCATCAGTGAATCTTCTGAATACAACTGAACCACGGACGAATAAACATGTTGAGTTATCCAATCGTGATGTTCAGGCTTTACCACTAGAAGGAAAGAGTGATGAAGATACGACAAAAGAACTTACTGAGAAGTTCAAGCTTGAGGAAGAGTTGAGGAATTCATCCACTTTCAAACATACAAGAAAAAAAGCAAGGTACGAAACATCGGAAAGAAAATTTCATGATGCTTACTGTAAGATGTTTCAGGTGCAGGTACCAGAATTGCAACAAAAGACCTACTATGAAGGATCGAGGGTGAAAAACAAAGGAGCGGAGGTGTGGAAGTGCCCAAGTTATATCACTTAAAATTCTGAACCGGGCGAGGTCGGGCCGACGACACTAAACAGAGGTGCTAACCGGGAGGCAACCCGGGCATTTGTTTATTTCTTTTTATTTTTATTTTCTTTTCTTCGTTATTTTTTCTTTTAAAACTGCTATGACAGGGTCATTTGGAAAAGAGGAAGAATCCAACTGTATAAGCTTCAAATGCAGCAAAGATGATCTACCAACGAGACTAAGCTCGTAATAAGTGTGGGGTCGTTCCCACTATTATTTTTATCTCTTGGTTGTGATAAAAAGTGGTTATGAAGCGCGAATTGCTCAAAGTAACCTGAAAAGCTTGTCCCTTACAAGTGAAAGATGCAACTCACCCAGGGGAGTCTGTTCCTTTTTCTCCCTCTTTAACTTAATGGAATATATATACAATGGGGACATTGTATAATTTAAGTGTGGGGTGAGGCTGTACACTTAAGCATTTTAGGTTTATTTGGCCAAATTTTAAAATTTTTGCCTTAATAATTTCCCGAAATTGAACGAATAAAGATAAATACATCTGAAATAATGGATAGAAATAGAAAATTGTGTTGTATTCAGCTCTCATAGGTATTATATGTGGCTGCCTATTTTTCTAATTGAATTTTTGACTTGTAAGTTGGTAAATATTTAGTGTGTCCCTACAACATGGTTTTGCATTGTTGACGAAATAAACCCCTCTAAAAACTTTTTAGCACATGATATCTTTCAAAAGGTGTCAATTTAGTGTAGCTAAGTCCTTGTCAAAACAGATTGAGTTAGGTTCCCTTTATTACAAAAGTACAGATCCTATGCTGTTGCCAAACTGGAAAAAATCGAGAAAATTTCAAAGATGAAAAAGTCACCATAAGATCGAGACTCAGGAGGGAAAATCCAATCTGTGGCCTATGGTACTCGAACCGGTAGACATGAAAAGGGTGGTCTTCCTCACCTCATTACCTAAGACTGTCTGGTTTGGGATAATGTTGTCGAAAGTTTGCTACACAGGTGCCATAGAAAGTCATGGGATTTCCTTAACGGCCCTTGGAATTTGAATGAGTAGACTCCGTACAATCTAGGGTCGAAAATTTGTAATCAAGAGTTCCATGGAAATTCGTGAGTCCCGAAGGTGCAAATAATAAATAAATTGGTAATAATTGGTGCAGCTTAGGTGATATTCCACACAAATAATTTAAGCTATCGAAATTAAAAAGAAACTAATACTTAATAGCAATTGGAATAAAATAAAAGATCATTTAATTGTGTGAGTACAAAAAAAGTGACCTTGGGAACTTAGCAATAAGTCTTGAGCCTAGGCGGTTTTTGAAGGGTATATTTCTAGGGGATGCAAAAATAAGTAGTGGGCACACTAGGGATTTATTGCTTACAGGAATGAAGTTTAATTGGAAAATGATCAGTTAAGAAGGACCAACACACATGTATGCTTATGATTCTGGTACAATTTAAAATCTTTTTGTATTTATTATTTTGGATGTGGGTAATTAATACGGGAATTGTTAAAGCAATTGTTTTGAAAGGTCGAAAAACTGTATTTTGCTTGAGGACAAGCAAAGTCCAATTGTGGGATATTCTGATATCGTGTGTATTTTGTACATATTTTATACGATATCAGGGTATTTTTATAAATAAATTAAGCTAAAAAGGACTAAAATACTCACTTTACTTGGAAAATATCAATTATGCAGGTTTTTAAGCAAAAAGGAGTAAAATGGGCGAAAAAGGACCAAAGTTGGAACAAGCAGGGACTAAAAATGAAAATGTTGGAATTTAAAGATTAGCGACTCTAACTTTTAAAGCTAGCAACTCTAACATATTAGCGACGCTAATTCTCACATTAGCGACGCTAATTGCTGAAATCGCGAAAAATGGGAAAAAAGGGCCAAAAATGTCAAAATGGTGAAAATTGAAGATTAGCGCCGCTAATATTAGGGATTAGCGACACTAATCCATGCAGTTGCGAAAAATCAGCGGCGAGATTCTTGCGTTGAATGGAGACCTGATTTTGTGGATTTTGAATATTAGCGACGCTAATATATAAATTAGCGACGCTAATGTCCCTGGAAGTCTATAAATAGCCATTCTCGCCTGCCAAAAAAGGAGTTCAGTCCTTGCGTTTTAGCCACGACCCCGAGCCATTTCCAAGCAGTTTTTAGAAGGTTTTTGAATCCCGAATCACAACTTTTGAGATTCGGTTACGTATTTTATCATTTGTAAGCCGTATTTAATTACAATTTTGTATTTTTGATTCATTTCTAGCCATGTCTGGCTAGAACCCGTACTCTAGTTCCGAGTTCGGACATGTTCATTGTGTAGTTTGAAACATTCGGCTCGATGAATGCTTTTGAATAATTCTAATGATCATTTTCTTGTTTCAATTTTAGTCTTGAATTTGATTTGTTTATGACTGATCACCCTAAATAGATCCTTTTCACGCACTGTTAATCGACTGTGTGAGACACCTAATCGCTTAGCACAGTCGATGTTTGGTAACAAAAACAAGCGCCCAATTCCTTGTTTAGAATTTGGTCATATGTCCACACACTTCCCAGCGGACGCGAATAATTGGACATTGATTGGTACTTGCACACCTTATGCGGTTTCTGCATTCGACCTATAAGCGGACCTTAGGTCGGGTAAAATGAAACTAGGTTTAGGTAATAAGCAGACCTTTATCTAAACATTTTAGCAAGTTATTTTCATAAAGATTATATTTTATGAATTTCAAAAGCCAACTTGGAATTGTATTCTAAAGCACATCAATCGGATTCATTCTATTACGATGAACATCGAAGACTCGGGACTAGGCCTTTAATTATTGTTTTTCTTAAAGTTTATTATTCGCATGATTTCTTTCTTTATTATTATTATTATCACAAAACCCCCATTACATCATACTTAGTATTTTATACTAAGTAGGCATAAATTTTATATCCCGTGTCCTTGTGGTTCGACCCTGCTTGCCCTGTACTCTAATCCAGTGCATAACAGCAGTGATTGGTCGGATTCATTTCCGATCTTATTTGTTAGGGATTGACGCCCCTTAACAATTATCAACAATATAGTTCTAAGATGTTTACACATTTGCCTCTACAGAATACGATACTAAGACAATCCCAACTAGCCAATGCAAGTTAGTAGATGTAAGTAAATCTAGACCAGACCAATAAAGATTATCATTTGTCCAAGATGAAAAATAAGCACACATTGCTATAGCCTAAGAGTAATGCTACTACAAGGAAGAGAGTAATGCTACTACAAGGAAGAAAAACTACTTACATCGGGCAAAAACAATCAGCCACATGCCTTGAGATCAGGTAAAAAAAACTAGAGTAAATTACACGGATGGTTCCTGTGGTTTGGGTTAATTTGCACGTTTGGTCCCTAAGTTTACTTTTAACCTCGGACTGTCCCTATTTTTTGGTTTTATTGCGCTTGTCCCTCACAGACATAAAATGTCCATTTTGCCCTTAATTGTTTCTTATTTATTTTTTTGTTATTAATTTTAAATTCAAAAAGAAAAGATAATAATAATTTTATCCCACCCCAACTCTCTCTCTCTCTCTCCTTCCCTCCCTTTCTCTCTCTCTCTCTCCCTCTCTCTCTCTACACTAAAATAACACGAATCGCCGCAGCATGTCTCGTCCTCCTTCCTCTTGTCGGAAAACGCCATCGCCGGTAACCAACATTGCCTTGGTTGGAACAGATCCCCTATCTGGACGCATTCTCAAACCCCACAAGCACAGTCCCTCCTCAGTTCTCTCTCCCCCAACAACTCCACCAAGTTCTCAAATTACTGGAACGAAATGAGAGGAATCGCAAATGGATCCGGAATCCCTTTTCTTCATGTAGGAAAATTTATCTGATGCCTTTTCAATTGCTTTCATTTCCCTAATCCATATTACAAATCTATGCATTCATTTCAAATAATACAAAAAACCTGCAATATAAACACTGATTTCATTTGAGATCAGGAAAGCCTCCAATTAATACGAGGGGTTGGGTTTATCTTCTAGATATGGGAGATGAGGAGGTGGAGGTGGTGAGTATAGCTAAAAAACACCGATTCATCTGAGAGTTCAAGATGTCTGATTCAAGAACCAAACGACTAGACGATTTCAACAAGTTGCAGGCAGGAAACGGAAAAAAAATGACATCAGACCCTATCCAGGTATTCTTGAATCAATTTAATATGTAGGAATTGATTAGGGAAATCCCAGCAAAACCCTAGAAGGAATTAGAATTCCAGAAGACCTAATCCTAGAAAAGGATGAAAATTGATACTTTCTTCAATATTGAAGTTTTTGAATATAGAAAACTCAACAAAAATCCACCAAACCTTTCAAGGAAATGCTTCCTACGAATCTGAATTTGAAACAGGTTTGCAAAGTTGGAGCCTTGTCGAATCATCGATTTCAACAAATAAACAGTTTTGAGTGCTCCAAGAAAAACCAGCAATGGCAGTTTTGAGTGCTTCGATGAACTCAACAATGGTGGTTTTATGTTTAGAAGATGTGCAAACCCACGATGGTGAGGAAAGAAGCCAGATTGACGGCTGAGAGAGAGAGAGAGATAGTACAAAGATGATCGGTAGAGCTTGAAGTTCTCGTTAATGGCTGAGGGTTTAAGAAAGCTTAGTGGAAAAGAAAAAGAATTTAGAGGATACATAAAGAGATTAATTGGTTTATACAGGAAGAGGGTAAAGAGAGACAGAGAGCATCCGATTGTTTGAATGGGGATGGGTAGGTGATGGGAAAAACGCAGCCACAAACGGTAAACAATAATTGCGGAATTAATCTTCGTTTGAGTAAACTTTCCCGACTCGAATGAACCTTTGAGGATGATAACAAATAAGGTATATTTGATAAAACCAAAACAGCCCCAATGCAGTTTTATAACCAATCTAATCAGCCCCAAGACAATAAGCAATCAACCAAAATATAACACCGGAATTTTAGCGTGGAAAACCCCTCAAAACGAGAGTAAAAACCACGGGACTACTAGAGCCGCTTCAAATCCACTACCACCAATATTTGAGCAATACAAAGTCTTCTCTAGATGAACTAGAGGTATACAATAACCATCATATACTTGGAAACAAATTACATCAAGTATATGGAATCAAACAACAAAGAGAAATGAAAGATATCACCAAATAAGTGCTGCTGTCCAGCAGCTAACAGATGCAGCGATTCCCGATGCTCCGGAGTAGATCTGGACAAGCCAACCGGACAGAATGTCGGTATGGATGTTAGGAAGCCGCTGTCCGAAAATCAAGGCAAACGGACCGACGGATCTCCGGGAAATGATGAAACACTGCAGGGGTATCCAGAAAAACGGAAATGAAGAAACCCTTTCTTTTGCTCTCTGTTTTCTTCTGTAATCTCTCGAGGAAGTGAATCTGCACACACAATACAAATGAAGGCTGAAAAGTCAATATATATATGTGGGCTAATGGGTTTTGGGCTTTACTCATGGGCTAAAAAATAAACCCAACAAATCTCCCCCTTTTAGCCTATGAGGAATAGTTCGCCATTCCGGCGATCGAGCAACATATCTTCAACTTTTCACTTGCTAAAGCTTTAGTCAACATATCGGAACCATTATCATCGGTATGAACTTTATTAAGTTCAAACAACTTGTCTTCAAGAGCATCTCTAATCCAATGATACCTCACATCGATATGCTTTGTTCTTTTGTGAAACATAGAATTCTTCGCAAGGTGAATAGCACTTTGATTATCACAAAGAACCACGTAGCGCTTTTGCATGAAGCCAAGCTCTTGCATAAATCTTTTCAACCACAATAGTTCTTTGCACGCTTCTGTTGCCGCCATATATTCAGCCTCGGTGGTAGACAAAGCAACACACTTTTGTAGTCTTGACTGCCATGACACAGCTCCCCCTGCAAAAGTCATCAAATATCCAGAAGTGGATTTCATGTTGTCTTTGTTTCCTGTCATATCAGAATCAGTATACCCAACAAGCATTGGCTCCCCCTTTCCAAAAGTTATACCCAATTTGGAAGTACCACGTAGATATCTGAAAATCCACTTCACTGCTTCCCAATGCTTTTTACCTGGGTTTGATAGAAACCGACTAACAACACCTACTGCATGTGCAATATCAGGCCTTGTACACACCATTGCATACATCAAGCTACCAACGGCTGAGGCATATGGAACTCTATCCATCTCTTCAATCTCCTTCTTAGAAGAAGGGAAGTCTTTATCAGTCAATTTAAAGTTGTTAGTAAGAGGTGAACTAACCACTTTAGCTTTATCCATATTGAACCTACGAAGCACCTTCTCAATGTATTGCTCCTGTGACATGTGTAACTTCTTTGAAGCTCTATCCCTAGTAATCCGAATGCCAAGAATCTGTTTTGCTGGCCCCAAGTCTTTCATAGCAAAAGACTTGCTCAATTCTTTCTTCAGGTGGACAATTCTCTCTGCATTCTTACCAACAATCAACATGTCATCAACATAAAGCAATAAAATGATGAAATCATCACCACCAAACCTCTGGTAGAAAACACAGTGATCTGAAGTAGTCTTTTTGTAGCCTTGCTTCCCCATGACTGACTCAAATTTCTTGTACCACTGTCTTGGTGCTTGCTTCAACCCGTAAAGACTTTTCTGAAGTTTACAAACATAATCTTCTTTGCCCTTAACCTGAAAACCTTCAGGTTGCTCCATATAGATTTCCTTGTCCAAATCACCATGAAGGAATGCTGTCTTGACATCCATCTGCTCAACCTCAAGATCAAGGCTAGCAGCTAAACCAAGAATCACCCGAATAGAACCCATCTTCACGACTGGAGAGAAAATCTCATCAAAATCAATACCCTTTCTTTGACTGAATCCTTTGACCACCAACCTAGCCTTGTACCTAGGCCGTGAGGTATGTTCTTCAATCTTCACTTTATAGACCCATTTGTTCTTCAAAGCTCTCTTGCCTTTAGGTAACTTTACTAACTCAAATGTATTGTTTTCATGCAAGGAATTCATCTCATCTTGCATAGCTTCAACCCACTCTCTTTTGTGCTCATCTTCCATGGCTTCTGTATAACATTCTGGCTCTCCCCCGTCAGTGACTAAAACATATTCATCAGCAGAATAACGGGTGGAAGGATGACGATCTCTCGCTGACCGCCTAAGTGGGACAAATGGTGGTATATCTGGCACTGGTAGATCTGGATGCAACTCATCATCTAACTCTGATTGCTCTGAGACTTCATTTTCATCAGTACCATGTTGTTCATCATTCTGAACACTATCTTCATTCTGTGGCTCAAGATGTTGAGGAGAGACCGGATCCAAATCAATAAGATTATCAGTAGATTGAGGAACTATCTTTATCTTCTCAATATCTTTCAATGTCTGATCTTCCACAAATACAACATCACGACTTCTTACAAGTTTCTTTAGAACTGGATCATATAACCTGTATCCAAACTCATCTTGGCCATATCCAAGGAATATGCACGGCTTGGTCTTCACATCAAGCTTTGTTCTTTCATCTTTGGGAATATGCACAAAAGCCTTGCATCCAAAGACCCGCAAATGATGATATGAAACGTCTTTGTTACTCCAAACCCTGTTAGGGACATCAAAAGACAAAGGAACAGAGGGAGTAAGATTAATAACATGTACCGCCATATTCAAAGCTTCACCCCAGAAAGAATTAGGTAATCCTGCATGTGAGAGCAAACATGTAACTCGCTCAGTCAGTGTTCTGTTCATTCGTTCTGCTAAACCATTTAGCTGTGGTGTCTTTGGAGGAGTCTTTTGGTGCCGAATACCTTGCTCTCTACAATAAGTATCAAAAGGACCAATGTATTCACCTCCATTATCTGTTCGAATACACTTAAGCTTCTTCCCAGTTTGCCTCTCAACTAAGGCATGAAACTGCTTGAACGCACCAAATACTTGATCTTTGGACTTTAAGATATAAACCCATACCTTCCTTGAATGATCATCGATGAATGTGACAAAGTATAAGCAGCCCCCAAGTGATCTAGTCTTCATGGGACCACATACATCGGAATGTACCAGATCAAGTATATTCTCCTTCCTAGAGGGAGGATGACTCTTGAAGGAAACTCTATTTTGCTTACCCGCCAGACAGTGAGAACACTTCTTCAAATGAACATCATGCACACCTGTCAACACATTTTTCTTCAACAGTAGAGACATACCCTTTTCACTCATGTGACCAAGTCTCTTATGCCACAAACTAGTCATATCAGTATTCACCACTGCATTGACCCTATCTTTAGAGATCTGTGGATGTGCCATGTACAATTTTGAAGTTCTTTTACCTCTTGCCACGATCAAAGAACCACGAGTGAGTTTCCAAATTCCATCACCAAAGTTGCTGTGGTAACCATCATCATCAAGTAAGCCAGAGGATATCAAATTAAGTCTAATATCTAGAACGTGTTTTACATTGTGTAAAACCAACTCCATCCCAGTATCAAACTTCAAACAAACATCACCAACGCCAACAATCTTTGATAGCCCACTATTACCCATCTTAACAGTCCCAAAGTCACCGGGAGTATAAGATGAATAAAAATCCCTTTGTGATGTCACATGACACGTAGCACCACTGTCAATAACCCAACTCGAATCATCATGTGCAAGGTTAACCATATCATAATCACAACAGATAAAGAACTCTTCTGTAGCAGTATTAGCTTCAGCACCATCATTGCCACCTTCATCTTTCTTATGGTTGTTCTTTTGTTGGTTGTAATTAGCCTTCTTGTTTTCCTTTTTCAACTGTCTGCAAAATCGTATTGTGTGCCCTTTTCTACCACAATGACAGCACTCAAAATCAGCAAACTTTCCTTTGGATTTACTACGATGCTTTCCTTTGTTACTCGGACCTCTACTTTGACTTCTCCCCCTGTTTTCTGTAACCATGACATCTGAACTAGAAGAGGAAGCTTGTGACTTTCTTCTCGTCTCTTCATTTAAAATACTGCTTTTAGCCAATTCCATGGAGATAATACCATCCGGTGCAGAGTTGGACAATGATGTCCTAAAAGTCTCCCAAGAATCCGGTAAAGTGCCAAGGAGCCATAAGCCATGTATCTCATCTTCAAACTTGATACCCATTCCTTCAAGCTGATTAATAATTCCTTGAAAAGAATTCAAATGATCTGTAATAGGATTTCCATCATGGTACTTCAAAGCTATCAACTGTTTAATCAAGAACAGTTTATTATTCCCGGTCTTCCGAGCATACAACTGCTCAAGCTTGTTCCACAAAGTACGAGCATGAGTCTCCCCGCTGATATGGTTCAAAACATTATCATCAACTGCTTGTCGAATATACCCACAAACTTTCCTGTGCAAAATATTCCATTCTGCATCTGTTTTATCTTCAGGTTTATCCGTACTAAACACAGGCGCATAATAATCCTTCACATAAAGAAGGTCTTCCATCTTGCCTTTCCAAATATGATAATTAGAACCATTCAAATTAACCATCCTACTTGTCTTATCTTCCATCGTTCAAACAAGTAACCAAATAACAAGAACCAACAGCTCTGATACCAAACTGATGGGAAAAACGCAGCCACAAACGGTAAACAATAATTGCGGAATTAATCTTCGTTTGAGTAAACTTTCCCGACTCGAATGAACCTTTGAGGATGATAACAAATAAGGTATATTTGATAAAACCAAAACAGCCCCAATGCAGTTTTATAACCAATCTAATCAGCCCCAAGACAATAAGCAATCAACCAAAATATAACACCGGAATTTTAGCGTGGAAAACCCCTCAAAACGAGAGTAAAAACCACGAGACTACTAGAGCCGCTTCAAATCCACTACCACCAATATTTGAGCAATACAAAGTCTTCTCTAGATGAACTAGAGGTATACAATAACCATCATATACTTGGAAACAAATTACATCAAGTATATGGAATCAAACAACAAAGAGAAATGAAAGATATCACCAAATAAGTGCTGCTGTCCAGCAGCAAACAGATGCAGCGATTCCCGATGCTCCGGAGTAGATCTGGACAAGCCAACCGGACAGAATGTCGGTATGGATGTTAGGAAGCTGCTGTTCGAAAATCAAGGCAAACGGACTGACGGATCTCCGGGAAATGATGAAACACTGCAGGGGTATCCAGAAAAACGGAAATGAAGAAACCCTTTCTTTTGCTCTCTGTTTTCTTCTGTAATCTCTCGAGGAAGTGAATCTGCACACACAATACAAATGAAGGCTGAAAAGTCAATATATATATGTGGGCTAATGGGTTTTGGGCTTTACTCATGGGCTAAAAAATAAACCCAACAGTAGGTTGGATTATTTATTATTTTCATTGAAAACTAGGTTGAGCCCGTGCTTCGCACGGGTTGGACCAAAACGTATTAAGTAGATGAAACATTTTGACTGTTAAGGTTGCTTTGTATTCCCAATTAGAAACCGGTTATTCTAGCAACGTAATTTTTGTTTTTGTATGAATCTCGATCGGAAGAAAGGATAAAACACATTGGATTATTTCAGCGAAAGAATTTATAAAAAAAGAAAATGTTATAACCGGGTAGTTTGTCAAAGTAATGTTATAATAAAAACAAACAAAAAGTAGCGTAGTCTTTCAGTAATTAAGTAATGCCAGTACTCAACTCTTACCTCATCCTTGCATTTTATCCTTAGGGGTATATTTGTCCATCAAGTCGGTATTACACCCTTCCTCCAAGTCGATCTCTTCCTTCCAGTGACTGCTTTTCATTTCAGCCTTCTTCTCTTCATGCAATTTCATTAATTTCTCCCCCTCTTCCTCAAACTCTTTCATCTCTTGAAGCTTCTCATCCCTGCATATTCCATACATTAAATACCAACGTACTTCCATTCATTCCTTCACTATAACATTCTACTTTCACATCTTTCTATTAGAAACAGCAAAATGCTAAAACAAATAACAAAATGAAACTACGTTGCTATAAAAAGGAGTCAATACCTCTTTGGGGGCAGGGGGTTTTTCGGGTTTAAAGGGGGGTGGGGTTGTTTTTATTCATGATTTAATATTTAATGTAGAAAATGACGTAACTACCCCGAAGTTCTGTGACCACCAAAGCCGGATTCCAAATACCCAGCCCCATTTATCTGATTCACATCCCCCCATGACTTGATCTCCCATTGGTCAGGTTCCGATAAGTGAAAAACATTGACCGAAACGTTCAGTATCCTTCCTGCCCGCTGCCCGGTTCCTGTATACGCCCACTGCCCGAGCGCCCTGTATACGCCCGCTGCCCGGTTCCTGTATCACACCGCCATGTGTCACCACCACTACTCGCTCTCCTGTCAAAAGTTAAGAGTAAATTACAAATTTAGTCCTTGTACTTTACAAATTTAGTCCTTGTACTTTACAAATTTAGTCCTTGTACTTTCCCAAAGTCGTCCTAAAGTTTGCATTTTGTTGTGGATTTGGTCCTTGTGCTTTATCAAAATTGCAAGTTTGGTCCAAAATTATTTCTTTTACAACTTCGGGAACTTTTAAGACCAAACTTGCAATATTAAGTAAGGCACAAGGACAAAATTTGTAATTTAACTCTAAATTATATTGTATATATTTTTATAAAAGATTCTTAAATTCGACTAAAATAGACAAAGACATCAATATTACCTCAAGTGATTCCGAGTTATAAAAGAAATGCCAAGCACACGCACAAAATGCTCCTCCTAGCAGCAGAGGCACCTGAAGTAATTAAATCATAGTGTGAATATCATACAATTTCACCTAAGGTTGAAAATATTTACGGATTTTGGGAGTGATAAGTGATAGCTTACCATACTCCGTGAAAGCCCCTTCCAAGATTCATATCCAGATTTCTCCCCATATTGCCATACCAAAATCATTGCTGCAATCCTTCCAAATTTGACAAACTTTAATAACTAATCAGTAAGAAAAATCACAACAATATGTACATACAATACAACACAGCTTGTATTACTTCACCGATTCCAAAAAGGACCTGTATTGAAAGAGATTACCTCCGAGGAAGACGATCAAAGTGAATCCAAAGTTGATCTCGTAAATTAGGTTCCGTTCTTTCCCTCTTCCAAAAATTAAAACCCAATAACCCTGAAAAAACCCTATAAACTCAAATCACCAATTCAAGCTCCAGAACTTAAACTCAAATTTTTGCTAAATGTTTTCATAATTCATGTGCACATTTTCAAAATGTAACACAAATTAACAGAATGAAATGCATAGAAAGAACCTAAATAAAGTCTAACAAATACAGAACACCATTAACAAATAACTGACCTTCCATGGAGCCAATAAGTGCCATGAATACTGAAAACCAGTAGCACATACGACAAACCAGTAGCATATACGACAGCATCAGAATCATCTTTTAATCAAGTTAAGGTAACATTTAGATTGCCAGCATGATGACATCAAATTTTTAGTCATGGTTTATAAAAACAGATACATACCATCTGATGCATATATACAACACAATAGACAGAGGAGAAACTGGTAACTCCATTTCTAACAATTAGAAAAATAGGAGCTAGGGCAAGCAAGTTTACCTGTAAGTGAGATCTGAGATCTGAAATCTGAGCTAGGGTAACCATTTATGAAAAGATATGAATAAGAACCAAAGAGGGCGTACCTGATCTGAATTCCCAAAATAGCCTCCGAGACACAACATATTAACATGTTCCAATTTGTTGATTATTACTTGTTTTGATACAAAATGTTTTTAAAAAAATTACCTTGACGTCCTTTCCTTGCTTAACTGTAACGCCAAACCTTATTTTATTATGTAATTATAATAAAAAGGGCGAAATGGTCATTTTACCTCAAAAGGGTAATTTGGTCTTTTCGACAGAAAAGGATTTGTTTTGTAATAATATTTTGAGTTTGGACTTCAAATGTTATTAAAAACTGAAATTGTGTCATAATATTTGTAAATTGTGGCAAAAGTCTTAAATATGCAACCCTAGGGACCAAATTGAAAATATTGGAGGTATAAAGGTGAGGACTTGTGCAGATTTTTGGCACTCACGGGAGCAAATTTCTTGGACGATTTTCTGCAGAGGAATTGAAGTGATCTTGAAGATTTAAGTTGCATAATTGGATTATAGCTTTCAAAGGGTATAATTGGAAGTTTGGAGGTAAGTTCTTCAAGTTTTGCTAGTTGTTCTTGATGGGTTTTTGTGGAATTCAAAAACTGCATTTGTAGTTATAATTGTATGGTTAAAATGGTTAGATACTTCCATTAAGTTATTATAACAAGAACTTAACTCAACAAAATGGAAGTAGGTTGTTATAATTGATGAATTTGAAGTTTTGGGGTTGTTAAAACTAAGAACCCTAATTCTTCATATGGATGATTGAGTGTGTTTTGATGGTTCAAAACCTTGTCAAAATGTAAGGTTTTAGCCTAGGAACAAACCCCAAGTGATTAAGAACAGATATAAGGGCTTAATGGACCAAAACTGCAAGCTACAGTGCACAAATCGCGACTGGCCAGGAGGCCTGCCCAGGCGCCAGGCGTAGTGCGCCCAGGAGCCAGGCGGGGTGCGCCCTGACCCTGGCGCAGTGCGCCTCCAAGGCAGTGGCCAGGCAGGAACTTTAAAATGCTAACTTTTGCTTGGCAAGTCCGATTTAGCTCAAATTTGAACCATAGGACCGTTATGGTCTGAAAAGTTTGGGAAAAATTTTAGATTGAGTTTTCGACCCCTCGGGGGCACTGTAGACCGATCCGAATGCCTCGGTGAATAGTAAAATTCATATAAAGTTAGTAAACGGAAAGTTTATTAACTAGGCATTGTTTATAACAATGTTTTATTGAACTCTATTGTATTAGAGTTAATTGGAATGGTTATTAACCTATAATCATTTTGAAAATAAATGGAATTATAGGTACGGGACAAAAATCTACGGATTTCGTTGGAAAGCAAGGAACAACAAACGCTAGTTGTAGCAAGCCTACAGGTGAGTAATCTCACTGTTATTTGATGTGATATTTGTTAAAAGAGCAGCTGCAAGTGGAAGTGATTTTGGGGACAAATTTTGACAGAATATATGATTTGATATACGACAAGACCAGATAAGCCGTGAGTCTGTTATAGACAAGAACGGAACTGTGAGTCAACATATCTATGTAAACTGTTATATAGACAACAGCGGGCTTACCCGTGAGTCTAGGCAACAGCGGGCTAACCCGTGAGCCGCAGTTTATTTTGATGAGCCAGATTTATATAGACAATAGCGGGCTAACCCGTGAGTCTAGGCAACAGCGGGCTAACCCGTGAGCCACGGCAACAGCGGGCTAACCCGTGAGCCACATTTGATCTTGTATTGTGTGATAATACATATTTGACTTTGTATAGAGAAATTTTATTCTTATACATGTTATTATTCGTTTGATTACTCATTGGGCTTTATAGCTCACAATTTTATTGATATGTCCCTGCAGGTGAGCGTGACCCTGCCAAGGGAAAAGATAAAGTCCGTGACTGAGGACTTAGCATTTGAAGTAACGACCCGGCTTGAAGAATGTATAATATTTATGTATTGTACTTCGTGATACACTTGTACTCGTATTTTGTTAACTAATACCCCATACTCATGGTTTTTATTATAAAATATTCGGTTTGAAAAACAAAAATTTTTGGGGTGTTTTTGTTAATAAGTCGGGTGTTACAAGTTGGTATCAGAGCCAGGATTAAGTGAACTAGGTGTCTTAGATTAGATTCCTGGACTTAAACCTTGAGAGAACCACAGATAAATGGACTGTTAGATATATATAAGTTTGTTATTATATATGCAATCTAACGGTTTGCTAAAATTTTGAAGTATGAGAAATACACGAAGCAATCCTACTGGTGCGAATTCGCGTGGAACTGCAAGAAGTGGACCAGCTAGGTCACGCGGCTCTGTTGGGCGAAGAGCACCAGCGAGGGAACCGGTGGGACAAAATCCACCTGATATACGAACTATTGTGGAAGAAGTGGTTAGGCAGATGATGCCTGCGATAATAAATAACTCCAACCTGAGCGGCAATCCAAATCCGAGTGCAAATCCAATTCCTACCGATGAGGCTGCAAAAAGTGTTCATGATGGGCAGCCAGAAAATGAAAGCCAGGGGGAAAGTCGGGCCCGGGCAAATAAAGAAACTCAAGGGGGGGAAGCCTCGATAAAGAAAGTTGGGTGTACGTATAAATCCTTCCTTGGTTGTAAACCAAAGGAATTCTCGGGGACAGATGATCCAGTCAAAGTTATGGAATGGATCATGCATATGGAAAAGGTGTTCCGAGTAAGCAAGTGTGCGGATGAAGATAAAGTGGAATTTGCCACGAACCAACTTACAAGTGGCGCACTACATTGGTGGCAAACTTACTATAAATCACTGGATCTTCATTCATCCCAATCGATACCTTGGGAGCAATTCAAGACAAAGTTTAATGAAGAATACTGCTCGGAAGTAGCTATTCAGAAGCTGGAGGATGAATTCCTGCATCTGGAACAGGGTTCCAAATCTGTTCAGGAATATACTCTTAGCTTTCTGGAGAAAGCTAGGTTTGCGGAACACCATATCTACACCGAAAAGAGAAAGATCGACAAATATGTCCGAGGGTTGACAACCCGAATTAGAGAGATTGTGCAACCGTTGAAACTAACTACCTTCCGACAAGTGGTAGATCGAGCCACAGAAAGAGAAACAGAATTGAAACGGCAGGAAGATGAAAAGAAAGTTTTGGAAACGAAACGAAAGGCGGAAGACCAAGGTTGGACGCCTCAGAAAAAGTCACAACAATCCGGGTCTAGGGGAAAAGGCCAGAAAGATGAAGGAAAATGGTGCGAAAAATGCAGAAAAAGGCACACGGGTAATTGTCGCAGTGATACTGGGTCAGTTAGCTGCCGAAATTGTGGAAAGACGGGTCATTCTACACGGGACTGTCGGGCGGACCGTAGGTGTTTCCAATGCGGGGCTACGGATCATATTCGCCTAAATTGTCCCCAACTGAAATCTGGTGTATACAGCGAAAGGCCCAGGGATGATCAAGTGGGAAAGAAAGAAGAGCCGAAGAACAGGGGACGACCAGTGGCCTCACGAGCTTTCCAGATGACTGTGGAAGAAGCCCGTGAGAAGACGGATGTGGTGACAGGTATTTTCACTCTCAATACCATACCTGTATATGTTATTTTTGATTTGGGAGCCACTCACTGTTTTGTATCGGAATCTTTATTGCCTCGCTTGAATGTACCTTTAACCCCGATGGATGAAAGCTTAGAAGTAGCTATAGCAGACGGCCGATATGTCTGGGTTTCTGAACATATGGAAGGTTGTCAGCTTAAAATCTACGGGAGCGTTTTTCCTATAGATTTGAAGCCGATGACTACCAACGAATTTGGTGTAATTGTGGGAATGGATTGGTTAACAACGAATTATGCTAACGTGGATTGCAGAAATAAAAGTATTACAGTGTTATCACCGGAAGGGGAATGGGTGAAAATTCAAGGTGAACGACCTCGGTTACGAATGCCAGTTATCTCCTTTGCTCAAGCCCGAAGCTGTATCAGTAAAGGAGGGATGTCCTATTTGGCTTATGTGTCGGTAGCTCAACCGATTAAAGTGGGGGTAGCGAATGTGAATGTGGTGAACGAGTTCCCAGATGTGTTTCCAGACGAACTTCCAGGGTTGCCACCAGATCGACAGGTTGAGTTCACGATTGAACTAATTCCTGGAGCTGCTCCTGTTGCTCGAGCCCCATACCGTTTAGCACCTTCAGAGATGGTGGAACTGCGGAAGCAACTGGAAGAATTGTTAGACAGGGGTTTCATCAGACCAAGTACATCGCCGTGGGGAGCCCCTATTTTGTTTGTCAAGAAGAAAGATGGGTCAATGCGCATGTGCATTGACTATCGGGAACTAAACAAGATCACGGTGAAGAACAAGTACCCGCTACCCAGAATAGACAACTTGTTTGACCAGCTACAAGGCGCGTCCTACTTTTCCAAGATTGATCTGAGGTCAGGATACCACCAGTTGAAGATAAGGGAGTCAGACATTCCGAAGACAGCTTTCCGAACGAGATACGGTCATTATGAGTTTTTGGTGATGCCTTTTGGGTTAACCAATGCTCCAGCCGTATTCATGGATCTTATGAACCGGGTGTGTCGACCGTTTCTTGATACCTCGGTGATAGTGTTTATTGATGACATCTTGGTGTATTCGCGAAGTCAAACCGAACATGAAGTGCACCTGCGACAAGTATTGGAGTTGCTTCGCCGAGAAAAGCTGTATGCTAAATTCTCCAAGTGTGAATTCTGGTTAAGAGAAGTCGAATTCCTTGGCCATTTAATCAATGCTGAAGGGGTGAAAGTAGATCCAGCAAAGATTGAAGCCGTGATGAAATGGGAACCGCCTAGAAGTCCCACTGAAGTAAGAAGTTTTCTTGGTTTGGCAGGCTATTACAGAAGATTTGTCTAGAATTTCTCCTCGATAGCTGTCCCGTTGACCAAGTTGACTAAGAAAGGTGAAAATTTTACTTGGGCTGAAGAGCAGCAAGAAGCATTCCAGAAACTGAAACAAGCTTTATGTGAAGCACCGATGTTAGTACTACCACAAAGCGGAGAAGAGTATGTAAACTACAGTGATGCTTCAAGAATCGGCCTTGGGTGTGTTTTAATGCAAAAAGGTCGAGTCATAGCTTACGCGTCCCGCCAATTAAAAGATGCTGAAAAGAAGTATCCAGTTCATGATTTGGAACTAGCTGCGGTAGTCCTAGCATTGAAGTTATGGAGGCATTATTTATACGGTGTGAAATTTGTCATTTACACTGATCATAAGAGCTTGAAGTACCTTTTCGACCAGAAAGAGCTTAGTATGAGACAGCAAAGGTGGATGGATCTGCTTAAAGACTTCGATTGTGAAATTCAGTACCACCCTGGCAAGGCAAACGTGGTGGCTGATGCTTTAAGCCGAAAAGAAACTCCTCTGAAAGTTACATCCGTGTGTATGGGTGTAGTGAGCCGGTTACCAGGATTGATTCGTTTGACACAAGAGGAAGCGTGTAAGCCGGAGAATGTAAAAAGTGAAAGAATGGTTGGATACTTGAAGCATCTGGAAGAAAATGCTCAGAAATTGAAGACATTCAGAGGACGTGTGTGGGTCCCAAAACAGGGAGAGGCGCGGAAATTACTTCTGGAAGATGCCCATTATAGCAGATATGCAGTTCATCCGGGCAGCACTAAGATGTATTGGACGTTAAAACCGATATATTGGTGGCCTGGAATGAAAAGAGATGTTGGAAGATTTGTGGAAAAATGTCTGACTTGTTTGCAAGTTAAGTCAAACCATCAGAAACCGTATGGAGCAATACAGCCATTGCCGATTCCAGAGAAGAAATGGGACCATATTACCATGGATTTCGTGACAAAGTTGCCGCGGACGCCGCGAGGTTATGATTCTATATGGGTGATTGTGGATCGATTGACCAAATCGGCACAATTTATACCATATAAGGAAAAGTACAGAGTAGATCAACTGGCGAAAATTTACATTGATGAGGTAATTTGTCGGCATGGATTACCAGCATCGATTGTGTCGGACAGAGACAGCAGATTTACTTCCCATTTTTGGCAGTCTTCAAGAGCAATTGGGTACAAAAGTACTTATGAGTACCGCATATCATCCACAGACTGATGGTCAGAGTGAAAGAACGATCCAAAGTTTGGAAGATATGTTGAGGACTTGTGTCATAGACTTCGGTGGAAGCTGGGAAGATCATTTACCTTTAGTGGAATTCGCGTACAATAACAGCTATCATTCCAGCATTCAGATGGCCCTGTATGAAGCCTTGTATGGAGCACCGTGTCGTACTCCGACCTGCTGGACTGAAGTTGGGGAAAAGCCGTTGGCTGGACCTGAAATTGTAGCACAGACAGAAGAAAAGATCAAACTGATACGCGAAAATTTGAAGGTAGCTCAGAATAGACAGAAACAATACGCAGACAAACGGGTGAAACCGATAGAATTCCAAGTAGGAGATATGGTAATGCTTAAAGTATCCCCTTGGAAGGGCTTAATTCGTTTTGGGAAGAAAGGGAAGTTGAGTCCTCGCTTTATTGGACCTTTCCGTGTATCTCAAAGAGTTGGAGCCGTGGCGTATAGATTGGAGTTACCTGATGAACTTCATGGCATACATGATGTATTCCATGTGTCCCATTTGAGGAAAACTTTGTTTGATAAGTCTCAACATATACCTCTGGCTGAAATTGAGGTGGATGAAAAGCTGAGATACCCGGAACAACCTGAGCGGGTGCTAGACCGCAAGATAAGACAGCTTAGAAACAAGAAGATCAACATGGTGAAAGTACTTTGGCGTCATCACAAAGGTTCCGACATGACGTGGGAGACCGAAAGTGAGATGAGGGAGAAATATCCTCAACTTTTTGTATGATTTCAGGGACGAAATCTTTTAAAGGAGGGGAGAATTTGTAACGCCAAACCTTATTTTATTATGTAATTATAATAAAAAAGGCGAAATGGTCATTTTACCTCAAAAGGGTAATTTGGTCTTTTGGACAGAAAAGGATTTGTTTTGTAATAATATTTTGAGTTTGGACTTAAAATGTTATTAAAAACTGAAATTGTGTCATAATATTTGTAAATTGTGGCAAAAGTCTTAAATATGCAACTCTAGGGACCAAATTGCAAATATTGGAGGTATAAAGGTGAGGACTTGTGCAGATTTTTGGCACTCAAGGGAGCAAATTTCTTGGACGATTTTCTGCAGAGGAATTGAAGTGATCTTGAAGATTTAAGTTGCATAATTGGATTATAGCTTTCAAAGGGTATAATTGGAAGTTTGGAGGTAAGTTCTTCAAGTTTTGCTAGTTGTTCTTGATGGGTTTTTGTGGAATTCAAAAACTGCATTTGTAGTTATAATTGTATGGTTAAAATGGTTAGATACTTCCATTAAGTCATTATAACAAGAACTTAACTCAACAAAATGGAAGTAGGTTGTTATAATTGATGAATTTGAAGTTTTGGGGTTGTTAAAACTAAGAACCCTAATTCTTCATATGGATGATTGAGTGTGTTTTGATGGTTCAAAACCTTGTCAAAATGTAAGGTTTTAGCCTAGGAACAAACCCCAAGTGATTAAGAACAGATATAAGGACTTAATGGACCAAAACTGCAAGCTACAGTGCACAAATCGCGACTGGCCAGGAGGCCTGCCCAGGCGCCAGGCGTAGTGCGCCCAGGAGCCAGGCGGGGTGCGCCCAGGCGCAGTGCGCCCAGGCGCAGTGCGCCCTGACCCTGGCGCAGTGCACCTCCAAGGCAGTGGCCAGGCAGGAACTTTAAAACGCTAACTTTTGCTTGGCATGTCCGATTTAGCTCAAATTTGAACCATAGGACCGTTACTGAAAAGTTTGGGAAAATTTTTAGATTGAGTTTTCGACCCCTCGGGGGCACTGTAGACCGATCCGAATGCCTCGGTGAATAGTAAAATTCATATATATTTAGTAAACGGAAAGTTTATTAACTAGGCATTGTTTATAACAATGTTTTATTGAACTCTATTGTATTAGAGTTAATTGGAATGGTTATTAACCTATAATCATTTTGAAAATAAATGGAATTATAGGTACGGGACAAAAATCTACGGATTTCGTTGGAAAGCAAGGAACAACAAACGCTAGTTGTAGCAAGCCTACAGGTGAGTAATCTCACTGTTATCTGATGTGATATTTGTTAAAAGAGCAGCTGCAAGTGGAAGTGATTTTGGGGACAAATTTTGACGGAATATATGATTTGATATACGACAAGACCAGATAAGCCGTGAGTCTGTTATAGACAAGAACGGAACTGTGAGTCAACATATCTATATAACTGTTATATAGACAACAGCGGGCTTACCCGTGAGTCTAGGCAACAGCGGGCTAACCCGTGAGCCGCAGTTTATTTTGATGAGCCAGATTTATATAGACAACAGCGGGCTAACCCGTGAGTCTAGGCAACAGCGGGCTAACCCGTGAGCCACGGCAACAGCGGGCTAACCCGTGAGCCACATTTGATCTTGTATTGTGTGATAATACATATTTGACTTTGTATAGAGAAATTTTATTCTTATACATGTTATTATTCGTTTGATTACTCATTGGGCTTTATAGCTCACAGTTTTATTGATATGTCCCTGCAGGTGAGCGTGACCCTGCCAAGGGAAAAGATAAAGTCCGTGACTGAGGACTTAGCATTTGAAGTAATGACCCGGCTTGAAGAATGTATAATATTTATGTATTGTACTTCGTGATACACTTGTACTCGTATTTTGTTAACTAATACCCCCTACTCATGGTTTTTATTGTAAAATATTCGGTTTGAAAAACAAAAATTTTTGGGGTGTTTTTGTTAATAAGTCGGGTGTTACATTAACCCTCTCTTCTACAACTATTATCCCAAAGATGTACTTCGTATCTACCACACCACCTGTGTCTGCACACATCAAACACAATATGTCTTGCTGTTTACTGTACAAGTTTTAATGCATAACGAACACATCAAGCTTTTACCAAAAATCAAACACCTTTGCGTACCTTGTAATACCTCTGTAGATCGAAGTTCTTTGTCCAAAAGTATCACCGATCTTCTTGCAATTATTCTGTTCACCCGATTCAACCGGTACGACTGTCTTTTGATCGGGAACTTGTTGCGTGGTGATACCTAGCGACAAAGCATTCATCGGACACTGTACATAAGCCAACTCGTTGCCGGACTCCATCGACTGCCCGACAAAGTCGGTCAGATGGGTGGCTGAGTCGTCGACTTCCGACCCCGAGTTCGTCGAGAAAGTTTGAAACCCGGTGGTGCACGCCAGACCATTGAGATCTTGTTGGTCGGAGAAGTAGACGGAGCTGCTTCCGTCGTACATGTGGGTTAACGATGACGAATCTTGGATTTCCGTCTGCGATACGTCGGTGTAACGAAAGGTGTAACACCCAGTTTCTCATACGAAGTACACCCAAAATCTTTTAAACAACAATTATACATTAATTGGGTATACTTGTAATCAAACCACGTATCAAGCTGTTATCATTACAAAAATTTCATAAAAGGTCCTTACAATTTATAAACGGGCATTACAAATGAATCTAATTCGACTAAGGACATGCTCTAATTTGTCCGTCTTTCTTTATCATATGCCTTCCCCTATTACTGCTACAGATACCTGCAAAAACAACAAGCAACTCAAGTGTAAGCTTATAAATCTTAGTGAGTAATATCAATCATATTTTATAGATCTTTCTCAAAGATATCCTCATCTTCCTCTCTTGCTATTCTCATTAGCAAGATCTCTCTTCTCTTGACTTGAAATCTGCAACCATATTATCTTTACAACACTAGCTAATTGTTAGCAACATCAACTCAATCATAGTACCACAAATAGTAATACTCATAAACTCAATCGCAATCTCACACATACTCATTTTAACAATATATTAATCTCAGTTTCCTCATAAAGACATTATTCCACATGAAATCATATGACATAATCATATCAACATTTACTCTAATTATACAACCAATATGCATTTTGACTTGGCCACTGTTACATACTCATAATAGTTTACTCGGTCAAAGGTTACAACAATAACTACAACATAGCAAAATCATATATGAACTCAATTATAACATTTCTCATTGTTATAATAATCAATGCAAGAACACGTTACCTCCGTCACGCTAATATCGATTCTTCTCTATTGATCATTGTTTATATTCAACTCATCAATCATTATCCACAATAACAATATCACTCTATCACTTAGTCTCATAAGATCAACATAACACATAGGGATATACATATACATATATATATATATATATATATATATATATATATATATATATATATATATATATATATATATATATATATATATATATATATATATATATATATATATATATATGTATATATATATATATATATATATATATATATATATATATATATATATATATATACTCTGCAATAAATAAGTATAACTCCACTTATGTATTAGTAAGTACTCATCTGATATCATTTCAGTATATGGAACCCCCAATTTACGTGTATCGGGCTCCTGTTCGTTAGACTTGATTACATCTCCATAGTCCAATTCAATTCTCCAACATCCACAATCATTTCAATAACATCTATCTCAAGATGTATAAATCAAAAGAGAAAAAAGGAGTATAAACGGTAAATATCGACTCTATGTTTACCGAAACCCCCAAATTCGCGGTTCTACTCATTCAACCGTAGAAACTCGACAATACTCTCACCAATAACTCTAAAGACATCCACTAACAATCTACTATCAACATATATAACAAAATATAACGAAATCACGAAATCAAAGTTAGGGTTTCAAAAACCCCAAAACGAAGAAATCACTCACCTCGATAAATTCGGAAGCAAGAACATGTTTACGGGGTTAGATTCGTGTCTCCATATGCATTCCAATGAATCTCCAAGCCTAATTTGACCCAAAATCGCCATATAGAGCTCTCAAAATCGAAAAGGGGAAATGTTTCTTCGAAATGGGTTTTGCTGCTTATTTATAGTCTGCACCGTAACCCGACCCAGGTTGCAGAACCCGACCCAGGTTCTGTTACGCAAAATTCACGTTTTTCAGTCCAAGGCGCAGCACGGTCCGGCTTCTCCAACCCGACCCGGGTTCTATCGAACACGACCCGGGTTCCTTAACACGACCCGGGTTGACCTTTCAAGAACCCAAGTTGTTTCTTTTACCCTTTTTAACATCCTACTTCTCATAGATGGGTTTCTAAACATCTTAACTCGTATTTTAACTCATCTAATCTCGTTTATATCAAAAATTAAAATAACTCTACCATAAATTAAAATTACGGTATTACAAAAGGAAGCCACCTCAATTTCGAATTTACCAAACTCCTTTAAAGCTTTAGATGGTGAACCTGTCAATGGCGTAGATCGAGAAGAAAATTTACAGCGACAATCGACACCCTGTACCAAACTATCATGTTTGTTCGATAGTATTTGGCATCTGCAGATCGATGATGGAGAAAAACGTCGAAGTCGGGTAAGAGAAACCCTAAGTCAGTTTCGATAAAAAAAAGAAAGGTTCTAGAGACGGTGATGAGGGTTTTGGTAGAGACGTAGATAAGAAGACAGTGTTTAGAAGCATGTCGTTTGAAGATTACTCAAAATCATGGGTCAATTTGTTGAAGAATTACGAAAAAAAAGAATGGGGAAGAATGATCGAGAACCTGATCCGTGATGGTGGTGTGAACGGACTATAAGATAATTTTCTTCCTCCTGCTTTCTTCTTCTCCATCAAGCACTCGCACACTCAGGTGTGTGGCGTATTGGATAGAGTGGTAGAGTCAAGGTGTCGTGAAAAGGGGAACCGACGTTGGCGGAACGTGATTGGGAAAAAAAGACCCACCCCCCTTAAAACCCAAAAGCCCTCCTACCCCTCACATTTCTTCTAGAAATCTGCTTCTATTTCTTTATATAAGAATAACAAATAATATAATAAAAATTAAAAATACATTACTAAGGGTAAAATGGTTATTTTATATCTATCAAGACGCAACAAAAACAAACAGTAGGGATGGTCTGAGTTAAAAAAAAGTTAGGGACCAAACGCGTAAATTACCCCAAACCATAGGAATCTTTCGTGTAATTTACTCAAAAAATTAAGATCTAGGTCGGAAAGACCAAGATTTGAACCATGTAACTAGCTCAAGAACAGAAACAAACTCATCGGAACCAAAAAACATATCTAAACACGTGAACGACGACTACAAGCCGTAAATAGCGGGAACCACCATCAATTGGTCATACAAAGAGCGAACGCAGTTATAACACCGTGAACGAAAATAAACTCAACCTCAATACTAGAATAGTTCACTTTTATTTATAGCACCAATTATTCAGAACAAATACTACGAAAAACTCACTACACAAAACACTCACTCAATTTGTAGAGAATAAACTTAATCAACTTAATCACGATGATTAACTTGCTTAAGATCTACAAAACACAAGTGTAATCGAATAATTTCAGAGAAAGAGCATCAAGGTTCATGGGAGTGGTGATATGAGACAAAAGAGAGATTTGTGTGTGAGAAAAAGGGATAATGTCATAAAAGCCCTTAAGTTTGTCAAGAATGTTCAAGTTTACATTTCCATGCATTTTTGGTTTATAAAAACCCTTAAGTTTGATAGAAATATTTGGTTTTACCCTTCTATACATTTTTGGTTCATTAAACCCTTAACATTAAGATTGGCAGGTTTTATAGCTGGTCACAAGGATAAAATCGAACGTTTCTGCCAAACTTAATGGTTTTAATGAACCAAAAATAAACATAAGGTCTTTTATGAACCAAAAATACATAAAAGGGTAGAATCGAACATTCCTAACAAACTTAAAGGCTTTTATTACCTTATCCTGTGTAAAAAATAGCTTACACCCATACAACAACCCGTATACACGAAGCAACTAAAATATGGGTGACCCATGACCCGTAGAAGATATGTGCCCCTTTTTCCATTTTCTGAAGATGTGAGCCCCCATCCTCCATCTATAAGATATGTACAAATCACTAAATCAGTCCTACTCTTAAACAAAGAAAGTTAAACAAGTGAATAAGGATTAAAAAGGAAAAATATTTTACAAGTTTAGTTTGAGTGTAAATGTAAATATTTAAAAAAAATCAACACTTATTCAGTCATGTGCTTTTTCAACTAGGAGATAAACCTCAATAACTGAATCCTTGTTCTATATATAAGCTTCTATAAAATAGTCCTCGTGACGAAATTAGGTAACCAATTCACATATAACTATTATTGACATGTATTTCCTGGGTTTTCCATAAACTATTAAATTATATTTTTATCTAAATAGCCCAGTTCATATATTGACCATCATTCCTACAATCTTGATAAAATTAATCAAATTTTCTCATTTTAGTAAGTAAAGGCAAAGAAGCTAGTTTGAAGAAAGGACCAACAAGGCCTTATCATGAGATCAATAATGGCGGCATTCAAGGTTCACTATGTCCCACATGCACACAGAGGATATTAATGGGAGGTTTACTCCACAATAGTTAAAGATAATGACTTCCAGAAATATTTTAAATGATTTCTTACAACCACATGCGTTGTGGTGATGTATACTTACAATACTCAAATGCTAAGAGGTTTTGTGTTTATTTGTATGATTCACAGGAATCTATAGTTGTCTTTCCTAGAACCATCCATGAACCCACTGGTTTATAATTTTCGAACATTACTTATTATGAATTTATTCTTTCTCTCAGTCATCATGTGTGTAGTTGGTGAAAAACATTGGGTGTTAAGATCAACTTACAATGTTGTAATAGGAAGAAAAGAAAGTAGGATTCTATAATGAAAAAGGAAATGACATTATATTGTTATTTCATAATGATAAACTGTGACTATTACATTTTGGTAATTTTTCATATTATAGCATTGTACTTTGAAAAATCTACCATATTATAACATTGTACTCTAGAAGTTTTGTTGTTAGATCATTGCACTTTGCAAACTCTATCCAATTTGTATGTCATTTTTGTAATTTTAGTATGTTTAATAAAGTACTTGGAGTTTAATGCTATCGTAGCTCCCTAATGGTTTATGGTTCAACCTTATTTCTATGCAATGTTTTGGTTGATCGTGGTGGTGTAGACTATACACATGTATAATAATAAGTATATATTTTTCGATATTTAACTCATAAAAATCAAATAACTAATGCACTAATCTATAGATAAATACATTGAATATTTCTTATCGACAATTAAATTTAAATGACAAATACTTTTAGATATATTAAGAGTATTAACATGTAAGGGAAATTAAATATGATACATGTGGATATGTTGCTAAAGCTTATGAAGGAAAGAAAACATTTTCTATAAGCTAAATATTGGAAAACTCTTTAATAATCGTCATATTGCTTCCTATGAGTCGTTACACAGACACCACACTTAATTAAGAAGGATAGAAGTGAAGATCGGGAAGAGTACTCGGCAATTTGTAATGATCACGTTAGCTTTCGTATATTTTTGCATCTTTAATATTGCTTCATATGGGTTGGAGTACATAAGATCAGTTGAGCAGGGTATGCATATTAAGTTGATGAATTAGTTTGATTTTGTCCAATTTTGTGATAAAAGTATGGTTAATAATTAAGATATATGCATAATCAAGCCTTTGAATTAACTTGAAGGAGATTAGAATGAAATTGACCAATAGACCAAGAATGTTTAGTTTTTGGGAGTTTCTTTGTCACATGTATTATTGTTAAATTATCGTAGCAGTTGATGTTAATGAAATGGATAAAGTCCATTTTAGGTGTTAAGGCTCATGAAATTGTTTAAAAGCATGAAAGAAATGGACCTAACACCTCCTTGAGACTGAAATCCATGAGAACATATATTACAATTTATATAATTTGAGTTGGTGTATCATACTTCAAAACAAACATGCCTTTCATATGTTGAAAAATGTTTTTGTATGTGACCATCATTGAAATAAGATGAACTGTTTTTATTTTGTCTAACAAATATTATCAGTTTATTTCAGGTTGCGAGGATTCGAGATTAAACGAGAAAATAAGAAAATAATTTTTTAAAAAAAAGAATTGAAGTTAAATTTATCATTTATTAAACTTGATTATTAGGAAATAGTTATTTTAATTATTTTCTAAATAATTGGTTTTGATAAAAGATGCAATTTAATAGAAAAAGATTTTTAAAGCCAAAACAAAGAAAAATATAAAAGAAAATTAAATTAAATCTATTTAAAATGAATTTTTGGAAATATATTTTCTAAATAATTTATTTTATTAGACTTAATTAATTTTATAAATTAAAAATGATTTTTCCTAATTTATTTGAATTTATTTCGGATTTTAAATCATTTTTAAACATAAAAACCAAAGGAATCGGACTGCAATAGTGCCAGCCCAAGCAATAGTGCCAGCCAAAGATTGATCAGCCCAATATCACAAGCCCAAAGCGCCGGCCCAGATCCAAGATCCATCAGCCGCTCCAGATCCGGAACCCGCCAAAGCGACCCGAATCAACTTCTCCTCACATCAGATCCGCGCACCAGATCCGGTTATCCGACCCACCGACCCGACCCAAAGTCCGCGTGTTTCTGATGAAATATTTACAGTTTCAGTCCCTGAACTTCCGAAAACCTTCAAAAACAACCCAAAACCTTTAAAATTCATATATAAACCATTTCAACACCATTTCTTTCATTTTTTACCACCAAAAATCCACCAAATCCTCTCCAACTTCCACCATCTTATTTCCAACTTCCAAACACTCTCCAAAACACCAAGAACACACACCAAAAACACCAAGAACACCAAGAAAAACACCAAGAACACCAAGAAAAACACCAAGATCATCAAACAAGAAAACCAAGATCACCAAGATCATCAAACAAGAACAAATAGAGACACAGTCTATTAGAAATCCAGTCCAACCCTAAGCCAGTTCAGTCAATTTATTTGACGAACCTACTTGATAGACCAGTCGTTCCATAGTCCTGTTGTAAACCAGTTCAGTCAATCTATTGACGAACCTACTTGATATATATATATATATTTATATAATTATAGTCATTTACATTATTTATCGTTTTATGTCTTTTAATTATAGTCATTTATATTATTTATCGCTTTAAGTCATTTAATTACTGCAATTTATATTATTTATATATCTTTCACACAGTAAACGGTGCAAACCTTTATTTGTGGCGATTAGATTATATATTTTTATTCCGCAACTTTTATTATTTATTCCGCATATTATCATTTTAATTTATATATCTGTCACACAGTAAACGGTGCAAACCTTTATTTGTGGTGATCATATTTTATTTTATTTTCAACAATTGGTATCAGAGCTTGTGTGATTTACTTTGAAATTTTCAAAAAAACTTTTGGTTAGCGTTTATATAAACCTTCCATAAGCTTTTCTTTGAATATTTCATTTTAATATCACTTGTTAAAAATCCTTTTTTTTTTAAATATTAAAAATCTTTAAAAAAATTAAACAAAATGCCTTCCGCAAACAACTCAAGAGCTCCAAATGTCATAGAACAGGTATGGTCTATGATTTCTGAACTCGGTTTTTCTAAAACAATTTTTGAGTCCCATATATCCAAAATTGAGAAAAGTTTAGAAGCTGATCTCAAGAAATACCATGATACAGTGGTTAATTCTGAAATCTTCAAATGTGAGTTACAAACCCTACAACTCAAATTTGCAGAATTAACCAGAACAAGGACCAAATTGGAAAGAGACGTTGAAAGAAAATCAGAAGATTACAATCATGTCTTTGAACAATTAAATCAATCTCTAATTCAGAAAAAGGAATTGGAATTAAAAAATCAATCAGTCATTTCTTCTGAAACAAAAGAAGTTTTAGAAATGGAAATCATTCAGTTGACACAAAACTTTCAAGAGTCAACTGAAAAACACAGAATCTTAAATGAAAAACTGACTGATTCTTTAAACCAAATCACTTTTCTTGAATCTGAAAACAAAAGATTGATACAGAATGTGGAATCTATCAAAATTGCCAGAAAACTCAGTGATGATATATTCACCAAGGCAAACACCTTGGGTACTGGAAAATTTGATACGAGTTATAGACCAGGAATTGGTAGAGAAACCTTTGAAAAAGAACTAGAAAATCAAGAAAACATGATAATTTGTGAAAACTCTGAATCAACTCTACCAGATCTTTTCACATCTGTTAATGAGGAAGATTCAGATGACGAAACAGTTATCAACTGTAGCCCAGATGATACTGATTTCAATGTTTCCAAATCAAACTCTGCTAGTTCTTCAAATCAACAAATCAAAAATACCAATGAAGCAATCAAAACCCCGCTTAACAAACCAAAAGTTTTTAAAAACAAACAAAAGAAACCTCTTCAACCTAAAGTCATACCTCATAAACAGGTTTCCAAACAAAAACCAAAACCTTTTCAAAAACCGATTCAAAACCGCTTTCAGGAGATAAACTTCCATCTCTCAAGAAACTTTCAAAAACCAACACATCAGGAAGTTTCAAACCATCATCATCAAAAACCTTTTCAAAACCGCCCATCATACACCAGATATGAAGAAAACTTTTCAAACAGATCTTCACATCTAGGATATCTTTCACCAAACCACAGATCTTATCAACCCACAGGTTTTCAACAACAAATCACATTTTGGATAAACTTCATAAATCAAATCAAACCTCAACAATTCTGTTCTCATAAATCAAACTCTTACAGCAACGTGAATTTAAATACTACAAGAAATTCATTAAGCAAAGCACCCAAAATAACAACAACTGACAAACCAGGACCCATTCAGATTTGGGTACCAAAACTTTCTGTCTAATTGTAGGTACTTAATGCTGGAGAACCCTATGATGATACATGGTATATCGATAATGGCTACTCCAAGCATATGACAGGAAACCAGAGCTTTCTACAAGACTTCAAACCCACGGTACCTCTGATGTAGAAAATTCACAATCAAATAAAGAAAATGCAGATCAAATCGAGGGGGAACCACCAACACTAAATCCCTCTTTGAACACTCCCAATCCACCTGTCCAAAATGATCCCAGTGCATCATCTATGGGGGAACTTTCATTACATCATTCTCACCATACAATTAGAAAAACAAAAAAAATTACAAAACATCAAAAGACAAAAAGATTTTCGATTTTTATAATTTTCATATCTTTCCTTAAAAACCAAAATTTCCAAAAACATTCAAATAACCAAAATTACCAAAAACATTCAGAAAAACAAATTTTCAAAAATACAATAAAAGACTTGCCATAATAAGCTTTTATAGAACCTTGTGATTAATCCTCTCTTGACTTAATTTTTCAGATGCTTATGCTCGATGAAGATTTTAAGTCATATTGATTCTCAATTGGAGTGAAGGTTCAAATCTCCTACTTTTCATAATGTATATAACTTTATTTCCTTCGATTTTATTTCATTATTGATGATTTTAAACAATCAAGAGACATGAGGTTAGGAGGTTCAAATGAAAACAAAAAACCATGTGAGAATTTGTGCCTCGTCGATCTAAATCATTGTGGAATTCATTTCTTGTGAGCTTAGGTGTGTCACTATTGCTTTTAAGGTATATCCGATTATACCTTGTCACGGTCTCATTTTTTGCTTAGATATCAAAATGACCAGGGACGATACTTTCATTTCTTACATACTAGACAAAGTGTCTTTTATGCCACCTATCCCTACCTAGATAAAAGCCAACCAAAAATGAAGACGACATCAAAATGGAAAGACTCTAAACGAAGACATATCTTTACAAGAAAACCAAAGGAGAAACAAAGATCTATCAACATCCAATCCTCAAAGACGAATCAACAAGAAAGTCAAATCACTCACCGAAGAAATACCAAGTTAAACAAACTTTCAATCAAATGGTTATTTCAAAACAAACATAATCAAATCCCGCAATTTGTTTTTAACCATTTTTCAGAAAAGCAAACATCTCAATCACTCAAGACAGATACTCTTACAAAAACAAAAACACAAAATTCTCAATTGTAGCAAATTCTTAATGTTAAAACAAAATATCTTTTTACAATAAATCGATATTGATCAACAAACAGGATACCATCAAAGAAGAAGCTGCAACAACAATGGATTTCCCGGGATACTGTAGCCTTCATCACTGAAGATTTCTTAGTTGCAAACTGCACTATGAAAATTGTTAAACCCCTCTACATGTATTTCCCGACGGAGAGAGAGTGAACATTAATGGCATGAATGAAGAAACCCGCTGAGTAATGCCGAAACCAGTCTTATGTGATTGATTATCTAATAATGAGACTAAGTGAATTTACAGGAAAAGCATAGATGAACACCTCCAATATGAGTGTGAGTCGTCAGAGAGAGATATCACTCATTTTTAGTGATCATTAACTTGTTCTGCTGCCAGAACAACCAAACACCCAAGTGAAATGTGAGCTATATCTATGAGCGTTCATCTGAATTGACCTGTTAGACCACTTGTCGTCATAAATAATGCTATAAAATCTTAAGAAATTTCTTTAGATACATATATGGCTACCCTTTGATAACCGAACCCGAGACTTTGATTCGGAAACAAACATTCTTCAAAATCTTTTTCAAACATAAGATATGTAAAACCAAGTCGCAAACTTTCAAAATGATTATAATGGTTTTATAAATATCTTATCATTGACAAAACTTTTATCCCAAATCTTCAATGTTAAAACTGTTAATGTGATTATATTTGTCCTTATTTCATCAATGATCACATAGGGGGAAATTGTTGAAAAATGTTTTTGTATGTGACCATCATTGAAATAAGATGAACTGTTTTTATTTTGTCTAACAAATATTATCAGTTTATTTCAGGTTGCGAGGATTCGAGATTAAACGAGAAAATAAGAAAATAATTTTTTAAAAAAAAGAATTGAAGTTAAATTTATCATTTATTAAACTTGATTATTGGGAAATAGTTATTTTAATTATTTTCTAAATAATTGGTTTTGATAAAAGATGCAATTTAATAGAAAAAGATTTTTAAAGCCAAAACAAAGAAAAATATAAAAGAAAATTAAATTAAATCTATTTAAAATGAATTATTGGGAAATAGTTATTTTAATTATTTTCCTAATTTATTTGAATTTATTTCGGATTTTAAATCATTTTTAAACATAAAAACCAAAGGAATCGGACTGCAATAGTGCCAGCCCAAGCAATAGTGCCAGCCAAAGATTGATCAGCCCAATATCACAAGCCCAAAGCGCCGGCCCAGATCCAAGATCCATCAGCCGCTCCAGATCCGGAACCCGCCAAAGCGACCCGAATCAACTTCTCCTCACATCAGATCCGCGCACCAGATCCGGTTATCCGACCCACCGACCCGACCCAAAGTCCGCGTGTTTCTGATGAAATATTTACAGTTTCAGTCCCTGAACTTCCGAAAACCTTCAAAAACAACCCAAAACCTTTAAAATTCATATATAAACCATTTCAACACCATTTCTTTCATTTTTTACCACCAAAAATCCACCAAATCCTCTCCAACTTCCACCATCTTATTTCCAACTTCCAAACACTCTCCAAAACACCAAGAACACACACCAAAAACACCAAGAACACCAAGAAAAACACCAAGAACACCAAGAAAAACACCAAGAACACCAAGAAAAACACCAAGAACACCAAGATCATCAAACAAGAAAACCAAGATCACCAAGATCATCAAACAAGAACAAATAGAGACACAGTCTATTAGAAATCCAGTCCAACCCTAAGCCAGTTCAGTCAATTTATTTGACGAACCTACTTGATAGACCAGTCGTTCCATAGTCCTGTTGTAAACCAGTTCAGTCAATCTATTGACGAACCTACTTGATATATATATATTTATATAATTATAGTCATTTACATTATTTATCGTTTTATGTCTTTTAATTATAGTCATTTATATTATTTATCGCTTTAAGTCATTTAATTACTGCAATTTATATTATTTATATATCTTTCACACAGTAAACGGTGCAAACCTTTATTTGTGGCGATTAGATTATATATTTTTATTCCGCAACTTTTATTATTTATTCCGCATATTATCATTTTAATTTATATATCTGTCACACAGTAAACGGTGCAAACCTTTATTTGTGGTGATCATATTTTATATATTTTCAACATCATATATCAAGGATACACTTGAACAACAAAAGTCTTACTAAATGAGATATCAAAAATTCTACAACAAAACGTGACACGAAGAAATCCAACTGACCAATAGCTCAAAATACACATACTTAACGGTGAACCTGACTAAAATCCTTTGAATACATTATGCACTTTCTCCTCATCCTTTGAAGCTATGACACTCCTGAGATACATGCCAAGGTAAGCTTTATGTTGATAATTCACAGTTTTATATCGATAAAAAATAGCGCATCCATAGTAATAAAATATGTATGCCAGAAAACATGGTTATACTACTTATTACGTAAAAAATACTTTTAACATGTACATATCATAACAATTTCAAACCAAACATGTTGTTCACAATCATCATGATAAACATATTGTAAATAAATAACATGCTTCACATGGTCAATAATACTTTCCTTGCTAACATATCAAAATTAAAAAGGAAAAAATCTTTTGGCTACTAGGTTGAAATCAATATATGTCGATAATACTTTCCTTGCTAAGATGCATATCTTGTTTGACCTGTAATCTAATAATGTTTTTGATAAATGATGAAAACTAGAAGTAATTGTTTTGGAATATATATATATATATATATATATATATATATATATATATATATATATATATATATATATATATATATATATATATATCTCTTTGAATTAGAAAGAGTAATCTATCGAATCCTTTATAAAAGTATCTAATTTTTGTAGATCACATACAAAAAAATATGTTGAATTTGGTTGAGGGGTTGAGACTACATACACATAAATTACTGTCGTAGGAAAATTGATACAAAGTTGTACCCTAATATAAAGAATTATTTTACCTTGGACTCTCCTCGTGTTACAAAGTGGTCTTACCCATCTGTCCTTCATCTTTGTGAACCGATCACTATACATTGTATACAGAAAGTTCCCAATAACAAACCCAACAACCAGCCCACTTCCAACTCCACAAAATATGATGATCCAATCAATTCGTTCACTTGGGAGGAGAGACTCGAACATATTGCTAGATGTATTCCTTGCTAGTGGCAGTCTTGAGTCCTTTGAATCATGACATTCCGTGGATAAAGGTTGTCCACACAAGCGAGAATTCCCCATGTAGGAGTTGTTCTCGAATGTATCGAACTGGTTTCCCTTGGGAACGTGACCCTCAAGATTGTTGAATGACACATTAAAAATGGAAAGGAAGTTGAGTGCCACCAACTGTTGAGGAATTTCTCCAGATAGCTCGTTGCGAGAGAGATCCAAAGATTCAAGATTCTTTAGGTACCCAAATGACGGTAAGACACGTCCAATAAAATGGTTGTCGGAAAGATTGAGTGATTCAAGCCCTTGAAGGTCTTGTAATGATAGTGGAATTTCTCCATCAAAATGGTTACAAGAGAGATCGATAGCCATGAATATGGTTAAAATCTTTTCGTAATCTGTTCGGACACCTTTGTATATTAGTGTCATCGAGTACTGCGAGTGTAAGTATAGATGTCCAGAGGTCGCATCTGCTTCCATAACATATGATTTGCCATCAACAGATTTCATATAATTCAAATCTTGAAAGTACCTTTGTTGCAATTGACCACTAAAACGATTGTTAGAGAGGTCTAGGATCCGCAACTTGGGGAATTTTGGGAATTCAGTTGTCGAGCCTTGAATTGGACCATAAAATCTGTTGGAACGCAATACCAGTACTTGTAGATTGGCAAGAGTTTCCAGCCAAATTGGAAAAACGTCATCAAAAGAGTTGTCCGCTAGAGAGAGAACCTCTAAATTGGTACAATTCGTCAATGACCTTGGCAGCTGACCAATAAATCCATTTTCGCTCAAATCAATACTTTTTAACAAGCTTCCATGCGTATATGCGTTTGACATAATTCCATGGAAGTTATTATGTCTCAGATTTAAAACTAACAACGAATTGCTGAAGTTACCAAAACATAGGGGAAGAGTTCCACTCATGTTGTTAGAAGATAAATCTAACTCTAAAAGAGATTTTGATTTACATATCAACAATGGTATTTCTCCTGTCAGATTAATATTTGAGAAATCATAAATAACTGTGGTTGGTGAAGGAATTGGTAGTTGTCCTTGTACCTTATTATTGCTGATGACAAATGCTTGTAAACGTTTCCATGGGAGAAAATTAGGATGCTGATGAAAGCCGGTGATGGAGTTGTTTATAAGGTTAATCACCTCTAAAGTTTCAAGGCTATTGTTCCATATCCACACCGGTACCTGACCCTTAATTTTGTTGTCGTAGAGAAGTAAGTACTCCAATTTATGTTGGAAGCGCAAAAAGGTAGGGAATTCGTTCAAGTTACATGCCGACAGATGTAACCAAATAAACTGTGGTAGGTTTGTATTAGTGTAGTTGTTGGTTGCCACTAACGATATCCTGTTAGCACCTAACTCGAGAGTATCAAGTTTTTTGAGTCCTAGGAACATGTCCAAATTTGTCTCTACTACTAAAATTGTTCGAGAGTAGGCCAAGACTTTGAAGGCTTTTGAAATTTGAAAATGAGCTTGAAATTGGTCCTTGTAATTGATTATATTCAAGGTTTACAGATGTTAGTTGGGTGAAGTTGAAAAACGATGATGGTATATGACCAATAAGAGAATTGTATCCTATATCGAGAATACAAAGTTTGGTTAGGTTTGCAAGAAATTGTGGGATTTCACTGTTGATGTTCATATTGTATAAGTGTAGTTCACTAAGTTTAATCAGCTTGCCAAGCCAATTGGGAAAGAGTCCCTTATCGAATTTGTTGCCATTAAGTTCCAAAACATTAAGTTCGGAAAGACTTCCCAATGAAGGAACAAAGCCTATGAACTTATTGTTAGCAAGACCCAAGTTACTGAGTTGCGTCAAGTTAGAGAATGAACTTGTAATGTGCCCTGAGAAGAAACAATTCGTAAGACCCAAGAATGTCAATTGGTTTAGGTTGCTTATGGATTCTGGAACAATCCCAAAGTAACTTGTGTCATCTAGATTCACATATTCTAGTAAGCTTTTGTTATGAAACTCAGGAAAGGAACCCGTGAGTTCAGAATTGAAGGACACATCGAGAATTTTCAACTTCGGTAGTTCCAGTATGGCTGCAGGGAATTCTTTTTGAAGTGAACACTTATGTAGCACCAGTGACCTCAGAGAAGAAAAGTTGGCCAAGAAATGAGGTACAATAGAACTAATATTAACCTGTGAGAGATCGAGTTCTTCTAGTCGTGTTAAGTTTTGTACTATATTCTTGAGGCTACTATGACTTTGAAGCTTAAATCGATTCTTTGACAGATCTAAGGAAGACAATTGCGTCAAGTGTGATATTTCATCTGGGATTTGACCACCAAACCCAGAAGCAGAGAGATTGAGGCTTCTTAATTGCTTTAAATGAGCAATCTTAGATGGGATGTGAGATTCGTTAAATTCGTTCATGGCAAGGTTCAACCTCTGAAGATGAACAAGGTTGAAGAGGGTGCTATTAGAGTTGATATGCCCACAAAGAAACCTTTCGCTCAAGTCAAGGCCGACTACATAACCATAAACATCGTCGTTGCTGCACTCCACCCCGTACCATGAACAACAATCAAAACCAACATCCGATGCATTGCTTGTCGGCTTCCAGGAGTGGAACGTCTGAAACCCACGAGCAACACAGGCCGCATCATCATGATGAATTATGCTTTGCTTAAATTGAAACAAGGCTGAACATTCCTCATCGTGGCTAAGTGATGATCTAGTGCATGTAGCTGTGACCAACAAGTATACAAGGAAGATGGTTAGCAACAAGTCGAAGTGATTCATGTATGGAGCCATGAAAAGGGTTTAATTCATTGTTCAAGGATGTGCATAGTTCTTTATATAGACCCTGTATATGTTACTCAACGATAAAAATATTAAGAAATGCACAATCTAGAGTCTACAGGCACATATAAGAATGAGTCATCATTGTGCATATATATATATATATATATATATATATATATATATATATATATATATATATATATATATATATATATATATATATATATATATATATATATATATATATAAAGAATCAACTAATAAAGTCAAAGAAAAATAGTTAAAGAAAAGTCAACGAAAGAATATGGAATAATTACCAAAAATGATAAATCGATTTTTCTTTGACCATTTTGGTAATTATTCCATATTCTTTCGTTGACTTTCTCTTTAGTAGAAAGTGGCTCTGAAAATTTTGCCTCTTAACTCAAAATTATTGTTTGTTTAAAACATCTGAATAGATATACATATGACCATTTTGCCCTTCGAAATTCAACACGAAGAAAACAAGATTTCAGCAACAAACCGAGAAGATTAGGACCGATTTCAGCAACAAATCGATTTCATCAACGATTTCAGCAACAAATCGATTTCAGCAATCGATTTCAGCAGTTTTCAGCAATCGATTTCAGCAATCGATTTCAGCAACGATTTCAGCAGATCCGATGCGAGGAAGATAGAGGCGACAGGAGATCCAGCAGCGGCGCCGGCGGCGTCGATGGTCTGCAGCGCCGGTGGTCTGCTGTCGGAGATGAGAGATGGCGAGATGAGGGAGACGATGTCGGCTAGGGCATCTGTGTCGTGTTCCATGGAGAAGAAGAGGAGGAGGCGTGTATTCTTTTTTCTTGAAGCGAAATCGGGATAAAAGCTAGGGCAAATGCGGGACAGATGGCTCTTTTTTTTATTCAGATGTGTTCCTATGTCTGGTTCACTAAGAGGGTATTTTCTAATTAAGAGGCAAATAATAAGAGGAAATCAAACAGTCTGAATAGTTGACACCTCTTAATCATACAGATTAAGAGGTATTAAGTGGCTATCAAACAGGCCCTTACTTGAATAAATTTCATATTTAATTAAAGCAATTAATGACCTAACTTTCACGGCTATAAGGATGATGTCATAAAAAAATAACCACGCGTAGGATTTGTTGAATCTAAGATATATCGATGTCATAAAAAATAACCACGCTTAAGATTTGTGTAATCTGGATGACTATATACGTTTTTAAAGTGTTTTTTTTTTTTTTTTTTTTGAACATCAAGTATATTTAAACAACACTAGCAAAGATACTAGTGGCCCAAAGCAGAATTACAAGAAAGAAGCGGGTTTTCTTCCAACCATCCAAGAAATACATCTATAATTTTTATCTCTACACCTAATCGGCTAATCCAATGGAAAGACATGGCTTAAATCTCACTAACTAAAATGACACGGTTGGAAACCCGACCTCTAAAGATAATATTGTTCCTGTGATTCCAAATGGCCTAAATGAAAGCCAAGAAAATTGTACCTGGAGGGAATCAAGTGAACTTTCTTATTACTCACATGATCTTTAAAAGAGGAATAAAGTGAATTTGCTTTGAGGCTTCCTTCGATTGATTCCAGTTTCGACTCCAATCGATTTTGATTAGACTGTAATGTTGTGATGGCGTTTTCAGTTTCATCAATGCGGTTGTTGGTTGATCGATTTCCCATGGACAAATCCTCAGTTTCAGGCATCAATTGAGTAATTGGCAATATCAATTAGCGATTGCAGATATCCCACCGATGCGTGCAATTAATTAAAGTAATTTGAGGTAAAGCAATTGACGTCTGCACTTGTTGATTATCAATTGTCGACGACAGCAATTGAAGCTTGTAATTGACGACAACAATTGATGAAGGTAATTGACGTTTGGAAATTTTCAATTTTCTATGACCGATTACCTTTCTAAGGGTCCGTTTGGATGTGCTTATAAAACTGCTTATTGACTTATTGAGTTTTTGGAAAAGTCATAAGCAATAAATAAGGGCTTCCTTACTTATTAAAAACTGCTTATTTTCCCTTACCAAAGGTAAATAAGCAGTTTTTAATAAGTAAGGAGGCCCTTACTTATGACTTATGGCTTTTCCAAAAAGCCAATAAGTCAATAAGCAGTTTTTATAAGCACATCCAAACGGTCCCTAAGTACCGCTACACTATTCTCTTTCTGAAAAATGCCAAAGGTAATTGATTGGGCTTGAAGTTACTTATATAGAGGCCTGAGTTACACAAAGGCTCTGAAAAATCTAGCCTTGTCTTAAAACATGTCGTTTGGTTTTACATTTGAATAGTTGTGTTGAATTATAAAAATGATCATTTTATCCTTTTAAACTATTTTCATCAAAAACATAAAATTTCATTAGACAGATACACTTGAACAAAAATCAGAACACATGAACAAAACTTCTGTCTCACTTTCTTTTGGAATACTTGTATGCATCCCAAAAGCAATTTTTAATCGAAGAAAAAAAAAGATGACACATGCTTGCTGAAAACAATCGATGACACAGGAAGGAAGGAGAAAAGTAGAAGATGAAAACAATCGATGAATATTTTACACATATCTATAGGAGAATCAGAAATTGAAGTACCATCGTGTAAATCGGTACTTTGAATCATAAGGATTGGAAGACCAGGAGGCATCGACTTTTTCGAAGGTCGTTTGATTTCCTGCGAATGTGTAATTAGCAAACCGATTTATGAAATTACGATCCAAATCGTGTTTTTAAGATGAGGAAGGACATAAATTTCGATCCCAAAGTCGATTTGAAGTGCAATTGGGACGAATTGCATAGTAATTGGGAACTATTTAAGCCACGTAGCTAAGGAGCGCCACCGGAGGCCGCCGACCGGAGCGACGGCTGGCCACCGGCGGTTGGAGAATACAGATATCCTTGAGAACTTCTGTGGAGACCGGAAGAGACAAATGAGAATGAGAGCCAAAGTGGAAACGGTAGCACAAGTGCGGGGGGGGGGGGGGGGGGGGGGGGAGACAGACTCTTTTATTCGGTGCCCCTTTGATATCTGTCTTGTCTTGTCCTGTCCTGTCCTGTCAATAGTGACCGTAGCGGGCGTGATCGCGAATAGCGTAGCGAATAGGCTACAGGTCGCAATTACCTGTTTAGCGACCAAATAGCGTGAAATAGCGACATATGTATTATTATTATTATTATTTTTTCCTTTTTTTGGTTAAATAAATTGAAATAAGAAATTAGGGCTTTTATCGGGTTTTGTTACACGCGATTCCTCTTATCGCTTCTCTTCTCCCGCCTCTTCCCACCTGCGACAACTTTCTTCTGCTCCACCATCACAGCCAACGGTGAAGGCTCCGGCTTCGACGGCTACCGACGCTCGAGGCTCCGGCAACCACAGCTCTCTCTCTGGTGAACCCTCTGACTTTCTCTTTTCAGCAGCTTCATCCCAAAGTCCAGATTAAAAGATTTTGTAAGTTTCTTTTTTAGTTTTTCTGTTAGATTTCAGTTCCAAGCTTTGTTTATACATGGAATTTAAACTTGTGAACCGTTTTTTTTAGTTTTTTCTGTTAGATATCAACTTTTTTTTTTTCTTCCTGTTGACTGTTGTTAACAGAAGATATGAAATTCGATTTCTGAAGTTGGAATTGTAATTGCAAGCTTCTGGTTTTATCTAATATAGGAAGACATTGGTTTTGATTCGTACAAAAGTTCAATTTATTTTTTAATCCCGTTAACAGAAGACAAAAATTTGTTTGGTTTTATTTATTTTTTTAGTTTTTTCTGTTAGATTTCAAGTTTTTTTTTCTTCCTGTTGACCGTTGTTAATAGAAGATATGAAATTCGATTTTTGAAGTTAGAATTGTAATTGCAAGCTTCTGGTTTTGTCTAATATAGTAAGACATTGGTTTTGATTTGTACAAAAGTTCAATTTATTTTTTTCTTCTTGTTTATTAATTATAGTTGCTAAAATAGTTGAAGATTTGAAGGTAATAAATATATTTATATGAATTTAATAGTCTATCGCTAAATAGAAAATAGTAGTCGCTATTTCATCGCTATCGCTACGTAACATATAGGTAGGTTGTCGCTATTTTACGCTATTCGCTATTGACAACTATGGTCCGGTCCGGTCGTGGTCGTGGTCGTGGTCGTGGTCGTGGTCGTGGTCTTGGTCTTGCTCCGGTCCGGTCCGGTCTGGTCGGGTCCGGTCCTGCTCTGTCCTGTCCTGTCCTGTCCTGTCCTGTTAAGAGGGTGTTGGCCTGTAACAGGAAAAAAATTACAAACTAAACGGTCTGAATCAATTCAAACTTTTGCCTCTTAATAGCCCAATCAGATGCAAACAAGCCTTTCTCTAGTCAAGTTCTTTATGAGATAAATTAAGTGTTGCATGGGTAAACGATGTTTCCTACAAAATTATCTTTCTTATATGAACAGAATGAACCTAGTAAAAGCCCATTTGACCATGTATTCATTTGCTTTATAATTTTGGAACTCAAATGTTCTTTTATTCAATACTCAAACTGAAATACAAGAAAAGAACAACTCACGCTAACTATCTAAACACTCTCTTCTATGTTTTTGTGGTGCTTAACAAATGTTCCTAAAACCTCTATTTATAGTGATGGTAGTGTGCATAATTTCTACAATAGCTGCTAACTAACAATGAGTTCATACGTGAGATTCAACAAAGTTAAGTGTGGTTGGTGGTGTAGGTGTGGTTGGTGGTGGCTGCAAGTTTGTGTTTATACTATGTGTTTACATTCACTTTCTCCCCCTTAAACCAAACTTGGCTCGAGATTCGTTATGCCGATCATGTTGAGCATTTCATGCCATCCCCGACTACAAAATAATCGGCAAGTGCTTTGTCTTTATCTTTCTCGAGTTTCAATTTTGCATCCTTGGAACAAGTTGTTGGAATGCAATCTTTCACACTAAACTCCCCTTAAATCCTTTTAGCATAAGTCGTTTTCTTTAGAGACACGTCTTCCATCTTCTGCATCACCTTACGAAAATCGATACCTCGATTTTTGGAACTACGTTGGAGAAAACTGGCAGCTGCTTTTTCGGTCCAAGTTCGTCTTTTCCGTTTACCAAAGAACCCTTCTCGTCTTATCCGTGGCTTCCTTTTCCGTGAGTCGAAAAACTGGTGTCTTTTTTCACATTTTTCAACTTCAACATAAATTTCTTCCTCACTCGGATCATCTAATTTCTTTAGATGTGAACCTAGAATTTTATCATGCTCCAAATAACCATTAACTTTCATGGTATAATAATTGGCATAGGGACGTCGTTGATGCCACAACCAACCTGGATCATCTTGGGATGATAAAGGACACATTTTTCGTCTCGTCCTTAAAAGTGTCTTATAGAGTCGGTTACGGGTTCTTTTTACTTTTTAAAATAAAGTATTGCTATTGTCAAATACCCGTAAGATATCACCATCCATGTCGACTCGATTCCCGTCTTCGGTTAGTTGTCCAAGACTTATAATATTCTTTTTAAGTCTAGGAATGTAATATACCTCGTTAAGTAGTCTTTGATCTCCGTTTCCGTAATCAAACAAGATCGTACATTTTCCTTTGATGTCGATCTTTGACCCGTCTCCGAACCGTGTATAACCCGTCACGTTCTCGTCTAACTCATGGAACTTTGAACGATCTCCGGTCATATGATTGCTAGCACCGTTGTCAAGGTACCATTCCTCGGAATCAACTTGACTTTCTTCGGATGTAGGGATATCAACGCCATTCTTCTCTTTTAGCGGCACCATACCTGGTGTATCTTCTTGCGAGATCGCCATCATTAAAATGGGCTGTTCATCTTCATTGGTTTGGGTGAGGTTCACCACCTCACCTCGTTTCTTGTTTGGACACTCTGATGCATAATGACCATATTCCTCGCAAGTAAAACATTTTATTTTACTTTTGTCCTTTCGAGGACGATTGTAGTCATTCCGGTTTGCATCATACTTATGACCATCTCCTCGGCCATGCCCACGACCTCGACCGCGTCCTTGGCCTTGGTTTCCACTTTCCCTTGAAGTGTTTGACGAGTCTCCCTCGTCGGTTTGCTTAGATTGAGATGCCCACTTGGCATGTGTAAGCAATAGAGAAGGTCCTTCTTCCCGTTCTTCATACCCTCGAAGTCGCTCTTCGTGGGTCTTGAGACGGCCTACAACTTCTTCAACCGTCATGTTTTTCATGTCTCCAAATTGCTCGATAGATGTTACGATTTGTATAAATCGCATTGGGACGGCTCGAAGAAACTTCTTCACCACCGTATTCTCCTTGATCATTTCACCGAGAGATCGAATACCGGTCACAATAGTGTTCAATCTCATGGCGAAATCATCTATCGAGTCACCATTGTTCATTCGGATCACCTCGAATTCACTTCTCAACGTTTGTACTTTAGCATCCTTTAACCGATCAGCTCCCATATGCATCATCTTAAGCGTTTCCCATGCTTCTTTAGCCGTGTCCTTCTCGGCCAACATAAGAAGTACGTCATCTGGAATCGCTTGGTAAATGGCCGCAAGCGCCATCCTATATGTTCGTTCATCTACTCTTGCATTTTGAATTGCATCCCACACTCCTTGTGCTTGCAAATTCACTCGCATTTTTATAGCCCACACCGCGTAGTTTGTTTTTGTAAGCAACGGATAGTGTAACGTAACACTACTATCCCTCCCGGTCCTTTGAACACTTTCAATTTCGGGTTGAGAAAACGACGAGCTTGGTGTAGTCATTATTGGCATATATTATCTTGAGATTTTTCAAAAATAATGGGGAGCTACAAGTATTTTATAAAAATTACAAGGGCTAAAATGTAATTTTCAGAATTTTAGGGGCTGGTTCGAAACTTTTAGAAGTATAGGGGCTGGTTTGAAGTTTTTTTGAAAAATTAGGACCAACCTGCAATTTTTCGGAAATACAGGGACCAAAACGTAACTTTTCGAAACTTCAGAGACCAAATTGCAGTTTTCTGAAACCTGCTACATTGTCGTCTTCTCCGGTCGTCTTCTCCGGCGAGATCTCCGGCGAACTGGTTTTTCCGGCTACTATTCCGGCGAACCTTTGACCGGACTTTTGGAGGTCTTCCGGTGGTCGAAAAATTCCGAAAAATATATATTCGGAATCCTGAGACTGAGACCTTTCCAATGGTGCTCTCGAAAAACGATTTTGAGACAGAAAAGTTTTGACCAAAAAACCCGAGGGTGTTTAGAAAGTTGTCCCGGGAGCTTAACCAAGCTCTGATACCACTTGTTGGAACTCAAATGTTCTTTTATTCAATACTCAAACTGAAATACAAGAAAAGAACAACTCACGCTAACTATCTAAACACTCACTTCTATGTTTTTGTGGTGCTTAACAAATGTTCCTAAAACCTCTATTTATAGTGATGGTAGTGTGCATAATTTCTACAATAGCTGCTAACTAACAATGAGTTCATACGTGAGATTCAACAAAGTTAGGTGTGGTTGGTGGTGTAGGTGTGGTTGGTGGTGGCTGCAAGTTTGTGTTTATACCATGTGTTTACATTCACATATAATTCACCTACAAAGAATAAGCAATGATAAAATTAAGTTCATTTTATTCATCTCCATCCTTCACAATTTCTTCTACAGACTCCATGTGGTTCTCACTGATCTATGGTTATTGAAATTACCAAATCATGCAACATAACAATTGATACGCAACAGGAAATTTTTACGATTTAAAGAAAAAAACAAATAGCTCATTTAGAATATAAATTTAACCATAAAACTGAAATCAGTTTTATTAGATTGAGATGAGATTATAAATGAAGCTATACAAACCCAAAATAACCAAATTCATTGATGATAAATTAATTCTCCTTGGAATCATATCACCGACAATGAAGCAAACCCAAAATTTGTAACCATCGCTGCTTTCTTTTAAGTGACAACAGAGAATTAATTAGGATAAAGGGTCGTTTGTTGGACCTTTGATGTAATTGGATGAAACTTGTATTTCTTCAACTTGAGTCAAGTTAAATATTTATGATGGGATCTTACGATACATGCAAATATCACACATCTTAAATGTACATCACAGTGTTACATGGTATGTGAATTGATTTGATGTATTAGTTTGATTTTGTTCGAATTAGTGATAAAGTATTGTTGTTACTTGAGATGTAACCATAATCAAGCCTTGAAATTGACCCAAAAGAGATTAGAATGAAACACAATGATTGACCTCAAAAGTTCTGTCATACGGGTTATTGTCGATTTAATGTACAAATTCATGTTAGTAAAACGAACTGAGCGCATTACAGGTGTCAAGGCTCATGAGATTATTTAAATGCATGGAAGAAAATGGATGAAACACCTTGAGACGTAAATCCTTCAGAATATATGTTAATTGTTGATATAGTCGAGGTTAGTAAGTCATTTCAAAACAAACATGCCTTTCATATATCGAAAACACACATAAGCAACAGAAGTTATCAAAGATCTTACAGCAGAAGTTATCGAAAATCTTACAACAAAAGTCTACTGCAAAGACATCCAATTGAAATCAACAAATTTTGTAAATTTAAAATACACATACATAGTGGTAAGACAGACTAAAATCTCTTGAAGGCCTTGCAGGCTTCTACACCTTCTTGTTGCCCTTCGAACGTGAAGCTATGACACTCCTGAGATGCATGATACGGTCAGCTTTATGTTGGTAATTCAAGGTTACATACTTTAAACATGTATTATACCATAAGTCCATAACACATTAAAAATATAAAGACATCATGGTAAATGAACCATAAACAAATAAGTGAATAACATGTTGAAAACATAGACAAACATCACATGATTGGACACATAACATATCCAATTTAAAATAAAAACATTTCTCTAGTATTTTATACTTAAAATGTGTAAATAATGCCTTTTTTTTTTTTGCTAAGACGCATATTTCCTTGATATCTAATTTAATTATGTTTTTGGTAAATAAAAAAAACTAAAGTAATTTATAAGAAGTTAAGAAACATATTCATTACAACTAAGCTCACACATATCTTGTAACAATTGTTTTAAAGTAAAAATATAATTAAAAAAAAAAACTTTTTTCAAAGTATTGTATTTTTGTAGAAGACATACAAATTTTTTTTCAATTTGTTTGAGGGGTTGAGACCACGTACATACACATAACAAATTATTGTCTTGGGCAATTGCTGTAAAGTTGTAAGGTAATATAACGAGTTATTGTACCTTGGTTTCTCCTTGTGTTACGAAGTGGCCTTACCCATTTGTCCTTCCTCTTTGTGAACCGATCATGATACCTTGTATATAGAAACTTCCCAATTAAATTCCCAACAAGCAACCCACTTCCAACTCCGGCGAATACAAATATCCAATCAATTCTTTCACCTGGGAGGAGAGACTCTGACGTATCTCTTGCTGCCGGATATCTAGGCGCCTTTGAATCTTCACATTCCTTGGTTAAAGGTTGTCCACACAATCGGGAATTTCCCACGTAGGAGTCGTTCTCAAATGTATCGAACTGTTTCCCTTGAGGAATGTGGCCATCAAGATTGTTGAAGGACACATTGAAGATGGAAAGAAAGCCGAGTTGCAACAACTGTTGAGGGATTTCTCCGGATAGATTGTTTCGGGAGAGATCCAAAGCTTCAAGATTCTTTAGGTACCCCAACGATGGCAACACACGTCCATTAAGATGATTATTGGAAAGATTGAGTGCTTGAAGCCCTTGAAGATCTTGGAGGGATAGTGGAATTTCTCCTTCAAAATGGTTGCAAGAGAAATCAATAACCATATCTATGGTTAAAATACGTTCGTACTCTGTTCTAACCCCTTTGTGTATTAATATCATTGAGTATCGTGAGTCTATAACGAAAACGTTGAAGGAGATCTCGGTTTCCATAACAGACGATTCTGCATCATAAACCAATTTCATGGCATTCCATGTTTGGAAATGCGTTTGGTGCAATGGACCACTAAAACCATTGTTCGAGAGGTCTATGATCCGCAACATTGGGAACTCGGAGGAAACAGTTGTTGCACTTTGAATTGGACCATAAAAATTATTGGACCGCAAAACGAGAACTTGTAGCTTGGCAAGAGTTCCCAACCAAAAAGGAAAGACACCTTCAAAATAATTATCTCCAAGAGAAAGAACCTTTAAATTTGTACAATTTGTCAATGATCTTGGCAGCCGACCAATAAATCCATTTTCGCTCAAATCAATATATTCCAACAGGCTTCCATGCATAAACACATTCATCATGTTGCCATGAAAGTTATTTCTTTTCAGATCCAAAACCATCAAAGAATTGCTTAGGCCACCAAAACATGGAGGAAGAGTTCCACTCATGTTGTTTGATGACAAATCTAACATACGGAGAGATTTTACTTCACATATCAACGGTGGTATTTCTCCTGCCAGATTATTATTTGAGACATCGTAAAGAACTGTGGTTTGTGGTGGAATTGGTAGCTTTCCTTGTAGTTGATTATCATGGATTATAAATGCTATTAAACGCCCCCATCGGAGAAATTGAGGATGCTGATGAAAGCCAGTGATGGAGTTTTGTGAAAGGTCAATCACCTCTAACGTTTCTTGGCTATTGTTCCAGATCCACACCGGTATCATGCCACCAATTTTGTTGTCGATGAGAAGTAAGTCTGTCATTTTATTTTGGAAGTTTAAAAAGGCAGGAAATTTCTTCAAGTTGCATGATGACAGGTCCAAGTGTTTCAATTCCGGTAAGGTGGTATTGGTGTAGTTATTGGTGTCCACTAATGATATCTTGTTATAACCTAATCTGAGTTCTTCAAGTTTGTTGAGTCCTAGGAGCATGTCTACCTTTACCCTACCGCTGAACTTGTTAAAATGTAGGAGAAGAACTTGAAGATTTTTGAAATTGGAAAATAAGTTTGAAATTGATCCTTGCAATTGATTTTGGACAAGGTCTAAATATGTTAGTTGGGTGAGGTTGAAAAACGAGGATGGTAAATGACCAAAAAGAGAATTTTGTCCTATCGCAAGATAACCAAGTTCAGTTAGGTTTGCAAGAAAGGGTGGGATCTCATCGTTTATGCTCATACCATATACATGCAATTCTCTAAGTTTAGTCAGCTTGCCAAGCCAATTGGGAAAGCGTCCATTCTCGAATTTGTTACCATTAAGTTCCAAAACATAGAGTTTAGAAAGACTTGCCAATGAAGGAACAAAGCCTGTGAACTTATTGTAAGCAAGTGCCAAGCCAGTGAGTTCTGTCAAGTTAGAGAGTGCACCTGGAATGCGCCCCGAGAAAGAGCATTTTGTAAGGCGCAAGAATGTCAAATGGTGTAGGTTTCTTACGGATTCTGGTATAATCCCAAAGAAACTTGTTAAACCCATATCCACATATTCAATTAAGCTGCTGTTAGAAAATTCAGGAAAATAACCGGTGAGGTTGGTATTGTATGACACATCAAAATCTTTTAACTTTGGTAGCTGTAGTATTGCTGCAGGAAATTCATTCCAAAGTGAACAATTTCTTAGCTTGATTGACCTCAAAGAAGAAAGGTTCGCCAGTAAATGAGGTACGGAAGAACTAATGTCAACCCCCGAGAGATGGAGTTCTTCGAGTCCTGTTAAGTTTTGCACTAGATTCTTGAGGCCACTGGGACTTTGAAACTTCAATGGATTCATTGACAGATCTAAGGAAGACAATTGAGTCAACTGTGAGATTTCATTTGGGATTTGGCCACTAAATCCAGAGTCGGAGAGATTGAGGCTTCTTAATTGCTTTAGATGAACAATCTCGGATGGGATTTGAGATTTAGAAAAGTCGTTCATGGCAAGATTGAGCTTCTGGAGATGAACAAGGCTGAAGAGGGTGCTGCTAGAGTTGATATCCCCACAAAGAAAGCTTTCGCTCAAGTCAAGGCCGATGACATGACCATACATATCATCATTACTGCACTCCACTCCATACCACAAACAACAATCAAAATCTGTATCTGATGCATTGCTTGTCAACTTCCAGGTGTTGAACGTTTGAAACCCACGAGCAGCACAAGCCGCATCATCTTGATGGATTATACTTTTTTTAAATTGAAACAAGGCTGAGCATTCCTCGTCATGGCTTAATGATGATTGGGTGCATGTGACTGTTACCCAGAAGTATACAAGGGAGATGATTTGCAACAAGTTGAACAGATTCAAGTATGGAGCCATGAGGGTTTACTTTCTTGTTCGTGGAAGTGAAATGTTCTTTAAATAGAGCATGTAACGTTATTCAACAATAAAAAAATTGAGAAATGCATGATCTAGAGTCTAGAGACGGAGAGATGAAGAATGAGTCATGATTGTGGAAATAGTTATATATATTCTTTTTGTTTAGCTAGATGAAGAATTAACTAATACAGTCAAAGGAAAAAAAGTCCATGGATGATTTTTTATTTCTATGTTTATTCTAACAACATATTTTAATGTTGAAGTATTTTTAATTGGTTCTTATTGTATCAGCTTACGTGAATAAAATTTTCTAGTATAGCAATTGATGGCTAACTTTAATAATTTTCTTTTTACAGATAATGTCATGAAATAATAACTTAACCAAGCTGAATATTTGTTTGACCTAGACTGCTCGAGAATTTTGAAGTGGTTTTACCATTTAGTTAAGTTTCATTTTTGTTATATTTAAGTGAACCAAGATAAATTGTAACATGTTTTATGTGTTTGACTAATGACATGACAATATATTTGGAACATTTTCTTTAATAATAAGTTAATAACCAAATTTCAATTTTTTCTATATATGGTTTTCATGGAGGTTTCAACACGGCTAGCCATCCTTCTAGTTCATCCTCCTGGCAAATGATCATAGCCTCTTGCAGGGATATTTATGTCATTGTTTTCAACATGTTGCTCTTAACGTCTTTCAGTGGCGGTAAGCTCGCAACAGAGAATACTGAACTTTTGGAGCTAGGAAAATGCTCTTCGGAGGTCATTATGTCGCGCCTCAAAGCGACTAGTGGTATTGATCTCTCGAGGGCTCCCGTCAATTCACTCTTCATTCTACTAGAATCAAGATAGATCAGTACCTCTTGCAAGCTTCAAATGCGTGCTGTCCTAGAGTTCTTGGATTCTTTTGAAAGTTAATGACTTTCAGTGGCGGTTAGCTCACAACGGCCTGCCTACCAGAATCGAATTGGAAAAAAGGGTCAAAAACCCTTCTTTTGTTGTAAAGTCCATGCAACTTATGCTCTCTAGTCTCTAGTGTATTACTAGAGTGTTCTATATATATAATTGTCGCTGTTCTAAAAAGGTACCTTAAAGAATTTAAACGGTTAATTAAGCTACAAATGTTTAATTTTTGTTCTGGTATTGTGAAATTTTCTTCCATTATGAAAGTTTCTAAGATTATATAATCAACAAAACAAAGTTTAATACATAAAATGGTCTCAATTACCCTTAATACATACATGCAACCAAAATATGTGCTTAGGTACTATATATAAAAAAGGCTTTTGTCTGGTATATAAAACAGATGGATACATATCTTATACAAGGTGCTAGACTAACTAAGGGGAACATGCCCGGTCCTGACGGTGGGCGACACGGGCGACCGTACACGGCCCATCGTGTTAGGAGGCCCAAAAAATTTATTTAATATGTGTATAACTATATGTATATTTAAAACTATTATTAACGAAAATGCTAGAAAATATATTTTATTTAAATTATTTTTAAGATGTTTTCCTATATTTTTGTCTTTGAGAGGCCATTTTCTCCTCTCTCGCTTCGGGCCCCAAAAATTTTTGGACCGGACTGAAGGGGAATGTTTTTCCTCTCATCTATGATACCTATGCCTAAAACTGCAAAACTCCCTTGACCCATCTAGGATTTTCTTTTCATCAGTTCTTGAATAAACAAGTGAGCTGATCATTATAACCCAATCCAAATCCTGAACTCATTTAGGAAGCAACATCTGGCACATACCATTCTCATTATCTTCAACATCATTAAACAAACTGAAATTTGTAGAAAGATTCAAAGCCTTACGAGACTTGTATATTGTACGTTTTTATCCTATTCTTTCTTGTTCTTGGTCATACTTTCCAGCTGTTGCATGATCATCTTCAAGCTTCCACTGGTTTCTTCAAATTTAGATTCAAATCTTTCCGTATTTGCTTTGAGGCTTCGTTCGATTGATTCCAGTTTGGACTCAAATCGATTTTGATTAGACTGTAAGGTTGCGCAGGCGTTTTCAATTTCATCAATGCGGTTGTTGGTTGATCGATTTCCCATGGACAAACTATCAAGTTACAGGCTTCAATTGGGTAATTGGCAATATCAATTAGGGATTGCAGATATCCCACGGATGCGTGCAATTAATGAAAGTAATTTGACGTAAAGCAATTGTCGTCTGCACTTGTTGATTATCAATTGTCCATGAAAGCAATTGAAGCTTTTGTAATTGATGGCAACAATTGATGAAGGTAATTGACGTTTGGAAATTTTCAATTTACTATTACCGATTATATTTGAAAGTACCGCTACACTATTCTCTTTCTGAAACACACCAAAGTTGTCCCTATTTCTCTAATTCTTGCTGTCATTGACCTCCCATTACGGATCTAACACTCTCTGTTTTGCAGCTTGACGTTGTTATTGTTTATGTCAAATCAACAATTTCAAGTGATCTGATACCATTTGATGGACTCTGATATTTAGAACTGACACATTGTGTTAAGAACTGATTGAATGACTGGAAACTGAAAGGATTACACAAGGTACTTCATTCAATACTTGTTGTCTTCTTCCTATAAATTGAATAATTGAATGTTGCAGAACAACAAAATTTGCATTGTTAGTATTGTCTCTCAAGAACAAAATAACACAACGAGGTATTATGTGTTTTTGATTTGGATTAGGCTTGCAATTCCAAATCGTTTTTTCTTGGATTGTCCCATAATTTAAATTTGGGTAACCCCAGGCATAGGGGTGAATTATAGATTTAGGAAAATGTATTTACATGATCTAGGAAATTATTCAAGTTCATATATTGTTATTAGATCCTAATTTCTAACAATACCAACAAACAACGTTAAATACGCTATCATGTCGAAAGAGATCTATGACCTTGAGCTATGAATTGAAGCGAGCGTTGACTCTAGCAAGGCAAGAGAAGTTGTGCGTTTGAGCATATTACACCAATTTAAGAGGAATTTAGGAATAAATTCAATCCGTCTCACCGTTACCGAGTTACACATGTGGTAAATGTACATGCGATCTTGGTAGAGAGTTATGGAATCAAAAGATCGGGACACTACTCGAAAAAAAATAGTATACTCCATATGTGACGTTTATATAGGAAATCTCTTTTTAGAGTAAATTATAGTTTTGGTCCATGTGGTTTGGCCCAACTTTTAGTTTTAGTCCAACTTTTGGTTTTTCACTTTATGGGTCTTTAATGTTTGAGTTAGCTTGCAGTTTTGGTTCCTTGGCCACGGAGAAAGACTAAAATTTCATTTTAAGTCTTATATGTTTGATGGAGAACGAGATAGAGTGTGGGTTTAAGAGTGAGGGGGAGACGTCTTGCAGGTCTTGCAGGTCTCCGATCAAGTTGTAGGTCTTCGATCAAGCACCAAGTGGCGGTGGGGGTTTTCAATGGAGATTCTAGATCGACTTGATTTGGTGCTTCCGGGGAAGCAATTGTGCTTGTTTTAATGGTTGCAAGATCTGCAATCAGTGGGTTTAATAAAGAGGGGAGAGATGGTGAAGAAGATAAACAATGGTAACGACGGTGAATCGAAAATCTGACAATGTGGGTGGATGAGAAGTTGCAGGTGTAATTAACAAGAGAGAAAGACAGTTTGAAAGCGTGTTCTAAGAGAGAGAGGGGGGATGGTGGGGGTAGGGGTGGGGGAGGGGGTTTGGGGTATTTTTTAATTATTAAAATAAATAATGGGTTAAAAGAAATTAAAAGGGCATTTTAGTCTTTTTAATTGGCCAAGGGACCAAAACTGCAACCTAACTCAAATCTTGAGGACTCATAAAATGAAAATCCAAAAGTTGGGCTAAAATTGAAAGTTGAGCCAAACTACACGGAACCAAACTGTAATTTACTTTGCTTTTTATAAACAATAAAGTAGGGTTTTATATAAGAATGCACCATTTGAAAAGCAATAGTATTCGATAGGCTCCAATATAAAAATTAGACAGGAATTAGGTTGCTATTTTGAATTCTTTTCATCTTCTCAAATTCTAGTTCATAGGCTGCTATTTTCATATATCTTCCTAAATCATTTGTGAGAGAAGCCCATCGAAAGTAGTTACTTTGTTGTGGCGCCAAAAATTTGTGATTTTGATACTACAATTTTCTTAGATCCGAATGGAATTCACTTTCTTAACTTCAACCTTCAAATGATTAATGTATCTATGCTTTACTGCTTCTCTGATTCGTTATAAGTTCGATGGGTAGTGAATGCTTGAAACGGTAACATTGCCTTGTTCATCAAGACTTTATTCATATTCATAACAGATTTTATTCGTACGCCAATACAAAGAAATATTTGAATTTATAATATTGAACGCATGTTTGGTCAAAATCGAAATTATGCATTTATTTAACCTAATTCTTCAACATATGCAGGAACCGATTGTAATTGATGTCCCTCTATCTACTGTATTTGGTATTTAAGGATTATAGATTTCGATCAACAGAGTTCACGGGAACGAGGACACTTTTTTATCTTCCATGTCGGTGGAACTACGGATTTGACACTTCATGAAAATATCTTCACATATATGGTCATTTGAATGATTGTTAGAGCTATTTGACAAGATCTGGATTTTTAAGTGTGTCTGAATTTTTAACATGCTGTTTGGTTGAAACCTATTAATTCTTGTGATGATTCTTTTACCTTTTTGTATTATTTTTTTCTAATAAACATTTCTGTTTTATAAAACAACTTCTTGAATACAAAGAAAATATATAAAACATCATATAATATCCAATTAGCATAAATCCAAAATAAACACAAATCCAAAAGAAAGATAAATGTTTTCAAATCCACAACATACTAAAATCCAAATAAATCCGACAAATTTAATTTCAAGCATCTGAAAATAATTGATTCGCAATCTGGTCACGCAAAATTTTCATGTATTCATTGCCTTGTGAATCTCATTCCATTTCGTGGACATTTTGACCATCACTTTCTTCTCCTTATACTTGATCATGTTCTCCCCTGACGCCATAGATAATTCGTCATGAGTATTGCATTTTTGTATGAAATTTTGGACAGCGACACAAGCAATCACTATGTCTCTTTGCACCAGGAGAAGGAAAGGAGTCATTTTCTTTAGGATTGGGAATCTTGGCTTCAAAACTGCATAACCACACTCAATATCATTTATGAGTTGTGCGTGAGCGTGATTGAATTTTTCATAGTTGAAACACGTCGCTGTCGATAATTTGATAATCAATACCTCGTGTTACGATACGGAGTCATATATCCACGGGTGTTGGTGTATGCAACATCGTAAATGTAATAATCATTTATAAACATGAGTGACGAAAGTATTATATAAAGAAAAATGAAATCGTATTAAGTAATCAAATTAAAAAGGATTACAAACATGGCTGAGGGAATGGAAAGTCGGGTTAAATGCAACTTCTTTTAAAACCCATGAATCATGTGCTATGCCCCAACCCGCCCATACAAATTTGAATTCCATATTAAAATCACAAATTCCAGTTACATTTTGAAAAAATTCATTTTTTCCTCTTCCTCTGTAACGAGTATGTTGATCAGCAGGCACAATTGCATGTACAAGAGTTCTATCTAACACACCTATTATCCTAGGAAAATTTTCTATTAGCCTTCTATGTCGATATGAGGAATTTACAGTTGCATTAGAATACATTGGAACTATAACTTCCCTCTTAAAAAGCATCATTACATTTAGAACCTTGTGAAAACGTCTATGAACAGTTTCTGTGGAGTGGTGAAATATTCGTTTTATCATCTAGAAGCATTCATTATGTCCTATAATTGTCAAGAACATAGTCGTCTTTTCTTCAACGCTTATTGACCTACTATTTTGCAACCAACTTTTTCGTCTATAATGGTTGCATAAAAGTGCACATGTGTGGAAAGTAAAAGGAACAGTTCAATTCAAAACATCAACTTTCACAGTAAAACATCAAGTCCACAACATTCCATATAATATGCTCTGGGTCCCTTAAACCAAGTCTCACAAATATTTGGATAAATAGTTAACCAAGCTTGCCTCTTATCGACACTTTCACCAATAAGCAAAATAGTTGTAGTGTATCTCAGTTTAAATTTTCCCCACCCTAGCCTTTCCAATTTCTCCATACATGCACCCAAATCTCAAGAAACATGCTTATCCACGAATGTCTTAAAAACCTTGGCAATATTGTAATACCGTGTTTTTAAATTATAGAGATTTTGAGTTAATCTTGGTGTGATTAAGAGTAATTAGGTTGTTGTATGAGTTTGGGTGATTAGAAACCCAATTGAGTAAAGTTTGGAGTTGAAATATACCAAAGCAGGCTACACGGGTCGTGTATGGTCACACGGGTCGTGTAACATTCCTTAAGAAAGCATGCAGTAAGCCTTTCAGACCTACACGGGGCGTGTGAGCCTACACGGGGCGTGTAGGATTTGTTCAAGAAGCAGTCCGTGGGAAAATCAGACCTACACGGGTCGTGTGACCCTACACGGGTCGTGCACGGGTCGTGTGACCCTACACGGGTCGTGTAGGCCTGACAGCACTATATAAAGTGTAGAAAATGCACTTTTCGTGAAAGATAGACCCATTTCGATATCCAGAGCTTCCTAAGGCGATTTTCCACCAAATTGAGCCAGGGGATGCGTGGGGAAACGTATGGAGACTTCAATCTAACCCCGTAAACACGCTCATGATTCCTAAATCATCAAGGTGAGTAATTTCTTGATTTTGGGGTTTTGAAACCCTAACTTTCAATTTCATGATTTTGCCATATATTGTTATATATGTTGTTAGTAGATTGTTAGTAGATGCCTTTGGAGTGATTTGTGAGATTATTGTCGAGTTTCTACGGTTGAATTAGTAGAACCGCGAATTTGGGGGTTTCGGTAAATATTGAGTTAATATTACCATTTATACTCTTATGTTTCCTCTTTTGATTTATATATCTTTGAGATAGATATAATTGAGATGATTGTGGATATTGGAGAATTGATTTAGACTATGGTGAAATAACCAAGTCTAGCGAACAGGAGCCCGGTATGCGTAAATCGGTGGTTCCAAACACTAAGTTGTTATTAGGTGAGTACTCTTATGTACTTAAGTAGAATTCTACCTTGTGGTAAACTGAGTGTATATATATATATATATATATATATATATATATATATATATATATATATATATATATATATATATATATATATATATATATATATGTTAGGTTGTTATTGTCGTAATCAAATTGTGGAGTAAATTGCTATATGTGAATAACCACAACCTAGTTGAACATACATATTGATTGTATAAACAGAGTAGATGTTAGTGTAGTCACATTAAAGAGTTTTGAGTCAAATTGCATAGCCATGAGGGCTATTGAGCTGGAATAGAGTTGGAGTGATTATGTTATATGTGGATAACAAGAGATGAGTTGCAATCTATATTGAGTATAACAATAGAGTATATGATGAATTGGTTGAGTTAAAGAGTCTTTGAGTTTAATTGTTACCGGCATGAGAATTGCTATGATTGAGTATAAGTTGGTTATTAAAAATGAATATATGTGAGAATATGGTCGAGTTACGAGTAGTACTAAGCGTGGTATTTTTATTGAATTGATGTTGTTAAATATTAGCTGGTATTGTAAAGCTAATATGTTTGTAGATTTCAGAGTTAAAAGAAAGTGGATAATTGCTAATGAGATTAGCAAAAGAGAATGATAAAGATATTTACTGAGAGGGATTACTGGAGTGTAATTGAGATTACGCACTAAGCTTTATAAGCTTACACTTGAGTTGTTTGTTGTTTTGCAGGTATCTGTAGCTGTGATAGGGGAAGGCATGTGATAAAGAAAGATGGACAACTTAGAGCCTGTCTTTTTAATTGAAGTAGATTTATTTGTAATGGCTGGTTAAGATTGTAAGGACCTTTTATGTAATTATTGTAATGATAACATCTTGATCCGTGCTTTGATTACAAGTATACCCATTTTGATGTGTAAATTGTTTGAAAATTTTTGGGTGTACTTTGTATGAGAAACCGGGCGTTACAAGTTGGTATCAGAGCATTGTTTAAGTGAACTAGGTCTTTGAGTATAGAGTCCTAGACTTGAACCAAGGAGGAGAGAGCCCCTATCACATGCTTGGAAAAGATACTGCTGCAGATGTTAGAATATGAGTTGAGTATAACTCTTCTGTTATATTTATTATTTGTTATATTCTGTTTGTGAATACAGGTATTGAATCAGATGAAGAATGAGTTGAGAAATTGGTCACAGTCGGTTGGACCTACAGAGGATAATGAGACGAGATTTTGGTTGATATGAGATATCAGCTAACGAGAAGACAAGAACTTCAGTTGATAATGAGATGTCAACTGAATATGAGATGAGATTCTAATTGAGGTGAGATTCCAGCTGATGGCGAGATTCCAGCTGATGGAGAGATTCCAGCTGATGATGAAACGAGTTTCTGGCTGATGGTGAAATTCCAGTTGAAGATGAAATGAGATCCCGGTTGAGGCGAAATTCCAACCAATGATGAGGAAGAGTATGAGTATAAGCTGAGCATAAGCTATGAGTTGAGATATGTGAGTGTAGTCGAGTACACTCGAGAGTTGAGATCCGAAGTATGCAGGTTTCAGCTAATGAGAAAATAAGATTATGTTGCTATGAGGTATGTAAGTAATTTTACTAACATGTTAGTTGTAACGTGTTGCAAATGTTTAATTGTTAATAATACATGTAGTAGAATATGTGTGAAATGTTTGGACACATAAAAGATCAATTGAAATTACATGTGTTAGAAAATTGTGGTTATAATGTGTAGTAATTGGTATTGAGATGAGAATCTCATGTCCATTTGAGGTAAGATTTACATATCACATAACGAGTGCTTTGTGATTATATATAACTGAGATTATACGTGGTTGCTTGACGAGTACTTAGCAACCATGAAGAATTGTGTATAAAGAATATATATATGCATGGTGAAAAATATATATAAATTTTGATATTGTATATATATATAGTGTTGTTATTTCACAGATGTGATGAGACTTCTATGTACGAGTACTTTGTGGTTGAGACCACATGTATTGTGGGGCCACATAACTAGTACTTATGATTGATCAAAATGAATGGCTGAGATAGCCAAAAGAGTATGAGTTGAGAAAGACGGTGAGTGTGTAGTTGATTGCACACTATAACTGATTATGAGTTGACATGTTGAGAGTTGAATTGTGTGGTTTGGAGTTGTCACATAATGAGATATTTGCGACAGAGTTGTCAGAGGACATTTGAGTAACTACATAAAGAGTACCTTGTGGTTATAATTGAGATAACCTAGAGTGGTTCAAATAGGTCTTATTGGCCTAGGGATTGAGTTAATTGTCGAGTAAAAGTGGTTGAGACCACATATGTTGTGGGGCCACATATTGAGTAAATGTGATCGAGACCACATATTTGGTGGGGTCACATATTGAGTAAACATGATTGAGACCATATATTTGGTGGGGTCACATATTGAATAAACGTGATTGAGACCACATATTTGGTGGGATCACATATTGAGTAAAGGTGGTTGAGACTACATATATTGTGGGACCACATAGCGAATAAACGTGGTGGAGACCACATATTCTATGGGGCCACGTATTGAGTAGTTGAGGTTAAGATCACATATTTTTGTGAGAGCACATAACAAGTACCTTGTGGTTGGAGTAATGAAAATTGTTATGACTCAAACAAAAGGAGGAGTGACGGTGAGTCTATATGACTCGAGACCGAAGTGGAGACTCGCTAGAGTCAAAGAGGAGATGGATTCAAATCGGAGAATGGTATGAGGTACCATGATCTGATCAGAGGACAGTCCGAGGTACCGTGATATAGTGTTGAATGATGAGACCAAAGGATGGTATGAGGTACCAAGAGTTGAGGCAGAGTGGTGCTATAATGGTTATGCTTATGTGTAAACAGGCATGTACTTTATGATGATGTGGAGTAATGAGACATGTACTATCCTTGCGTGCGGATAGATATGAACGTCGCGGTAAGCTAGTGTGGCTTGAAACCTACGGGTTGAGAAGAGGACGAATCAGAGGCTGAGTAACAGTATAGAGGTATTGTGAGATAATACAATGAGTAATACTGTTGAGAGGTGTTGTTGTGAGTATGTGTGTTTATCATGTAATAGTGTTACGAATGTGTGAGATTTCTTGCATGTCGAGCGAGATAGAGTTGTGTAACCACATGATGAGAAAATATGAGTGAAAAGAGTAAAAGAGTAATTGTAGTTGTGATTAATAGGATTCGTTCCTTAATAATCAAACCAATTACTGCCAATGAGAAAAATGTGTGAATGTCGAGATGAAAATACTATTTATTCGTATGAGATGATGAATAGTAGATTTTATTATAATGATTTTGAGTTCTTTTCTTGAGATTAATGAGTTAGTAGAATAATGAGATATGATCTCACCGTAGAGATTACGGTATTAGAAGTCGTGAGTAGAGATTTCGGTGAGCCGTATGTATGACCTATTTGTGTCATTCAGATGAATTAGAGATTGATGTGATAATGACGAAGAGGTGGTGAGAATTTATGCGGTTGTGTTGAGAATTTATTTGATAATAAATTATCGAGTTTAATAGAGTAAATGATTTATTGAGAATATGATGTGGATTATCCACATAAGAGATGATATAATAAGTGAGTACATCGAGAGAAACAACATGAGGTATGTTGTTGAACAGAGATGAAGAGGAGCCATTTTGGCGAGAGATTGTTAACAGTATATTGGGTGAACACCTAATATATGTGCTGAAGTGAAAGTAGAGATAGATGAGATTTTGAGGAGGCATGAGTGAAACATGAGATAGTTTCTAATATATATTTTTTTTGATGTTATCTTTGGGTTGATGAGTCGTATGATGTGAGTGAGACATTTGAATGTCTGTGTGTTTTATGTTGTATGAGTATTTCTCCAACCCTGATCGACGAGAATGTGCAAATAGGAGGATTCAATAACTGTGAGTTATTATTGGAGGAGTAAACTGAGAGACAATTAATGTGAAAGCGATGAGACCAATTTTCTTATTTGAGTTAGAATTAACCGTTTCATGTAGATTTGAAATCATTGTGGACAGATGGAAAATAATGATAATGGTTGGAGTATCACTTGAAGAGTGAGGTGACATAGCTTGGTGTCAACAATGCCATAGCAAAGTGTGTGGCCAGAAAGAGTGAGTATTTTCCTACGTGGCAGTGATGATAGCCAATATGACTATAGAGATCATCTTGTGAGAATGATGGCGGGTGTTACCTATATTATGAGTAAATGAGATGTGACAGTATGTATATATCATATGAGCTGACGAAAGGATAATATCATTGGCATACGTAATGTTAAATTACGGTGGTGAGGTGGTTGTATAAACCATACCTATTTCAAGAGATTCCGAGGACGGAATCTTTTGAAGGGGTAATAACTTGTAATACCGTGTTTTTAAATTTTAGAGATTTTGAGTTAATCTTGGTGTGATTAAGATTAATTAGGTTGTTGTATGAGTTTGGGTGATTAGAAACCCAATTGAGTAAAGTTTGGAGTTGAAATATACCAAAGCAGGCTACACGGGTCATGTATGGTCACACGGGTCGTGTAACATTCCTTAAAAAAGCATGCAGTAAGCCTTTCAGACCTACACGGGGCGTGTGAGCCTACACGGGGCGTGTAGGATTTGTTCAAGAAGCAGTCCGTGGGCAAATCAGACCTACACGGGTCGAGTGACCCTACACGGGTCGTGCACGGGTCGTGTGACCCTACACGGGTCGTGTAGGCCTGACAGCACTATATAAAGTGCAGAAAATGCACTTTTCGAGAAAGATAGACCCATTTCGATATCCAGAGCTTCCTAAGGCGATTTTCCGCCAAATTGAGCCAGGGGTTGCGTGGGGAAACGTATGGAGACTTCAATCTAACCCCGTAAACACGCTCATGATTCCTAAATCATCAAGGTGAGTAATTTCTTGATTTTGGGGTTTTCAAACCCTAACTTTCAATTTCATGATTTTGCCATATATTGTTATATATGTTGTTAGTAGATTGTTAGTAGATGCCTTTGGAGTGATTTGTGAGATTATTGTTGAGTTTCTACGGTTGAATTAGTAGAACCGCGAATTTGGGGGTTTCGGTAAATATTGAGTTAATATTACCATTTATACTCTTATGTTTCCTCTTTTGATTTATATATCTTTGAGATAGATATAATTGAGATGATTGTGGATATTGGAGAATTGATTTAGACTATGGTGAAATAACCAAGTCTAGCGAACATGAGCCCGGTATGTGTAAATCGATGGTTCCAAACACTAAGTTGTTATTAGGTGAGTACTCTTATGTACTTAAGTAGAATTCTACCTTGTGGTAAACTGAGTATATATATATATATATATATATATATATATATATATATATATATATATATATATATATATATATATATATGTATATATATGTTAGGTTGTTATTGTCGTAATCAAATTGTGGAGTAAATTGTTATATGTAAATAACCACAACCTAGTTGAACATACATATTGATTGTATAAACAGAGTAGATGTTAGTGCAGTCACATTAAAGAGTTTTGAGTCAAATTGCATAGCCATGAGGGCTATTGAGCTGGAATAGAGTTGGAGTGATTATGTTATCTGTGGATAACAAGAGATGAGTTGCAATCTATATTGAGTATAACAATAGAGTATATGATGAATTGGTTGAGTTAAAGAGTCTTTGAGTTTAATTGTTTCAGGCATGAGAATTTCTATGATTGAGTATAAGTTGGTTGTTAAAAATGAATATATGTGAGAATGTGGTTGAGTTACGAGTAGTACTAAGCGTGGTATTTTTATTGAATTGATGTTATTAAATATTAGCTGGTATTGTAAAGCTAATATGTTTGCAGATTCCAGAGTTAAAAGAAAGTGGATAATTGCTAATGAGATTAGCAAAAGAGAATGATAAAGATATTTACTGAGAGGGATTACTGGAGTGTAATTGAGATTACTCACTAAGCTTTATAAGCTTACATTTGAGTTGTTTGTTGTTTTGCAGGTATTTGTAGCTGTGATAGGGGAAGGCATGTGATAAAGAAAGATGGACAACTTAGAGCCTGTCTTTTTAATTGAAGTAGATTTATTTGTAATGGCTGGTTAAGATTGTAAGGACCTTTTATGTAATTATTGTAATGATAACATCTTGATCCGTGCTTTGATTACAAGTATACCCATTTTGATGTGTAAATTGTTTGAAATTTTTTGGGTGTACTTTGTATGAGAAACCGGGCGTTACAAATATCTTCTCCAATCTCTATGATTCTTGAATTCAACATATCGTTACTCTTTGTCATAATACTACTATTTCGTTTCTTTGATTGACTGGAAGACTCGTCACCTACACCTGTAGATTCCTTTTGAATGTAATTGATGTCATCAAACTCATTCAAAATATATTGGGTTGAATCCTTAGAATGGCGAGGAAGTGTACGACTTGGCCCCTACTGTCATTGTCGGAAGAAGTCGCGCCTTCAAACAATTAAGTGGAAAGGTCAGAAAGGGTAGTGGTGTGCGTCTCCAATCTCAACATTTTTGTTTGGCTGTTTGAAAAAAATAAATGTCATTATCTAAACAAATAATTAAAAAAAAATTCCTTCGACTCAAGTTCCCATTGTTCTTTAGTAAGATTGAATGTGTTGATTGTTGGAATATAAAAAATTGCCGATTTTGTTTCTTAACTTCCAAGAGAGCGGGTTAAGCTACTACCTTCTCGTTCATTGACCGTAACTTCATGCAAACACGCTTTTAGAAAAGTTTTATGGACACCTTCATATTTCCAACTAATCTTATCCTTCTTTTCTCTCATGTCTATGTTCAACTCAATAATTCCAAACGATTTAGCTAATCAAATTCAGCTCAAAAAACCACATAAGAAAACATTTGAATAATACCAAACATTTAAGCAAATCAGCAAATCAGAAAACAAGTTATTTACATCAGAATTTTCTATCACCAAATCAGCCAATTTTTTTCATCATAATACATTTCAATAATACAACACATTCCAGCATTGTAGCAATTCAGCAAATCAAAAAATATTGGAACATTTCAGCAAATAAGAAAATCAACAACTTCTTTACATCAGATTTTCCTGTCATAAGCATACAAATTTCAAAAAAAAAAAAAAAGAATCTGGGCAACAACCTGATTATGATGGGTGTAGCTAGGACGTTATAAAGGTGTAAAGGTTGGTGGAGGAGGCTATTATGTTATGCCCCGTGTTGGTTACTGGTATGAATATACGGTCTCCAACAAGTATAGACGAAAATAGGATGCATATTAAAAAGAATTTGTAAGTTACCAATATCCGAAGACAAGTGGTTCATAACACCCGTATCAATGAACCATTAGTTGGGTCTTGTAAGTTCATTACCTAAAACACTTCTGGCAACTAAGTGCCATTATCTGTAGAGCTTGCTTCTGGATTGTACCAATCTGAGAAGAAGCTTAGTCTCGTGAGTGGACGAGGGACATACATACATATGCTAATGTTACTAAAGGGCTTATCTGCAACATTTTTGTTTTGAGCATTGGCAGCCGTAGTTACTACAGTTCAAGCTGTACAACCCTAACATAATTTAAATAAAACATTAAATGAATCAAATATATATTTTGGACAACAAATTTTTTACAGAAATTAAAACATTTGGAAATAATTAATTAAAATGTATCAGAGTGCTAGGTGTTACTAAACTATAAAATTAATAAAACATTAAAAAGCGAATAACTTAGACATTAAAAAACTAGAAGAAGCTCGCACATTCATGTTGTGCTCTTTTTCAAATATTAGCCCTTTATAACTTGAAAATTTTTAAACATCAACGGTTGAGCTAGAAGATTAGTGAGCACACAATCTACACATACAATTATATGGCACATAGCACGTAACAAGCAATGTACCTCATGAAAAGGTTGGGTAACATTTAACTTTATCCCACTAACATGCAGTATCGTACCCTCACGAAGAGGCAATAAACATATCCCCATGAAGAGTCAATACCATATCCTCGTGAAGAGGTGGTTGATATTGCATTATTGTTGCATATATTTTAGGCGATATCATAGTGCTTTTGAGTATTAAATGAAGCAAAATGAACGGAAAATACTCACTATACTTGGAAGTTGTCATGTAACAGGATTTGTAGATAATCGAGCGAAAAGGACAAAAGATGGAAAAAATCATAACACAAAGGAAAATTGCTGAAATGCTAGAGTAGCAACGCTACAAGTTGAAGATAACGACGCTATATGGAAACATCACGATGCAATTTTCCTGAAATAACGATGAACATTAAAGATAGCCTTTGCGAATAATCGGGGTGTTTGTTATAATAACGACACTATCTGAGCCCTTAGCGCCGCGATCGAAGGTCGGTTAAAACCCCTATAAATAGCCGATTTCTACACTCTAGAAGGATACATTGACGTACACACAAAACCTAGTCGATTTCTAGAGCCTCCTTGGTGTCCTGAGGTCATCCCAACCCTATGAGTGACCTCTTGAAATCAAACCTTTCATTTCATTTTACTGTGAAGGCGACGAGGCATTCTATCTCCAAGCATTCAGTTAGGGAAGATCATTCAATCAGGGGAGCATCATCATTTGCATTCATTTCCAGATCTGAATACTTTCACAAACAAGGTTCTATTGTTTTAGGTTTTTTAATTGTTGAATATCATTTCATTTATAAGATCTAGTTGTTTATGGATTTCATTTTGAGTAATTCAGTTTGTTTCTCAATCATTATGGAAGGCTAAACCATTAAAGGTTACTTTCAAGAATGTTAGGATGATTAAATGAATGCGTTGTGATTATTACTTTTGTTCTAATCAATTTTGGTTATCATGTTGTTCTTAAGGTTCTGATATTTAATTATGCTAATTGTATTTTGGTTACATGAATGTATTTGATTTTACAATTAAGATAGTGTATTGTTCATTTCGTAATCATTCCGAGTTCACATAGTTTAAGTGCTATGAAGATCGGTTGAACCAACATACATTATGTTGAACTTGTGATTTTAAATGCTAAACTTTGTAATTAGTAAGTGTAAGATTAGTAAGTGTAAGACACGATATTGGTAAATCACTCATTGTTCCTGATCCAAGTAGAAGTAGACGTAGGGGAGTAAGACAATTAGTGAGTAACATATTGTTTACCCAAGGTTATCTGTAGCAAAGTATTTGACTTCATTTGTGTCTTCAAAAGTATGTTGGACCTTAAAGGAAGATAAACACATTTGTCTTAATTATCGAACACTGAATCAGAATACCTTGATTCTCTCATTATTGAATTTTTTTTAGTAATCACTGCAAAGCGTAATTTACATTTTTCGTGTTCTTAATGCTTTTTTGCCATTCCAAGTATTTTTCTTTTATCATTAACTATTTTAGCACAAGGTTTGAGTACAAACTCCTTGTGGATTCGACTCTTACTTACCCTAGCTATCTAGTGGTTTAAGGTTTATTTTTGACCGAGATAACGACCTCAATCAGCAGTAAGCATATCCTCTCGAAGAGCCAATAATGTATCCTCACGAAGAGACCATAAGCATATCCTCACAAAGTAAGCATATCCTCACAAAGAGGCAGTAACGTATCCTCACGAAGAGGCAGCAAGAATATCCTCACGAAGAGGCAGTATTGTATCCTTACAAAGAGGCAGTAACGTATCCTCACGAACAGACAATAAACATATCCTTACGAAGAGGCAGTAATGTATCCTTACGAATAGGCAATAAGCATACATATCAACATCCAAGCACATACATGTAAACACATAATAGCACGTATAAACAGTGAAACTCACCTTATAAGAAGTTGTATGTTAACTACTACATACAGTGAATAAACTAGGAAGAAACCTTCTCTGAGCAACCTACAAACCATACCAACAATCGCTACCATAACCGAAGGTCTCGATTAATAATCTCACAGTTGCAGTATATCACTAGATTTTTGAGCTCTTACGTAAAATCTTCTATATATAGTTTTTGATCATCAAGTTGAGACTTTGAAATACTTCCATTCTCCCACCACTTCTCAATCTTCAAACCCCCCAAATTTGGAGAGAATTTGGTGAAAGAGTTTCTAAGTTGTTATATTTTCACATGGTTCATTTGTGTAATTTGGTCTAAATGATAGAATAATAAAATAAGGTTAAATTGCTCATTTCATAAGTACTTAACCTCTATTTTCTAACCATGATAACCAAAAAGACTAACCGTGCCACAAGGACTATCCATGTAAAAAAGACTAAACTTGTGGCTTTTTGCATAAAATCCATTTGTGTATTTTCACCTTAGACTATCCCCATTCACAACCTAACCCAACACACCCCACATTTTCTATTAAAAAACTAATTTATTACTCTTCCACCTACACAACCCAACCCAACTCATTTTTCCACACCCATTAGCAATCCAACCTAACTTAATTTTTTATTAATAAATATAATTAATTACCGATTTTTATTTTATTAATATTATCAAAAATAATTATTTTAATTTAAAAAAATAAAATTCTAACTTTTAATATAAAAATAAAAAAATATTTTACACTTATTAATCACACTTAAAAAAAATAGATAAAAGACATTACAAACGTAGCCTTGAAAATGTGAATAATCTTGAGAATCATCAAGATTTAAAACGAAATTTTGAAAATGTGAATAATCTTGAGAATCATCAAGATTTAAAACGAAATTTGGAAACGAATGATCCATGGTAACAAAGAAATCAAAAACGTTTAGAAAATGAAGAGTTGAGATGGAACATGAAGTATGTCAATATTATACGCTATTTATAGAGAAAAAAATCATGAATTTTGATATTTTTTAAAAAAAATTATTAAGATAATTATAAGATTTCTAGTGATAACAAATATTATCCAAATAATATTTAATGAACCAATCAAAAAATGACACCTAGCCCAAAAAATCAATAAAATAATACATAAAAATGGGGTGATCTTGGCTCGTTCCACCGGCCCAGCTCGCAAGAAATGTTACAATTTTTTTTATCTTAATGTCGTGAGCGGATCGGCTTGGCCAACCAATGGGAGTGGTCTTAGTTATATTATGAGGTTGACTATTTAACAAAAGGCATGCAACTTTTAATGATAGAAAAGCCTCAAAACCTGAAATTTTCGAATACCATTGTCCGTTGGACACCTTTGGAATGGGCTGGACTGGATTTCTACCAAGAACCGGGATCTGGATTAGGCTTCAGCCTTCAAGTACTTATAACTGGGCTTAATAGGATAATTATCCCCATGTTTTTGTCGGCGAATATGCCGGCCGCCGCTACTCCATCTTCGAGACTCGAGATCGCGTTTTCTGTAGATCTCCAGCTCTAATTTTTATAAATGTATCTGTAATCGCCAGTGTCTTACATATGCACTTGATCAGTTTAAGCGTTAGGTTTTCCCCATTACATCCTCATTTTAGCTATAAACTCTTTGGGATACTAACTGGGTTGTTTGGTCGGTGCTCTCCAAAGTATTTGATTAAATGCGTAAACGAGCACCTACTCTTCGTGGTTGTTCCGTTTTTTATACTTACTAATCTAGTCCAAAATGTCCATCGTCAACATTACCATTTACATCAAAATATAAAGCTACAGGCATGTTTCTTCTTTAATTTCTCTAGTCAAGTACTGTGCAGATAAAATGTGGAATGGGAAAAAAATGTATGTCTAGAGTAAGTGGTGTGTACAAAAAGATCTATCTTTTTAATTACTGAATGTAAGTAAATGACCAATTTACCTTTAAATTATTTGCTTCATAATTTAAGAACAAAAAAATCAAGAACTATATAATTAATTCCATTGTATTCATCCCCTCCTTCACAAATTCTTCTGCAAACCCCATGGGCTTCTTGTTACTCCGTAATTGTCAAAATTACCAAATCATAGCAATATGAAAATTAACTCACAACAGGACATAAAACAAACAGTTGGTGGGCACTATTAATTAAATACATTATATTTGGCTGCTTCTCTCACAATTTTTTATACGAACTCGAATATGGAGTAGATAAATGCAAAAGCAAAATCAATTTATTGGGCCTTTAATTTAATTGGATGAAAGTTGTAATTCTTCACCTTGGGTCAAAAGTTGAAAATTAACGATAGAATGTTTAAATATCACACATCTTAAACGCACATCACAGTGATACATGGTTTGTGCTTGATCTGTATGCATGTAGTAATCAGAAAATCACAATATCGACCATGCCACTGTTACAATTCAGATTTTCCGGGTGTTCAATGATCCAGTTCAGTCAATTTTCTATTACTTCATAACGTAACAAAGAATTGAATATTACATTTTCTGAAAACTTATAAAGAAGCACATATAGCACCAAACAATATGATTCATTGTTGAAAAAATCAGCATCAATAGTAACTACTACTAATTAACTCCATCCATCTGAGAATTCTTCTGTAGCAGAAAGTATCAATCTTGTAGGTGAATATGCAACATTTGGAACCAAAGCGAATGCACAATCATATTAAAACAGTGGAACCTTTTGGGAAACCATAATCGAGCCTCAAAATTAACCCAAATAGGACTAGAATGCGACTCAGTGATTGACCTAGAATTTGTCAGATTTTAGGAGTTCTTTGTCATAATGGTTATATTGTCGATTTAATGTAGAAATTAATGTTAGTAAAACGAATCGAGAGCATTATAGGTGTTAAGGCTCATGGAATTGTTTAAAAGCATGGAAGAAAATGGACAAAGCACCTTCTTGAGACTGAAATCCTTGAGAATATATGTTTATTGATATAGTCCAAGTTAGTAAATCATATTTCAAAACAAACATGCCTTTCATACATCAAAGATACACTTAACAACGAAATCTTACACCAAAAGTCTTACACAAATATATCTGATTGAAATCAACACAATCATAAACTTAAAATACACGTCTTAATGCTAAAACAGACTAAAATCCATCGAAGGCCTTCGATCCTTCTCCTTGCCCTTCAAACTTGAAACTATGACACTCCTGAGAATACATGCTAATGTGAGCTTTATATTGGTAATTACTGGTTTTTTTATCTTTAGAAAATAACACACATACAGTCGTAAATGTGTTTTTTTTGGAAAACATGGTTATAATACTAATTACACGCAAAATACTTTGACATGCAATGTATTATAACACACTCAAAACAAATATGCCTTTCATAAACATCATGATTGATGAACCGTAAACAACATAGACCAACATGACAAAACTTGACACATTATAATATACGCAAATTAATATAAAATATTTTCTTTAGTATTTTAAACATAAAATATGTAAATAATACCTTCTTTGCTATGATGCACGTTTGGTTTCATGTATAATTTAATCATGTTTTTGATAAATGAAGAAAAAAATTTAGAAATAATTTGTTGACAATAAAAAGTTGACAAACATATATATTACATGAATCCGACAAATATCTTGTAGATTGCTTAAAGTAAAAAAATATTTAAAAAGAAAAATCCTTTTTAAAAAAGTTATATTTTTGTTTACGACATACAAAAAATATTTTTAATTTGGCTGAGGGACGGAGACCACATACACATAGCAAAGTATTGTCTTGAAAATTGCTGCAAATTGGTAAAGAATATAACAAATTATAGTACCTTGATTTCTCCTCGTGTTACGAAGTGGCCTGACCCATCTATCCTTCCTCTTTATGAATAGATCAATATACCTTTCATATAGAAAGTTTCCAATAACAACCCCAACAACCAACCCAATTCCAACTCCACATGATACAAAGATCCAATCGATTCTTGTGCTTGGGAGGAGAGACCCGTACGTATCATTTGCCGGTGGAAGTCTTGGCGCCTTTGAATCTTGACATACGTTTGATATAGGCATTCCACATAATCCAGGATTCCCCTCATAGGAAATGTTTTCGAATGTATCAAATTGTTGTCCTTGGGGTATGCGCCCATCAAGATAGTTGAATGACACATTGAAAATGGAAAGGAAGTTGAGTTGCACCAACTGTTGAGGAATTTCTCCAGATAGCTCATTTCGGGAGAGATCCAATGCTTCAAGATTCTTTAGGTACCCCAATGATGGCAAGACACGACCAGTAAAATGGTTGTTAGAAAGATTGAGTGATTCAAGCCCTCGAAGATCTCTGAGTGATTGTGGGATTTCTCCTTCAAAATGGTTGCTAGAGAGATCTATAGCCGTGAATATGGTTAAAATCTCTTCGTAGTCTGTTTTGACGCCTTTGTGTATTAATGTGATTGTGTATGTCGACCTTGCCACGAACGATACGGTTTCTATCTTTGATTCCATTATAGATGATTCGCCTGCATAAACCGATTTCATGGAATTCCAAGTTTGGAAGTACTTTGGATGCAACTGACCACAAAAACCATTGTTAGAGAGATCTATGATCCGTAACTTAGAGAACTGTGAGCGAACACTTTTTGGACCTTGAATTGGACCATAAAATTTGTTGGAATGCAAAACAAGAAGTTGCAAGTTAGCAAGAGCTCCCAACCAAAAGGGAAAGACATCATGGAAGGAGTTACCTCCAAGAGAGAGCGCCTCTAAATTGGAACAATTTGTCAATGATCTTGGAAGTTGTCCCACAAATCTATTTTCACTCAAATCAATACTTTCCAACAGGCTTCCATGTATAAATGAATCCATCATTAAGCCATGGAAGTTGTTTCTTCTTAGACTCAAAACCAGCAATTCATTGCTGAAGCTACCTAAACAAGAAGGAAGTGTTCCACTCATGTTGTTAGAAGACAGATCCAACAATACAAGAGAATTTATTTCACATATCAATGGTGGTATTTCTCCTGTCAGATTATTATATGAGGCATCAAAAACCAGTGTGGTTTGTGCTGGTACTGGTAGCTGTCCTCGTACCTGATTATTACTGATGTAAAATGTTTGTAAAGATCTCCATGGGAGAAAATGAGGACACTGATGAAAGCCAGTGATGGAGTTGTATGAAAGGTCAATATGCTGTAATGTTTCTTGGCTGTTGTTCCAGATCCACACCGGTACCAGGCCTTCAATATTGTTGTTGTTAAGAAGTACATTTGTCATATTATTTTGGAAGCGTAAAAAGGTAGGGAACTCCTTCAAGTTGCACGATGCGAGGTCTAAGTGTTCCAATTCAGGTAAGGAGGTATTGGTGCTCTTGTTTGTGGCCACTAATGATATCCTATTATAAGCTAATGTTAGAACTTGGAGTTTCTTGAGACCTAAGAATATGCCTAAGTCTACCCTACCGCTGAAATTGTTCCAATGTAGGCGAAGATCTTGAAGACTTATGAAATTGGAAAATGAGCTGGAAATTGGTCCTTGCAATTGATTGTTAGAAAGGTCTAGAATTGTTAGTCGGGTGAGATTGAAAAGCGAGGATGGTATATGGCCAATAAGAGAATTATTTCCCAGCCCGAGGTAGCCAAGTTTGGTTAGGTTTCCAAGAAAGGGTGGGATTTCACAGTTTATTTTCGTATCGCGTATAAAGAGCGTATTAAGTTCTGTCAGCTTACCAAGCCAATTGGGAAAGCATCCCTTCTCGAATTTGATTTCACTAAGCCCTAAATTATTGAGTTTCAAAAGACCTGCCAATGAAGGAACCAAGCCTGTGAACATATTGCCAGCAAGATCCAAGTAAGTGATTTGCGTCATGTTAGAGAGTGAACTTCGCGTGCGGCCCGAGAAATAGCATCTGGTAAGGCTCAAGAACGTCAAATGCTTTAGGTTGCTAATGGATTCTGGTAAAACCCCAAAGAAACCTGTGAAATCTAGATTCACCTGTTCTAGTATGCTACTATTACGAAATTCTGGAAAGGAACCTGTAAGGTCGGTATTGTATGCCACATCGAGAATCTTCAACTTTGGTAGCTCAAGTACCGCCGAAGGGAATTCATTTTGAAGTGAACAATCTTGTAGCATGATTGTCCTCAAAGAAGAGAGGTTGGCCAAGAAATGAGGTACAGAAGAACTAATGTCAACCCCAGAGAGATGGAGTTCTTCGAGTCTTGTTAAGTTTTGCAATAGATTTTTTAGGCCACCGGGACTTCGAGGCTTTAGTGCATTCTTTGACAAATCTAAAGAAGACAACTGTTTCAGCTGCGAAATTTCATTTGGGATTTTGCCACTAAACCCAGAACTAGAGAGATTGAGGCTTCTTAATTGTTTTAGATGACCAATCTCAGATGGGATTTGAGATGCATAAAAGTCGTTCATGGCAAGGTTGAGGCTTTGCAGATGAACAAGGCTGAAGAGCGTGCTACTAGAGTTGATATGCCCACAAAGAAAGCTTTCGCTCAAGTCAAGGCCGATCACATGACCAAACTCATGGTCGTTGCTGCATTCAACCCCATACCACAAACAACAATTGAAACCAACATCTGATTCATTGCTTACTGGCTCCCAAGAGTGGAACGTTTGTAACCAATTAGCAGTGCATATCGCTTCATCATCTTGTTGAATTATAGTTTGCTTAAACTGAAACAGGGCTGAGCATTCCTCGTCGTGGCTTGGTGATGATCCAGTGCATGTGACTATGACCAACATGCATACAAGGGAGATGGCTAGCAACAAGGTAAAGTGATTCAAGTATGTAGCCATGGGGAAAGGGCCGGTTTAATATGTTAATTGTAAAATTTGTGAACATGCAATGTTCTTTATATAGACCACGGAATGAAGTTGGGTTTAAGAAATTCTCATGGTCCCACGTCATGGATCCAATGTGAACTGTGTGTCAATTTTTCTTGGACTGTCCAAAAAGGACATTCCTTTTTTGCTTTATGTGGAAGAAAAATAAACTAATAGAGAGAAAGAAAAAAGACCGAGGAAAAAAATATGTGATAAAGACTAGAAACAGCAAAATGATTCTCTCTTATTATTGCAATTGGTGGCTTTTTTAAAAATTTTCTATCCTAGCAATCGATGGTTTAAACATGATAATTGCACTCATAGCTTGACATATATCTTGTTGTGGACATCAGCATCATCTCGGTGTTACTGGGCATTCGATGCGAATTTTTGAAATATAAACCTAAATTAGAAAGCTTTTTTGTTCTTTATTAATCTTTAAGAAATTCTTTTTTTCTTCTCATAATATATACTTTCCACCAAAAACAACATGGACATACATACAACATAATATCACACAAAATTAAAATCTACACTAAAATCAAACCATCACACTCTAGGAACACTCACAAACGTCAATAACACACTCAAAAGTCAAGAAGACAAGAACGTACAGTCTTCAACAAAAACCGGAAAACCTAATTTAGTGAAGCTAAATCGAAATTTATCCTGTTTTTCGGCCTATTAGATTTGTCAACTAAAAGTAGGGAACGATTGTACAATGTAATGCGCTTTAAGAATTTTGGTTATCGTTTGCGAATTTTCTTACCTTTTTGGAGATCATTGTTTATCTTCTGATTTGGCTAGGAAATCAATTGGACATTTTAATGTATTTTTTAAAATTTTATTTGTTTCTTCTAGTCATTATCTGTCTACTCCCATTTTTTTTTGGATAAAGAGGACGGTACCTCAGGCAAATTTTTTAATAAAAAGAATAAATACAATTTAAGGCTGGGGACTCCCCACCTAAAAAACCACAAAATGACCCATTGGGACAGGCCCCAATGGACAACAAGGCTATACTAGGAACCAAAACAGGTTTTGGAACCAGAGAACATAACAGGAACATGAAAAGCAAACATCCTGTAAAAAAACAAACCATACAAGCAGAGAAATATATAGTAGAAAAGATGAGATAGGAGAGAATAAGAGAGAATAATGGACCACAGTGGAAAGTAGGAGATACATCTCTCAACGTTAGGGTAGGGACCAGACCATTTTAGCCAAAATAACATTAGGGGAAGGTTTAATAGACAGACTCACCAGTCTACGACGGACATCATCAATAATAGTCTTGACAACAGCATGATACGATTTTCTCTTATTCTTAAAAATCCGGTTATTTCTTTCCTGCCAAATGTGGTAGATAGCTCCCGCAAGCACAAGTCTTCGGATAACGGACCAAACGGTCTTACCCTTAGAGATGGGCTTAAGAAGATTGATGATATCCGACCAACAATTTGTGGGGAAGGAGAGGTTCATAACATGCTGAAGATCATGCCAAACCATAGAAGGGAAAGAACACTCAAAGAAAAGATGTGGAAGGGAATCGGAACAATCACCGCAGAAGGCACAAATGAGGTTGGCGTTAGTCTCCCAGCTTTTGATTTTATCATGGGTCTTGAGTCGATCTTTGAGAGCAACCCAGAGAATGAAGGCATGTCTAGGGATATTCTGGGAGAACCAAACAAGATGATACCAGTCGACAGGCTTATCCGAGGGGCGTATAGAGTGCCAGACAGAACGGACCGAAAAAGGAGAGACCTTACTGTCGCAAGATCTCCAGAGGAGTTTATCAGGAACGGACATGGAAAGAGAAGGGGGTTATGAGAAAGCAGAATGAGATGGGAGTCCTGCCAGCAATAGGGGCGCACCCAACACCCGTTGAGGACAAGGTCAGCAACCTTAGAATCAGGAGTGAAGCCCGCAGTATGGATGTTACGGGCGGATAAGAACTGAGAGAGTGGACCAGCAGGATGCCAGTTATCGAACCAAGCAGACGTAGAGCAGCCATCACCAACCTTGGAGACAATAAAGTCCCTGATCTTACCCCCATTTTTATTGCATTCCTTACTGCACGGAGTCTGATCATTCTTTGAATTTTGTATTGGTGTATGTTCATCTATTGTGATGATTATTTGAATATCGTGGTGTTTTTTATTAGATCAATGCTTGTTATTTAAATGAGAACACCGAGAATTAGGGTAAACTGCTCTTTCATTGGACATTTGATTTAATCAGACGAAAGTTGTAACTCACCAACTTGGGTCAATTTAAAATTGGTGATGAGATTTCGCCATATGTGTACATGTCATGCATCGTACATTCACATCATAGTGATACAAGCCACATATGACGCCAAATCAGCTATAATACGCAATCATAATTAATGGTATTATTATTTTGAATATGATAAGAGAGTTCAATAATACATCGTGTATAAATAAACAAATCAAATGACTAAATCTGTACACTAAGCATATTATATTACTGTTTCAAATTATTAACCCAAATTTTAAGAGAAATGACAAATTTGGCTAATTCCTATAAGCTTTTTCCGGCATTTAAGCAAAAATTAAGCTAGCTAAGAAAATAGACACCAACTTAGTAGGTCATAACTGGGAAATTGTCTAAACCAATTCATCTTGAATAAAACAAATTAAATGTTTTCCACAAAATTTTGACCAGCGAAAATGACAAAAAAAAAAAGTTTGACTTTTTTTGAATTTTTTTGTGGTGGGATTCTTGAAATACCATTTTCGTAACAAAAAAGTTTCATATTGTAGATTTGAACCGTGAAAATGCAAAAAGTAAAAAAATAAAAATAATAAAAAGTTTCGCAAGGAGTTATACAGGTTTAATGTTTCATTAATTTTTTCGGTATTAGATGTCTTGAAAGACCATTTTCATAGCAAAAAGATAGCCTTGTATTGCAAAAACAAAATGTTAGAGTGAGAATTTTTACCAAAAATATATGGTGTAAAAATGAAAAAGAAAATATAAAAAAAAAAGTCTTATGGGTGACCACTTAAGGGCGATTAGACCATCTTCAATCCACATCTATTTTTTACTCTATTTTTGAAGTAAAAAATGGTGTAAAAAGTGGATCATCTCCAACCCACATCTATTTTTCATATTATTTTTATTTTAAAATATATATTCCTAGCATATTCTTTTTTCTTCATTTATAAAAATTGTCAAAATCTCTCATTCTATTTATTAGCTTTTAATATATAATTACTCTATCTTTTTATTATAATAATAGTCTAAATAATGTTATCAAAACCTTAATGACAAAATAATTTATTTGTATACAATTAATTTGAAGAAATTATGATTTTATTAATACAAAATTTATTAAATAATAAAAGTACATTTATATAATACACTCTTTAATAAATATTATACATGCATTTATAAAAATAATACACATAAATTTGAAAAGTTAAAACAGATTTATGCGGTCGAATAAATTTTCTCATAAATGGTCGACTAACGCATTCCAAAGATTGAAGTGGGCTTCTTCATTTTTAATACATTTATATCGAGCAAAAAATTGTTGTAATCAACCATATTCATCTATCGTCATATCAACCTCTCTATCGGCGACACTTCTCTCGCTAATTTAATTGGTGCGTCAAAATCACATTCATCCTCAATTATCATGTTATGTAAAATAATGCATGTAGTCATTATGTCATGTAATCATGTTTTATTTTTTTTAAATATAGGTAAATTTTTATATGAATTCGATATATAAATATTCAATTTTTATAATTATAATTAATTAATATCATTTAATAAATAATATGATTGTAAATATTTGTTATTATATTTAAATAAACTAGAAATGTATAAAAACAAAAACTAGAGGACTAAAAATGACAAGTGAAACATTAACTCTATATTTGGTGTAAATGAATAGTATTACTCTATATTTGAAGTAATACTATTAAAATACTCAAACATAGAGTTGGTTATAAAGTGGTGTTGGAGCAAAATAGAGTAAAAAATAAATTAACTCTATTTTTAGAGTGGGGTTGAAGATGCCCTAAATAAGAAAGCATCATGCAACTTTTTTCTTTCTTCATTTATGATGTTAAAATATGACATACATAGATGTATGTCATAAATCCTTCAGATTTTATAAAAATATGACATTATTTTTATGACATACATTTTTGTGTGTCATAAAATTAGTGTGTGTCATAGTTCGTATGTTATTAAAAACTATTTTTCTAGTAGTGAATACAAGGACTATCGAAATTAAGTTGTATTAAATATGAATGTAACCTATACTAAATGAATGAAACAACATAGTTTGAATAATAGAAAAAAAATATACCTCAATTTTGAAGATAGATTACTAAAAAATTCATTTAATGATGGCTACCTCTATGATTAATTACAGGGCCTCAAATTAAAAGAAACAAAAATAAAATATCATGTAGTAACCAAAATAAAAACTACTTTAATTTTTATATGATCTAATTATATAAAGCCTTAAAGGAAAAAAAAAACCACACCAGAACCAATATACATATGTGATGAAGAAAACAACTACGACTATATTAGGGCTGGATACATAATAGGGTTAAGTTGAAGCATTTAAATAACAATAACTATTAGATTTGATACCGATTAAAAATGAAATAAAATTATATACAATACGTTTTTTAGCTAACCGTACTCTATTTTATAATGACATTGGATAATAGGATACAGTTAATCTAATATGATACACCAAAAGGGTACACAAAATAAAATACAGTTAATCTATTTCTCACAAACACCCAATAAGATGCGATTATTTGGTATGCATTCTATTTTCGAAATAATCAAGTACGACACACCGATAAGATACAATTATTGTATAAGTATATTCTATTTCTCAATATACCAAATGAAATACAGTTATTTGGATGCTACATATTCTATTTGGTATTTCCTATTTGTTGTTTCCACAAGTGTATTTGCAATTTTGCATATATCATAATGTTTTTAGCAGCCCAACCATAACAGTATATCATAGGCCAAACAAATTGAGAAAATTAACCCACCGAATGGCGTCATAACAGGCTGAAAATTGGTGTCATTGTTTATGAATTAATTTGGGGGCCAGTGGGACTGCATGAACCGGGTCAACGAATTGGTAGTACCCGGATTGTCCACAACCCAAAAGATTTGTGTAAGGAATTCGGACCACCACCCCCCCACGACTATATGTCCACAGAGCAACCATCTGTATGTCCACAATAGTGACGACGACCACATTATTCCTCGTCCCGTTGTGCTTGTGACATGATTGAAGCGTAAAACCCATCGAGAGGCGGTATGTCCATGCTTCTTGCAAATTTGACAAAGTTCATCGCTATATATTCCCGATGATTCCTATTTACGAATGATAAATGAGGTGGATATTTTATCTTTAAGGCTATTTTGCTGCTGGTGGCTTCGGGGAAATACGACCATAGCGGATTCAACAGGTGAGTCTTGCTTTTGTCTGAGTAACCGTTTTTCATACTTGAACAATTTTGATTGAAACTCTACAAAGGACGATTGTTTACAGCGTACTCCACACCTGTTTGGATTTTGTGAAAATCTAGATTTAATTCATTTAGAGTATTCAACAGCAGGTCGGATTCTGGTGATTATTCTATCACAATTAGAACTAAGCGAGTCACTTAGGTGGTGTTTGTTTTTGAAGAGGTAAAATGTCTTTTGTCTTTTTCCATGTCTGCAGAAGAAGATGTGGACCAAAAGTCCTTTTCCATGTCTTCGCTCTTCATAAAAAAAAAGTTGTTTGTTTTTAATGTTTTTTCGGAATCATTCATTCTAACATCAATTTTAGCTAAAATAAACCCGAGTGGGATGAGAGTGGGGTGGGTAGGTAGTGGTGGGTGGGTGGGGTGGGGGTTGGTGGTATGGGTAAGGGTGGGGTGGGTGAGGGTGGGGTGGGGGTGGGGTGGGTGAGGGTGGGGTGGGGGTGGGGGTAGGGGTGGGTGGGTTGCATAGGGTGGGCGGGCGGGCGTGGGGGTAGGGGTGTGTCGGGTGAGGTGGGGTTAGGATGGGATGAGGTGAAGTATAGTTGAAAAGTTTCGAAAAGAGGTTCAAAAAGCTAAAAAATATGTCTTTTTGAAAAAGAGGTGAAAAAGTCTTTTTTAGGTCTTTTGTCTTTTAGAAAACAAACGGTGTTTTTGCAAAACATCTGCCCTCCTACAGATGTTTTAGAAGAAAAAGACTTTTTGAGAAAAAACAAACACCCCCATAGTGTTTCAGCATCTACAATTCTGTTCGGAGCCGTGTTTCTCAAGCATCTACAATTCAATTCTGGTAAGTACGCTGTTTCAAGATTTTCCAAAGTGACAGCTCCGTTTTGGTTCTAACTGACACATGATATGAAACGAAGTTTGATATGTTTGCGTTAATTAAGGAGGTACCAAACATTCTGTGGATCTCTGTGTTGTCTATTGTTTGATTAGCAACGTCTAGGGTTGGCTCTATTTTGCAATTAATGTTAATGAACTAGAAACATAACAAACAGATCTGTCGCACCCATTACAGATCAAAGCTGCAAAATTGACAATCACAAAGTTAGACCAGATCTATTGAACCATTTACACAGAAAGAAATAGAAACATTGTAGCCTGGATATTAATACAGCCATAATAAATTGTGAAATGACAGATTATATATCAGTAGAGTAATCATATATAGAATGGACGTTGCAGTAAAATAAACAACTTAATTATCAGGCATTTGAATTGGTTTGTTAATGAATAAGAAATTAAGAATCGCTGTGCTTTGATAACACGCAGAGGAGGAAAGGAGGTGTTTGTTTTTCCTCAAAAAGTCTTTTTCCCCTAAAACATCTACGGAAGGATAGATGTTTTCCAAAAAGATCGTTTGTTTTCTAGAAAACAAAAGATATAAAAAAGACTTTTTCACCTCTTTTTCAAAAAAACATATTTTTTATCTTTTTGAACCACTTTTTTTAACTTTTCAACTACATTCACCCCACCCCACCCCTACCCCCACCCACCCCTACCCACCCTACCTACCCTACCCTTACCCCACCCCCACCCACCCCACCCTTACCCATACCACCAACCCCCACCCACCCCTTTCTCACCCCCACCTACACAACCCACTCCCATCGCACCCGGGTTATTTTAATTAAAATTGATGTTAGAATGAACGATTTCAAAAAGACGTTAAAAACAAACAAACTTTTTTATGAAGGGCGAAAACATGGAAAAGAACTTTTGGTCCACATCTTCTTCCGCAGACATGGACAAAGACAAAAGACATTTTACATCTTCCAAAACAAACACCACTTACTCTTTCAGAATGCACATATATGGTTGAACATAAAACAATCCAATTCCATAAATATCTAATGCGTCATCTTTCTTTTAGAAGACATATATACAAAACACGTGACTGCCATATTGTCACAGCCAAAAAATCATAAGGCTGTCACTACTAACCAGTAGCTTAGTTACTACTGAATGATCATGCCACAATTAGAAATAAACTTGATCAATAGAAGTCATACATACTATATGATGTATCAAAAAACTTACAATGGAAGTTTAATTCAAAGAAGTCCGATCGATAAAAGAAAGTGTTAAACATAAAATACACATATTTTAACGGTAAAACAGACTAAAATCCCCTGAAGATCTTCTACACCTTCTCCTTGCCCTTCAAACTTGAAGCTATGACATCTCCTGAGATGCATGCTAAGGTAAGCTTTATGCTGATAAGGTCATGGTTTTCTATCTATAGAAAATTTCAGATTGTCGCTCGTAAAATGTGCATTTTTTTTAAAAAAACATGGTTATAAATTTATAATATTGTGATTACATACAAAAAGTATAATTACATACAAAAAACTTTAAACATGTATAAGATGGCAGCACTTTCAAAACTAAGGTGCCTTTCATAATCTATAATAATGTGATTACATACAAAAAACTTTAAACATGTATAAGATCGTACCATTTTCGAAACTAAAGATGTCGTTCATAAAATCATGATAAACATAACAATTAATAACAAGCTGAAAAACTAGACAGTGATCTCATAATACACGTAGCATATCCAAGTTAGAAAGTAAAAAGAATCTTTTGAATTTTAAAGTTAAACTATGTGAATAATGTTTTCTTTGCTGAAATGCATATTTGACTTGACTTGTAATTTAATTAATACTTTTGATAAATGCCTGGTAATTAAAAACTTAATGTAATTGTTAAAAAACGTAGTTTTGAGAAACGTACTTATTACATTCATAAATATCTTGTTATATTGCTTTAGTCACAAAATAATTTAAGAGAAATTCTTTTAAAAATGTTAGATTTTTCTGGACTTCATACAAAAATAATTTCAATTTGGTTGATGGGTTGAGACCACATACACATAACATTTTTTTTTAAATGCTACAAAGTTGTAAGGTAATATAACGAATTATTGTACCTTGGTTTCTTCTTGTTTTACGAAGTGGCTTTATCCATCTGTCCTTCATCTTTGTGAACCGATCACTATACCTTGTATACATAAAGTTCCCAAGAACAACCCCAACAACCAGCCCACTTCCAACTCCACAAAATATGATGATCCAATCAATTCTTTCGCTTGGGAGGAGAGACTCAGATATATTGCTTGCTGGTGGCGGTCTTAACTCCTTTGAATCTTGACACTCCTTAGATAAAGGTTGTCCACATAATCCAGGATTCCCCTCGTAGGAGTTGTTGTCAAATGTATCGAATTGTTTCCCGTGGGGTATGCGCCCATCAAGATGGTTAAATGACACATTGAAAATGGAAACGAAGTTGAGTTGCACCAATTGTTGAGGAATTTCTCCAGATAGCTCATTTTGGGAGAGATCCAAAGCTTCCAGATTCTTTAGGTACCCCAATGATGGAAAGATATGCCCAGTAAAATGATTGTTCGAAAGATTGAGTGCTCCAAGCCCTCGAAGATCTTGGAGTGATTGTGGGATTTCTCCTTCAAAATGGTTACAAGAGAGATCAATAGCCGTATGTATGGTTAAAATCTTTGTGTACTCTGTTCTGACACCTTTGTTTATTAATATCATCGAGTACGGTGAATTATACTTGAAAATTTTGAAGCTTATCTCTGATTTCATAACAGACGATTGGCCAACATGAACCGAGTTCATGGCATTCCAAGTTTGGAAGTAGTTTTGTTGCAAGTGACCACTAAAATCATTGTTAGACAGGTCTATGATCCGCAACATAGGGAACTGTGCGTGACCATTTGAGGAACCTTGAATTGTACCATGTAATTTGTTGGAACGCAAAATGAGAACTTGCAGATTGGCAAGATTTTGCAGCCAAAAAGGAAAGACATCATTGAAAGAGTTATCTCCAAGGGAGAGAACCTCTAAATTGGTACAATTTGTCAACGATCTTGGCAGTTGGCCACTAAACCGATTTTCGCTCAAATCGATACTTTTTATTAAGCTTCCATGCATAAATGCATTCATCATTGGGCCATGAAAGTTATTTCGTCTCAGATTTAAACTCATCAACGAATTGATTAAGATACATAAACATGAAGGAATTGTTCCACTCATGTTGTTAGAAGACAAATCTAATTTTCGAAGAGAACTCAATTCACATATCCATATTGGTATTTCTCCTGTCAGATTGTTATTTTGGGCTGCATAAACAACTGTGGTTTGGGGTGGAATTGGTAGCTGTCCTCGTAGTTGATTACTTGCGACGCAAAAACCTTCTAAACGTCGCCATGGTAGAAAGTGAGGATGTTGATGAAAGCCAGTGATGGAGTTTTCTGAAAGTTCAATCCATTGTAATGTGTCTTGGCTGTTATTCCTGTTGGATTAGGTGTCTAAGCCATGACTTGTAATTGAACTTTTATCTTATGGTTAAAAGCAAAGTCCATTTGGGTTGCCCTCATGGGTGGAGGAAAGATAGTTCAGTAGAGAGAATAGTTGATTTATTAATTGTATAATAAATCAATAGAATATATATATATGGTTTGTTAATATATTTAAGTGCTAATATATTAATTAGAAACTATATTAATTAATTGAGATTTAATCTAGAATTAATTGGATTTAATTTGGAGATTAAATTAATTAATTAAAAGGTGCAGGGACTGGTTTGGTATTTATTCAATAGTTGAATAACTGGCCAGGAAAACCAGGGACCAAAAGTGGCGCCACCTTGGAGGCTTCTCCAAGGGTTTGGCGAAACCCTAATTAGGGTTTTGGTAAGCCTGGTCCAAGTGGTCAAAAGCCTTGTCCAATTGGAGGCTCCTTAGGGTTTCAGGTGTAACCCTTGGAGGCTATAAAAGGAACCCCCTGGCACCTCATTCTTCACGCCACCTCTCTCTGGATTTACTCTGCTGGACTGATTCTTCCATCCCCTGGGTGTGACTTTCATCTGAGGCAGGATAATTTTGCTGCTGCTTAAAAGGATCATAAGATCAAAGGTTGGTTTTTCCTTAATTCTTCTTTAGAATTGAATTGTATCCTTTAGGTTCTTAGTTCTAATCTTCATAGAAGAAAACATAGATCAATATTAGGGTTGCATGTGAACCTTAGGTTATTTTGTGTTCATTGATTGCATAGAAACCCTTCAGTGGTATCAGAGCTAGCTTGTTTTCTTGTGATTTGATTATGAACTGCTTGCATGATCTTGGCTTTGGTGTTTTTTTTTGCGAAAATCCACCCTTGGTGGCCTTGAATGTTGACGGCTTGGCTAGGGTTTCCTAACCCTAGCCGCCATGCCCTAATGGTCCCCCTTGATTGCTTGATTTACTTGCCATAATAGTATGTTGTTATTTTTGGTAATAAGATCTTATAAAATAACCTGAACTTTGCTTGCCTGGCTTGTTGATTTCGAGAATCACTAGGACCATTGTAGATAAATTAATTTGATTAATTTGGTAATATCTACATTAGATTTAATTAATTTAATTATTTGATTAATTAAAGGCAAATTAAATCTGCTTTAAGAATTAATTAAAATTTTCAAGAAAATTAGAATAATTTGAGAAAATTAGAATTTAATTAATTCTAAGATATTTTAATGAGATTAAAATATATCTTATATATATTTAAAATTAAAAGTTAATTTAATATATATAAGAAAATTGGTTAGTCTACCGCTAGTAAGCCTCATTCACAAAACTGTCCTATAAAGAGGGTATAAGGCGACTGACTATAAAATGTTAGTCTAATGGGTATCTACTCTTACCCACCGCTCTCCTGGTCAGTCGAGTGTCGTTAGCTGAACGGGTATGATAGAACCGCTAAGCCTCTTAAAAGTATAATGCTATAATTGAAAGTACTAGAACCCTAAAACAAATCCCAATCTAGTTACTTTAGGAAAATGTGAATTTGATGCTACCCCATGAAATTGCACATTGCACTTTATGAAACATTGGTGGAGCGTGTGTGGTTTACCGGCACACCAATAGGGGTTCATAAAGAGTGGCAATGGGTGTCTCGGGTGTTATCATTGTTGATGGAGCGTGTGTGGTTTACCGGCACATCAATTTGAGATGATAATGGATCCCGAGAGCACCAAGCTAATTTGCATGGTTATTCACACCCGGTTTGTGATCCTCGGCATCCCAGTCACAAACGGTGGGGCATATCCGAGATTAAACATGCTATTGAACAGTTCAATAAATCTCATAAGAAACTAGGAATTCCATTTATAATAAGATTATTTTTCCGCGGTGGAATCGGCTGAATCGTCATTCGCCTACCTTTATAAAATTTGCTTATAGATTACGGCATCCCTCTTCTATGTTGCAAATTGTTATAGTTGGATCCTAGCCTTATTTTATATTGGGTTAATATAAGGACCGACAAGTATCTAATTAAACTTACCTTCTTTTATAGATGTCTTGTGCTGATCAATCCGCTCCCCAATCAAACTCCAGTGTTCCCTCAATCCTGTCACTATGTTCCAAGGTTCAATTGAACGGGACAAACTATAATGACTGGATTAGAAACATCAAGATGGCTCTGAGGTATGAGAACAAAGAGTATGTTCTCGAGACCGAGCTTGTCGATGTCGACCCCGAAACTGCTACTCCCGAGGAAATTGCCTCGTACCAAAAACATACTGATGATGCAACCAAAGTGGCCTGCATCATGATCGCCACAATGAACCCCGAATTGCAGAGAATATACGAAGACTACTGGCCCTATGAGATGCACAAGGAGCTTGCGGAAAAGTTCCGCAAGCAAGAGCGCATCGAGAGGTGCGAAGTGGTCAAGGACTTCACGAACAGCAAACCCAAAGATGGAGAGTCCATCTGCGCTCATGTGCAAAGAATGCAAGGTTACGTGGAGCGGCTTAGAAAGCTTGCGATGCCTGTACCGGAACAGTTGGCCGTTGACATAGTGCTTAACTCGTTGCCGAGTTCTTATGACCAGTTCAGGCTGGCTTATCATTTGAACAACAATCAGGCTAATATGACTGAGTTGCATCGCATGCTTCGAGTAGCTGAAGACGGGATGAAGGGTAAAAGTGTACCCTCGGTTAATCAGCCCGTTCTAGCCATTGGAAGTGGCAAAGGAAAGAAAAGGAAGGGCCCTCCTAAGCAAAATTGGAGGGAAAAGGTTCAGGCCGGGTCATCCAGTAATGGCTCGAGAACCAAGACTTCCCAAATTCCTTGTGTGGCCAACCCCGATGAAGCAAACTGTTTCTACTGCAAAGAAAAGGGCCATTGGAAGAGAAGCTGCCCCAAATACTTGCAGGATGTCAAGGATGGGAAAGTAAAGCCATCGACAGCAGGTATATACACTATCTCTAAAAACTCACCATCTTCTAATTCTTGGGTCCTTGATACAGGATGTGGTTTTCACATTTGTTCTGATATGCAGGGCCTAAAGGAAAGCAGGGAGGTGGAGCACGGTAGACTGAACTTGATCATGGGCAATAGGAGATCGTCCCCTGTTACCAAGATTGGAGTTTATAGTTTAGTGCTTAGTAGTGAAGTTTGTTTAGATTTATTAGATTGTTGCTATTCGCCAGAAATGGCAAGAAACATTATTTCATTTCACGCATTATTCAGACAAGGATTTCATTTTTCTTTTGATAATAATATTGGATCTATTTCTGTTTTCAAAAATGGTATTTTGAATTTTACTGCTTATCCTTGTAATGGTGTGTATGAAACTGTGAAATGTGTTGACAATCTAGGACAAAGTGTAAATTATATTGATTCTACTAGTGACGTGGAAAAGGCATGTCTGTGGCATAGTCGGCTCGGGCACATCAGCAAGAAACGCATCGCCCAACTCCAAAAGGATGGAGTGTTGGAATCATTCGACCTCAAGTCGGATGATGTATGCGAATCTTGTCTGTTGGGCAAGATGACTAAATCACCTTTCAAAGGGTCTTTTGAAAGAGGTGAGGGTCTATTGGACATTATTCACACGGATGTGTGTGGTCCATTCAGATCAACCACAAAGGATGGCACGCGGTTCTACGTGACTTTTACCGACGATTTTAGTAGATACGGTTACATCTACTTGATCAAGCACAAGTCGGACACCTTTGAAAAGTTCAAAGAGTTTAAGAACGAAGTAGAGAATCAATTAGGCAGGAAGATAAAGATGCTCAGATCCGACAGAGGCGGAGAGTATCTAAGTATCGAGTTCCTGGACTATCTAAAGGAATGCGGAATAGTTTCGCAGTTGACACCTCCCAGGACACCACAGTTGAACGGTGTTGCAGAGAGGCGCAACCGAACCCTGTTGGACATGGTTCGTTCCATGATGAGTCGAGCTTCACTTCCCATTCACTTCTGGGGGTATGCCTTAGAGACTGCCGCCCATATCCTCAACCTTGTCCCAACTAAGAAGGTTGCGAAAACACCTCATGAGATGTGGACGGGGAAAGCTCCCTCGTTGGCACATATCAAGGTCTGGGGTTGTGAGGCTTTCGTTAGACGAGAGACTCAAGACAAACTCGCAGACAGAAGCGAAAGGTGTTTCTTCATTGGTTATCCCAAACAGTCCTTTGGATATCTATTCTACAGACCGAGCGAGGACGTGGTCTTTGTAGCTAGACGAGCAGTCTTTCGAGAGAGAGAGAGCTCGTATTCAAAGAGGACAGTGGGAGTACCATTGATCTGGAAGAAATTCAAGAGTCATCAGATGACGCAACCTTAGGAGAAACTAGCAACCAACATGAGGATGAAGTTCCTGTTGGACCGACAGATGTATCCTTACCTCTTAGGCGTTCTGGTAGGGTTAGCATGCCACCCGAGTTTTATGGGTTCCATATAACTTCGGATGGGGACACTTTTGTCAGTGATAGGACACTGATAAATTTGGATGAACCAGCTAACTACCAGGAAGCAGTGGCGGGCCCTGAGTCTGCCAAGTGGAAAGAGGCCATGGATAGCGAGATCAAGTCCATGTATGACAATCAAGTTTGGAACTTGGTTGACAATGTACCGGGTCGAAAGACAGTCGGGTGCAAATGGATCTTCAAGAAGAAGACAGACATGGACGGAAAGGTACACACTTTCAAGGCAAGACTGGTTGCGAAGGGTTTTACTCAAACCCCAGGGGTTGATTATGACGAGACCTTCTCACCAGTAGCTAAGATAAAGTCTATTAGTATTATGCTGGCCATAGCTGCATTTCATGACTATGAAATTTGGCAGATGGACGTCAAAACCGCTTTCCTAAATGGGAAGCTGACTGAGGATGTTTACATGAATCAGCCAGAGGGTTTTGTCGATGCAAAGTATCCTAATAAGGTGTGTAAGCTTGAGAGATCAATCTACGGATTGAAGCAAGCTTCTCGCAGCTGGAATCTTTGTTTCCATGAGAAAGTCAAAGAGTTTGGCTTCTCTAGGAGCGAGGATGAGTCCTGCGTATATGTCAAGGCTAGTGGGAGTATAGTCACCTTTCTGGTGCTGTATGTCGATGACATACTGCTCATGGGAAACGATATTCCAACCTTGCAAGATGTTAAGGCTTGGCTTGGGAAATGTTTCGCCATGAAGGACCTAGGAGAGGCTGCCTATATTCTTGGGATTAGAATATTGAGAGATAGGAAGAAGAGACTGATTGGACTCAGTCAGGGTACATACTTGGATAAGGTACTAAAGAGGTTTAGTATGGAAAATTCCAAGAAGGGAGAGCTGCCTATTCAAAGTAATGCGAAGCTGAGTAAGACTCAAAGTCCGAGTACAGACAAGGAAATAGCTGAGATGAGTCGAGTACCATACGCTTCAGCTGTGGGATCAATCATGTACGCTATGACGTGTACTCGCCCTGACGTGGCTTTTGCTTTAAGCATGGTCAGTCGGTACCAGGGTAACCCTGGAAGGGCGCATTGGATAGCTGTGAAAAATATACTCAAGTATCTGCGAAGGACAAAGAACATGGTGTTAGTCCTCGGTGGCAGTGATACCTTGAGAGTTGAAGGATATACAGATGCCAGCTTTCAGACGGATAGAGACAGTGGTCGGTCTCAGTCGGGCTGGGTATTCCTTTTGAACGGTGGAGCAGTTACTTGGAAAAGTTCCAAGCAAGAAACAGTGGCTGATTCTACGTGCGAATCAGAGTACATAGCAGCAAGTGAAGCGTCAAAGGAAGCGGCTTGGCTGAAGAACTTTATCGGTGACCTTGGAGTAGTCCCGAGTATTCAGGAGCCCTTGGAACTGTTCTGCGATAATGAAGGTGCGGTCGCCTTGACAAAGGAACCGCGAGATCATGGAAAGTCCAGACATATCGACAGAAAGTACCACTACATCAGGCATAGGGTAGAAGAAGGTCACCTCCTTGTAAAGAGGGTATCATCGGAAGATAATCCTGCAGATCCCTTGACAAAGGCTCTGAGTAGGATTAAGCATAATCAGCATGCTAGGAGCATTGGATTAAGAGATGATATAAGTTTTAGTAATTAGATAGGTTCGAAACTTGTAACAATGTATTGTATTTGACTCTTGTGATTTAATAATAGAGATTTATTATGGTTCACTACTCTTGTCAGTACTTTATCATTGTGTTTCATTTTGCATGTTTTACTTCCTGAATAATTGGATTATTCAAATATCCACAGTCGATTACACTTTAAGGGAGTAAGTGTAAAGTAAGACTGTCATGAATTGGTAATAGATTGTCTAAGGAGTTAGACATTGCAATTGGATTGCTGAACCATTCGTGAGTACTTGGAAATGGAGATTTGAGTATTGGATAAACCCGCGCTCAATGGATTGCTTCATGGATTACATCACGAGCAATGTTGAGACGATAATATCTTTTGATCTTTAAGCTAAGACATATGAGTTATGATTTATTAGACGGTTGTTCATTGATAATATGAAAACGCATCGGTAACTCGGTGTTATAAAACGTATTGTTGTGAGTGATTTGTCTGGTAAAAGACATAAGTATATGAGTCGAAGTTTATTCGTCCCTTGACTCTAACGGGAAACAGATATCTGTAGGCCTCTCGATGATTTTGAAGTTGACTAAAATGGTTGGCCAACCGGGACTAAATTGGCAGTCTAAGAGTCATATGCAAATCGGAAATCGAGGAACAGTGAATCAGACCAGATTGATTTTATCCATGTCTTGAGTCTGAAAATATCTTGTTGGACGGAGGATCATCTGATCACTTATCTTTGGACAGAACTGACTGGGTCAGAGTTCAGACAATTAAAGTCATAGACTTATCCAAGTGGGAGACTGTTGGATTAGGTGTCTAAGCCATGACTTGTAATTGAACTTTTATCTTATGGTTAAAAGCAAAGTCCATTTGGGTTGCCCTCATGGGTGGAGGAAAGATAGTTCAGTAGAGAGAATAGTTGATTTATTAATTGTATAATAAATCAATAGAATATATATATATGGTTTGTTAATATATTTAAGTGCTAATATATTAATTAGAAACTATATTAATTAATTGAGATTTAATCTAGAATTAATTGGATTTAATTTGGAGATTAAATTAATTAATTAAAAGGTGCAGGGACTGGTTTGGTATTTATTCAATAGTTGAATAACTGGCCAGGAAAACCAGGGACCAAAAGTGGCGCCACCTTGGAGGCTTCTCCAAGGGTTTGGCGAAACCCTAATTAGGGTTTTGGTAAGCCTGGTCCAAGTGGTCAAAAGCCTTGTCCAATTGGAGGCTCCTTAGGGTTTCAGGTGTAACCCTTGGAGGCTATAAAAGGAACCCCCTGGCACCTCATTCTTCACGCCACCTCTCTCTGGATTTACTCTGCTGGACTGATTCTTCCATCCCCTGGGTGTGACTTTCATCTGAGGCAGGATAATTTTGCTGCTGCTTAAAAGGATCATAAGATCAAAGGTTGGTTTTTCCTTAATTCTTCTTTAGAATTGAATTGTATCCTTTAGGTTCTTAGTTCTAATCTTCATAGAAGAAAACATAGATCAATATTAGGGTTGCATGTGAACCTTAGGTTATTTTGTGTTCATTGATTGCATAGAAACCCTTCAATTCCATATCCACACCGGTACTAGGCCATGGATTTTGTTGTCATTGAGCAATAAGGTCCTCAATTTATTCTGAAAGCCCAAAAATGAAGGAAATTCCCTCAAGTTGCAAGATGACAGGTCTAAATCTATAAATTCTGGTAAGCTGGTATTGGTGGTGTTGTTGGTGGCCACTAGTGATAGCTTGTTATGACTTAAGATGAGAGTTTTGAGTTCTTTGAGTCCTAGGAATGTGTCTAAGTCTACCTTACCACTAAAATAGTTTAAATGTAGGCGGAGACCTTGAAGATATTTGAAGTTGGAAAATGAACTTGAAATTGGTCCTTGAAATTGATTTTGTTGAAGGTCTAACAATCTTAGTTTAGTGAGGTTGAAAAACGAGGATGGTATATGACCGGTAAGAGAATTATTTCCCATTGATACAACAGTAAGTTTGGTTAGGTTTGAAAAAATGGATGGGATTTCACCGTTTATACTCATATTGTATACATGGAGCTTGTTAAGGTTTGTGAGCTTTCCAAGCCAATTGGGAAGGTGTCCCTTCTCGAATCTGTTACCATTTAGTTCCAAATCATTCAGTCTTGAAAGACTTACCAGTAAAGGTACAAAGCCAGTAAACTTATTGCTACCAAGAGCCAAAACATTGAGTTGCGTCAAGTTAGAGAGTGAACCTGGAATGCTCCCCGAGAAAGAGCATCCACTAAGGCGCAAGAATATCAAATGGTTTAGGTTGCTTATTGATCCTGGTACAACCCCATTGAAACCTGTTAAACCTAGATTCAGGTGTTCAAGTAAACTGTGGTTACAAAATTCAGGAAATGACCCGGTGAGGTTGGTATTGGATGCCACGTCAAGATGTTTCAACTTTGGCAACTCAAGTATGGCCGAAGGGAATTCGTTCTGAAGTAAACAGTTTTCTAGTTTGACTGACCTTAAAGACGAAAAGTTGGCCAAGAAATGAGGTACAAAAGAACTGATGTCAACCCCTGAGAGATCGAGTTCTTCGAGTCCTGTTAAGTTTTGCACTAGGTTCTTGAGGCTAGGTCTGTGAAGCTTTAGAGGATTCTGTGACAGATCTAAAGAATACAAATGCCTCAAGTATGAGATTTCAATCGGGATTTGGCCGCTAAACCCAGAAGCAGAGAGATTGAGGCTTTTTAATTGCTTTAGATGAGCAATCTCGGATGGGATTTGAGATTCATAAAAGTCGTTCATGGCAAGGTTCAGTCGCTGAAGATGAACAAGGTTGAAGAGGGTGCTGGTAGAGTTGATATGCCCACAAAGAAAGCTTTCGCTCAAGTCAAGGCCGATCACATGACCATACACATCGTCACTGTTGCACTCCACTCCATACCACAAACAACAATCAAAACTAGCATCCGATGCATTGCTTGGCAGCTTCCAGGAGTGGAACGTTTGAAACCCATGAGCAGCACAAGCCGCATCATCTTGATGGATTATACTTTTCTTAAATTGAAACAAGGCTGAGCATTCCTCATCATGGCTTAGTGATGATTTAGTGCATGTGACTGTGAGCCATAAGTATACAAGGGAGATGGTTTGCAACAAGTTGAACTGATTCAGGTTTGGAGCCATGAAAAAAGGGTTTAATTTCTTGTTTGTGGAAGTGCAATGTTCTTTAAATAGAGCATGTATACGTTATTCAACAATAAAAAAAAAAAAATTAAGAATTGCATGATCTAGAGTCTAGAGACTGAGAGATGAAGAATGAGTCTGCATTGTGGATATAGTTATATATTGTTTTTGTTTTAGGTAGATAAAGAATAAACTATTATGGTCAAAGAAAAAAAAGTCCATGGAACAACTTTTACTTATGTGTTTATTTTAACAACATATTTTAATTTTAATTACTTTTAATTGGTTCTTATTATATCAGCTTACGTGAATAAATTTTCTATTGCAGTAATTGATGGCTAACTTTAATAGTTATCTTTTTGCAGATAATGTCATGAAATAATAACTTAACCACGAACATATACTCATGGTGTTTGCTGCACTCCACCCCATACCACGAACAACAATTAAAACCAGCATCTGATGCATTGCTAGTGCGTTTCCAAGTGTGGAACGTTTGAAGCCAACTAGCAGCGCAATCTTGATGACGTATGCTTTCCTTAAACTGAACCAAGGCTGAGCATTCCTCATCTTTTCTTAATAATGATCCAGTCATCCAGTGCATGTGACTATGACCAACAGATATACAAGGGAGATGGTTTGCAACATCTTGAAGTGATTTAAGTATGAAAAAGGGTTTGAAATATTTTGATTGTTTGTGGACGTGCGATGCTCATTATATAGACAATTTGTATGTTTCTCAACCATAGATGAACACTATCTAGAGAGAGATGAAGTATGAGACGCCATAGTGGAAAGATAAATTATATATTTTGTTTTTGGTTTAGGTAGATGAAGAATCAACTGTAAGACAGAAGAAAAAAAAACACCGAGGAAAGAAAATATAATAAATAAAAGAAATGATGGTATATTTTTATTCATTGTTTACTATAAAAATACGTATTGAAGTATTTTGTATTTTGTATTTAACAATGTACTTCAACAAAATTTTCTTATAATTGTTTTTAGGGATAAAGTTTGCAATATTTAGATTTTTCGTGTCGGTAATTTCTTAATTCTAGTGATTATTGTTTAGTTATTTATGAATTTTGTTTTTGTTTTTGGAAACGGCAAATAATATTAAAGCACCACAGCTTAGCAGGAAACTAAGAGTGGGCAAAAGAAAATACAAAAAGTGTTTAACATAAACAAAACAAAAGAGAATTAAAAAGGACAACACCCCCAATCACCCCAATCACACGCAATATTCCCCCTGTGTTTGATCCCCCAAAAAAAATAGAAACATGGTACAATTGACTTTTGTTTAATGGTGAATGTTTACTTTTTAATAGGAATTAAATCACCAAGTGGACACCTTTTGATCCAAATGCTTCTGTGACATGTTCCGGAGGTTAGCAATACGGATCTGAAAACATAAAAATGAAGAGAAAACCCGGAAACACAAAAAATGGTGGATGGATTTTTCACAAACCATACAGTGGAATGGTTCACCAAACTCGGTTACAGTATTGAATGATGCTCTTCCTATTAGCCGAAATATACTTACCATATATTTTGGATTTTATGTTGTATTTTGGGAGAATTTCGTCTATATCTTCTTATAAATTTTCATAACTACGCATATATCCTTCTAAAACCTCAAATTACATGCATTTCCTTATAAAACCTAATAAATTCACATATATACTCAAATGCTTCAACTTGAGAATCAACAAGAATGTGCTTGGGACACTCACTGGGCCACAAACGTTGTTGCTACAATTGACCATAAATCATCGCCCACTCTGACGCCACGTCGTAATGCAACCCTAATCATCGATAATCCTCTTCCGACTCTCAAAACCAACCCAGTAACCAAATTTTCGGTCATCCGCTGACTTCCTCCTCCAACAACCGAAGAGGCCCTCCGTTTAACCAACAACGTCCTCCCTAGTCGGGTTTTCCGTCACCTTATTAGGCTACTCCATGGTGGCCTTCACCACCATCTTGTCCATATCCCACCCAGCCAAAGGCGAATGCACATTATGATCAAGGGTGTCCGTGGACACCCTTGGTTTTGGATTTCTTTTCATAAATTCTATACTAAATATTATATGGACACCTTCCCAAAAAACTATTTTTAGCAAATGGAAACTTTTATATCTGATTTATTTGGAGGCAGTGACAATTAAAACAAACCAAATCTACCTTATCACATAATTTTAAATATATAATATCATAACTTTGAGAAACTACACGGTTTAATGTTTCTAGAAATAATGTTACAAAATAGCACATTTGTTTTAAAATACTATTAAATGTTTATAAATTTATTTAAAATTTGTATCAAGAATTTCCGAATAATCTTGTTTATTAGTTTTTTTAATTAAGTATCTGATTCTTGTTTTTTATTATTTATATTTGGTGTTGTTCACTTTTAAAATTATTTACTTACGTTTAATCGTTGGTATTAAAGTTAAGTGTTATATTTGTTTTAGATAGTAGTATTGACGACCCGATCCGACTAAAAACAGTATTCGACCTATTTATTTTATCATTTTACTTGAGGTGGACACCTGTGAGTTTCAATCCTAGATTAGCCACTACACCCAACCCGGGTCACGCCTTAGGGCACGAGGCCCAGGCCCAGGCCCACCTCTTGGAGGTCAATCCATTGGACTATGAGACATCGGTGCTATGAGACCTCGGTGCTGCCTTTTTAACCATGAAACTAGACCCAAATGACGATCAATGGTATATAGACAATTGTGCTACCTCTCATCTCACTTCGAATGTAGGTAAAATTTGTACCCCTAGTGTGTTTTTTATGAAGTCTGTGTTTGTTGGAAATGGAAATCATGTACTAGTCCTAGTCCTTGCATCATGCCACACTACCTTACCTCACCTCGCCACACCCATCTATCTCAAAGACATACTCCACACACCATATGTTGCCAAAAACATTGTGTTCGTACGTAAAGTTTGTCGAGATAATGTTCTATTGGTTGAATTTGATAGAGGATGACAAGATAGGATTTAAGCACCCGACGAGACACAATAGCTCCGGTGACCTCTACCGCTTCACCAACTCGGTCAACGCTCAAGCTTCATCTTTTTTGTTTCATCTGGTTCGCCTCTTTGTCACTTTAGACTGGGTCACCCGGATCATCATGTAATGGACTTTCTTAGTCATAATAAACATATTTCATGCAATAAGGTTGATCATTCATTTGCATGTCATTCATGTCAAATCGCAAAACACAAACGTTTACCATTTACAAACACCACCTCCGCTACCTTAAAACCTTTTGATCTTGTCCATGCCGACCTGTGGACTTCCCCTATCCACAACAAATCTGGATTCAAATATTACTTGATCATCATCGATAATTTCACCCCAATCACATGGGTTTTCCCATTAAGTTCAAATCCAAAACCTATGACAAAATCAAAGACTTCCACAAATACATCCAAACTCAATTTAACATCACTCTCAAAACCTTTCAATGTGATAAAGGCGGTGAGTTTTATACATTCACATCCACCACAGGTCTCCAATTCTATTCTCGTTCCTAATTCAATTCTCGTTCCCACACACTTCTCAACAAAACGACATGGCCGAATGCATGATTTGCTGCCTAAACAAATTCATGCTATCTCTATTCACCCGTGCCTCCTTACCACCTTCCTTTTGGGTCGATGCCCTCCATTCATCAACTTATCCTCACAATATCCTTCCCACTAAATTGCTTCACAACCATACACCAACTTATGCTCTCTGCCTAAAACAACCTACGTACGGCGACCTACGAACCTTTAGTTGTGAATGCTACACTAATCTCAACGCCACTCGCCAACACAAACTAGCCCCCAGATCAACCACGTGTGTTTTTCTCATCTACCAAGCCTAATACCGTGGCTACCGGTGCCTTGACATATCTACGAGTAAGGTTATTTTATCTCGTCATGCCACCTTTGATGAAACCAAATTCCCTTTCGCCATAACTAACCCGACCCCCTACTTCATCCTTTTTTGACACTAATCCAAACCCCCTGCTCTTCGACCTTACCATCACACCCACACTAACAGCTACCACTATCCCACCTTCCCCTTTGAACCCACCTTCCTCACCCACTACTGACTCCCCCGTCAGCGCCCCTAGCCAGCCTACCCAAACAACCCCTACATACTACATCTACACAACCAATCGTATCCCCTCTCCCTAAATCTCACAAATACGCCTTATCGGATCCAAACTGGTACTCTGCTATGACCGATGAACACAATGCCTTATTAGACAATAGTTCAGACGTTTATCTTGCTCAAAACCCAGTGCAACATCAACGCACGAAACATGTTGAAATAGATATACATTTTGTTGGTGAGAAAGTACGTCTAGGTTCTATACGTGTTTTACACATTCCTACAGATTTCCAATACACAGACACTTTCACAAAGGGATTTCCGCATTAGCTATTTATCCGACCAGCTACAACTTCGACTGCGGGGGAGTATTAGCCGAAATTTAATTACCATATGTTTCGGATTTTATGTTATATTTATTGTGCATTATCTGTACCTTATTTAGCTCCTAAATTTGTTAGGCTTTCGCATTTTCCCTTTGTATCTATGTATTTATACAATTTGTTATCAATGAAACACACATTGAATCTCAATAGACTATACTTCTGGCTCATATAAAAACCACACTTATATAAAAATATAGACAAAGTAGTTACAATATCCCAACCACGAATATGAAATACAAAGATAAAATTTAATTCGAAAACATAAAAATGAAGAGACAAATACAAAACCAACTACAAGATGTATAATGGTTCACCAAACTCGGGCATGTAGATTCGGCTGGGCAAAAAACTAGTGTGGGGAGAAAACCAGGAAACTAATACGAACAGGGTTGAACAAAACTTGTCTGGTTAAGACTAATCCTAATGTCTAAGCGAGACTGCATGGAAGGAAGGCGGACATCCATACTTCCATAGGGGTGTGGAAAAGAACCACAAAACAGAAAGACCGAACCGATCCCACCGATTTGAACCTAAAAAATCTGATACTCAAAAAAACTGAAACAGAAAAAACCAAAAGCGAAGAAATATGAAATCGGGTACCTGTGATTCGGTTATGGTTTGGGTATTTAGATGTCCATGCATATCCTAATCGAATGACATATATAATATGAAACTATAAATTTTATATATATATATATATATATATATATATATATATATATATATATATATATATATATATATATATATATATATATATATATATATATATAGTTAGTTAGGTTCTTGTGAGAACCTAAATATTCATGAGAACTTGAGAACCCCACTTGGACCATTAGATCAAAAAAACCCATGGTTGAGATCAAAGGTGCCATTTTCGTAAATAGCTGATAAATCAACACTCGTTTTATGTTATTCAAATCCGGATGGGGTAATGGGGTAATTTCGCATACCCGTCTCTATCATCATCATCTATCAAATCCCGCCTTTGTTGTTTACTCTGTTTACCACGATCTTGTGAGAATTTACCATTATTATCTTGCCGACTCAATCGTTATTCCATTTTTATTGATCAGAAGCTTTGAACTTTATCAACGATAGTCGTTTCTGAGAAATCAAGCAAGCGAACAGAGGTATTGTTTCTATGTAAACCATTTTTTTCATCTTTTTGTTTCGTCGAATGTGTTTATCGAAGTAAAGTTTCAATTAATCATTAAGTATCGATATTTCTACCTGATTCCGATTGAAATTGTAAAAGATTGATTTAAATTACTTGTTTCAGATGGATAATTTCGATGTTTAAACTTTAATCTGAATGTGTTCATTAATGGAGTTTTCAGAAGGAACTTCTAAAAACTCGATTTATCCGCGTGTGTTTTGATTTTGTTCACTATAAACCCTAATATCTTGTTATTGATGGTATAATATCAACGATCAATTAGGGTTTATATGTAGTTGTGTTTCCGAACATCTGTATTAGTTAAACCCTAATACGGTGTATGGTAGACATAATGTTTAAATACGGTACAAAATTGATTTACATTGTTATGTTCACTATAAACCCTAATATCTACTTCTTTCATGTTTGTTCTGGGTTTTTGCATATCATATTGGCTGGAAGTCGACATAATGTTTAAACACGGTACAAAATTGATTTACATTGTTATGTTACAATATTAATAATCTTACACAAGTTTTTTATTGTTACAGTATATGGTAGAAGGAGTGAGAGGCAAAGGAAGAAGTCATTAAGTCGTTTTTCAAATACCATCAATGAGCCTGTAATAGTTCAAGAAGATGACCATCATGTTCAAGTTATTACCATTTACGTCATCAACACATTCACACAACATTTCAAGGACAATTAAAACAATCATGTTTTAAAAGAAAAATATTTTATTAAACTAGAATTATCCTCAGAACAATGTACTATGCGAATCCATGTCATATGTATCTATAAACTAATAACAAGAACAAATATCTAGCCTAACTCCAAAAAAATGCACGAGCTCCAGATCCAATCCAAATATGCTCATGTGCGACAACATCCCGCATCCTACAGAGTCCGTGCATACAAAGAAAATGTGAGAAACACATCCTGTATCAAGAAAATGAGGATCAGGTATTCTGAGTTTGCCAAACGGTTTGGCTTTGGAGCATTTTTCCAATCTTTCTCTGACTGTGTCCCACCTTATGGATTCCCAGTTTGAAACATCGAACAATCGATCCAGACGATCTGGATCATTTCTTGATGCGCCTTAATACTGGACTCAATCCTGAAGCAGCTGAATCAATGGAACTATGCTTCTCCATGAACGACTCATACAGAGTCAACATTGAATGCATTTCCATGATTGTCTTATCTGGTTACCCTTTCTGTTCATCTGGATGAACAGATCAGCGAGTCGAGCCAATGCTTAACTCCCGATCACAAGGGGTGACCCATTTTATACAGTTCGCCCATGTATCCCTTAATCATGCAAACTGGTGCTACTTCCTTCTAGCTTGCAACTTCAAGCTCTTTGAAGATCCTAGTTCGTTCCTTTTTCAACCAGTTCTCGAAACCTTTCCTCAACCAGCTGTGCTACCTTATCTGACCCCAGGAATTCTAAATCTCTGCAGAAATCGGGATCAATGATTAATAACATGAGGCAAAGAACTTTATTTGACTCAATAGTCAAGGGGTCATGCTCATCACAAGCTACTGTGTGATGCCATGCTTTGGTAGAACAAGGAGCGGACACTCAGTCAGATATAGTATGCCAGCAAAACTAAGAACCATTCTCAATTTGAGAAGCCATACCATATAGTTCAGGCCAGTCAGTGTTAAGTGTATTTCTAAGCATGTTTTCATGCCTTTTCATCCTTGTTTTACCTTGCATTTTATTCTCATCATTGCATATTTTTATGTTTTTCGGGATTTCAAGAATAGCAATCTACTTTCACACTTTGTGGTTGTTTTCAGGTGCTTTTAAGGGTTGAATCTTGCTTTGAATGACAATGGGAGGCTACACAAGAAATTTCAGAAGAAACGGAGCTCAAACGAAGAAGTTGCAAAAAAATGGCGTTCCGTTAACAGTGAAGTACACGGCCCGTGTAACTTTGTGGGCAAAAGTTACACGGCCGTGTAACTTAATATGCCACATAAGATGCCATGTCAGCTGAAGTGGAGCCCAGGAAGAAATGCAGGATTACACGACCGTGTAATTTTGGCCCAAGAAATTACACGGCCGTGTAACTTCTCCTGGTGACCAGATCTGCTTTTTGGCCCACTTTGAGTTGTTTATTCTTTCTTGTGCTGTCATTCCCATGCTACACGACCAGATCCAGATCCAACCTGATTTTTAGGCCATGTGATGAAGGAAGTGGGTCTTGGAATGATGATGTTTGCCCTTGTCCATTTTACCATTTTGCCCTTGGTGTGTTAGTATAAATAGATGTGTCTAGTTAGCCTTAGAATCATCCCATCTTTCCATTATTTTCTGAATACTCTCTAGATACATTGTGTTTGTGTTTGTGTGCAACTTCAAGTGTGGATTATCTTCATTTTGTAAGTTCTTTTATCTTTTACTAGTCATGAGTGGCTAGTAACCTTTTTTTCTGGTTTTGTATTAACGATTATGATTGTGATTTAATATAAAGTTTGATGTTTGATTTTATATCTTTCTAGTGATATGATTTTGAGGCTTAACAAGCGTTTGATTTTTATTTATTTCATATTGGCCATTTGATCTCAAATATAAATCACTCTAGTCATACAAATTATGAAATCCGTAATTGTTTTATAAAATGTTATTTGTGACAATCATCTTTAATTGGTGAAAATCATATCTCATGTTTTGACGCTTCAACGCTTGTTTAGGAGTATTGAACATTGTTGGGAACATTCACATAAAACATAATGCAATCTTTCATTCAAATTCTACGATGGTGTATGTACGAGCTTTCGGCATACACTTGACTAATCTAGATTTGATTAGTAAGATTAGTCTTAGTTAACGAGCTTCTCTTGACTAAGGTACATTAGGTGAATGGTGTATGTGCGAGCTTTCGGCATACACAAAGTACCAATTTAGAAAGATTAAAGTTATAAAACATCATTCTTATTGTTATTTCCAATCATATGACTAAAAATACAAAACCAGAATTTGTCCCCAAATTATAAAATACAAAAGCAATTTTTCTATATTTTGTCTCAAGTCATTTATACAATCGTGTTCCAACTAAACATCAAAACCCCCCTTTTTTGTTACTTTCTTTACAAGTTTAAATCTCGTGAAATCAAGGTATAATCCATTAGACCATCGCTCCCTGTGGATCGACCCTACTTGCCATTTATACTACATAGTTAGTATTTATAACAAGTAGTGTAATCACGAAATATTGGTAAATTAACAAATCATTCCAAAACCATATTTCAACTCTTTTATTTTGTTGGTTACGACACTCAACAAATTGGCGCCGTTGCCGGGGAGCACGGTATTACTAATATTTTATGCCAAGATCTTCACGAACAGGTACGCCTCTTGAACTTGATTCGGAGATTGAGAAAACCGCGAAAAGGCTAAGGAAGCAAGCTAAACTTCGCAAGAAGCAGCAAGCTTCCCAAACCGCTTCTTCATCAAACCCTCCTATCATAGACATTTGGCAAGACCTTTCTTCATCCGAAAGAGAAACAGAATCCGAATCAGATAACAACGTCCCACATACACCTCCCTCTCAAACAAACCATACTCCTATGGCCAAAAATCCACCTCAAGAACGAACACTTCGCCAATGGGCAACCCAAGATGTTACCCAACAACCTCTCTGCATAACTTACCCGCACATGACGAACTTCGAATTGAAATCTGGGCTCATTCATTTACTACCTCAATTTCGGGGAGTAGAAAATGAAGACCCGCACAAATTTTTGAAAGAATTTCACGTCGTATGTGTAGGAATGAAACCACATGATGTCTCGGAAGACCAAATCAAGTTAAGGGCACTCCCCTTTTCATTGCTAGACTCAGCCAAAGAATGGTTATATGACCTACCACCGGGGTCGGTCACAACATGGAATGGTCTTGCAAGGTTATTCCTTGACAAATATTTTCCGGAGACGAAAGCTTCAAGTCTGAGAAGAGAAATAATTGGTATCAAGCAAGGGAAGAGAGAAGCTTTACATACGTATTGGGAACGATTCAAAAAGTTGTGTGCCCGATGCCCGCAACACGGTATTTCCGATTACCAATTGTTCCGATATTTTTGTGAAGGCCTAACACCAATGGAGAGACGTTTAATAAACGCTTCAAGTGGAGGCTCGTTAATCGATCAAACACCGACCCAAATAAGAGCATTGATCGAGAAAATGGCAGAAGAGTCCAAACATACTCAAGGAGAGGACGAATGGTATGTAGATCCACCACGAGGAGTAAAAGAGGTAAACACTCCTTATCTTGAAAATCAAATTTCTGAACTAACCAAAGCTGTGATGCAACTAACAAAAGAAAAAGGAGTTGAACCAACGGTTAGAGCATGTGGAATTTGCTTGCAATATGGACACCCAACTGACATGTGTCCCGAGTTACAAGAAGATAAAGAGCAAGCAAAAGCCGTGGGAGGATTTACCGGGCAAAATCAGCGACAGTTTGATCAACCCCGGAACAACCAAAATTGGAACTACCAGTCCAATCAAAACTACCCACATCAAAACCGTAACCAATACCAAGAGAGATCCCAACAATACTACCAAAATCCTCTACCACAGAATTCTGCAGGCACAAGCATGTACTTAGAGGACATTGTGAAAAGTTTGGCAACAAGTACTCAATCATTTCAACAAGAGACAAAGTCAAGCATTCAAAATTTGGAGCGACAAATGACACAACTTGCAACATCGGTTAGCAAGTTGGAAAGTAGGCTGAACTCTAACAAACTACCAGCCCAAACAGAGTCAAACCCAAAACACAACGTGAGTGCCATCTCCCTTAGAAGCGGAAAGGTTTGCAAAGATCTAAGCGTACCCGAGGATGCGGAAAAAGAAGGCACAAAACAAGCGGAATTTCCAAGCCATACCCCATCACCCCCTTTTCCTTCAAGATTCTTAGAATCGAAGAAAGAAAGGGAAGATCGAGAAATCATGGCTACATTCGGCAAGGTGGAGGTAAATATTCCCTTACTTGAGGCAATTAAACAAGTTCCTAGATATGCTAAGTTCCTTAAGGAACTTTGCACATCTAAAAAGAAACTCAAAGGGTATGAAACCATAAAAGTCAATGAGAATGTCTCGGCAATCATACAAAAGAGATTGCCACCAAAGTACAAGGATCCGGGAGTATTCACGGTTCCTTGTAAATTGGGAGACACGAACATACCGAGAGCCATGCTTGATCTCGGTGCCTCAATCAATGTTCTACCATTTTCTATTTTCAAAAACTTAAAAATAGGAACATTGAAACCCACCGGTATCATCATTCAATTGGCCGATAAGTCTACAGTACGTCCAAAAGGCGTGTTGGAAGACATATTGGTCCAAGTGAATAACTTGGTCTTTCCCGCTGACTTTTATGTTCTCGATATGGAAGATGACGACTCACCGAATTCAAGTTCTACACTCTTAGGGAGACCATTCCTAAAAACATCGAGAACAAAAATTGATGTTTTTAATGGTACCTTATCTATGGAATTCGATGGTGAAGTCGTAACCTTTAATATTGATCAATCCACCCGCTACCCAAGTGATGTGTCTCCCGAGGACCTAAAGGAAAATGATACATTGTTGCTTAATGAACATGCAAAATTTAACAACAATTTAGTGTCAATGGTTTCAATGAATGAAACAACTACTGGACTTACTGAAGAGTCCAAGCCTGTGGATCGCCACGATCATCAAGACCATGATCTGGATTTGCAAAATATAGATCCACCTCCTAGGCCAAAACAGACGAGAAACAAACACCGTCTCAAGCGGTTCATCGAATGTTTCTCTACCAATCAAGAAGGAGTGGGCATGAAGGAATGTCCAGGGTAACCTTTCCTAAGCCCCCGTGTATGAATCCTAAAGCTCAAACACGGGCCCGTGTCGAGCCAACGACGTTAAACAAGTGCGCTAACCGGGAGGCAACCCGGGGGTATTTTTGTCAATTTTTAAAAGTGTGATTTTTTGTGTTTTTATAATTTTTCTGTTTATAACTTTCAATTACCTACGTGAGAAAACGATCGGAAATGAAAACGGACTACCGAGGCTCAAGATACGAAAAACGAAAATCCGGGACAGTGTGTTACACGACCGTGTAACTTTTGCCCTTGAAGTTACACGGCCGTGTAACTTGGAATAATGGTACAAATTCGTTTTGGTCAATATGTAACTTTACACGACCGTGTAATTATCCAAGCCTAAATTACACGGCCGTGTAACTTAGGCCAGGGGTAAAATCGTCATTTTCACAACTATAAAAGCCAAGGCACCTCATTTTTACCACAACAAGGCTGCGATTTTAACCTAAAACCTCCTGTTCGGTCCGAAAACTCAAGAACAAAAATCGATTTCCTCACTTTTGCTTCTAATTTCTTCAAGTTTTGTTTAAATCCAAAGGTTAGTTCCATTAATTCTCATCTTTTTCTTCATTTTGACCAAAGGAAACATCAAATCCATGGGTTAATTTCGGATTTCTTGAAACCCTAGAAAATTAGGGTTTTGAATTTTTGATGTTGAATTGTTTAAATTGTTTAGGTTCAAGCTTGGGGAAGGCAAGGATAGAAGGAATCAAGGTCAATATCACCATTGTCAAGCTTCAATTCGGTGAATTCTTTCCAAAACTCAAAATCTTCATAATTTTTGGTTTTTGGCTAGATAATTGGTTCTTGGCTTTGAATTGTGAAACCTTTGTGTTTAAATTTGTGTGTTTTATTGTTTGAGTGTTGTTTTTGTTCATTTCCTTTGTTAAAAACTAAAAAAAAATGGCATCATCATCCCGTACCTACTCTAGGGGTAATAAAAGGCAAATTGTGTATTCGGCCTCTAGTGGCTCTTCTGATGAAGAGCCCGAACAGCAGGACTTTGATATGGGCGATGCGGGTATCGCATTCATGACCGATGCCCAAGAGGCCCGCTTTTATAACTTCTTGGAACGAATTGGGCAAGCCCAAAAATTCGTAGACGTCCCAACTTTGCGAGACTTACACATAGAGGCAGGAGTACGCAAACTCCTGTCAAATGTTGGTTGGGAAGGGTTGATGAATATAAGCGAAAAGAGCTATTCCAACCCCACTATCGAATTTTTGTCTTCCGTTGAATTTAACGTTAATACTACAGTTTTGTCTTTTAGAATGTTCAACAGGTCATACCAAATCACACAAAACCAATTGTGTGAACTTATTGGCGCACCGGTCGCCAACACTTATGACCAAAGAGGCAAACTGAACAAACTGTTCCACCGTGAAGTTGGCAATTTCTGGACCAAGATTTCCACAGAAAACTTCTACCGTCCCAGTAATGCCAAAGCCTCCAGCATCATCCATCCCGTCCTCAAAGTCACCCACCGCATCATTGCTTCTATCTTCTTCCCACAAGAAGAAATAAGCAAGGCTGGCCTAAATGAGCTTGAACTTCTCTACTGCATGATCAATCCAGGGCCTAAAACCCCAAATTTTGGATCCTGGATCATGTACAAACTACTTAAACTAAGTAGAAGTTCATCTGGCCAGATCCATTGCGGTGGCATTATCACTTTAATAGCCAAACATCCAGCCATGGGCATCAGATTTCCTGATAACCTTGAGATAGTCAGAGGCGAGCGATACCTCACCTCCGATGTTCTTGAGGGTATGAGGTTATTTCGACGCCCCAAATCAGACGAAATTTGGCAAGCCGACGGACGCGATTATCTGCGGGTGAATAACAGAAATGCCCGAATACTTCGATTAGCCAACCCAGTCTCCACCACAAATTGGAAGCCTCCTTCCAACATGGGCCTACAACTACCCGCTCCCAACCTACCCCCTCGAGAGCCCAGCCCACCACCGAGACAGCCCCAGGAGCCTGGCCCTTCAAGTTCTGCCCTTCAAGTTCTGCTAGCTCATTTCCTCCAGAGCACAGTCTATACATGGAGCAATTTTCTAGCATCAACGCCCAGCTTGCGGATCTTCGCCTTGATTATCAAGGCATCTATGATAATCTTGGTGAGATTGATACACACCAAATGGAGCTGCGCCAAGATTTTGACCAGTTTAGAGAGAACCAATATAAACATAACCAAGATCTTATGTCTATACTCTCTGACATACAAAGATCCGTTGCTTTCAACCCATGGCAACAGCAGCAACCACTACAGCCACCGCAGCAACAACAGCAGCCAGGCAACCAACCACCCCCGCCCCCTCAATTCCCACCTTACCCATATTTCCCACCATATCCATACCCTCCATTTCCGCCACGGGGACCCTTCCCCGATCCTCAGTAGGTTGTTTCTTTCTTTCTCCTTCCCTAATGCATTGTGGACACTGCTTTTATTTTAAGCTTGGGGATGGGGGAATAAATCCCTTTATTCAAAAAAAAAAAAATTTAAAACAACAAAAAAAATATATATATTTTATTGCATTTATTTTAAACTTTTGCATGCATTTTTGTTATCTCTTACTTCTCACCTATGTGACACCTTTAAATTGCAACTATAATACATCTCATAGTTAAACTTCTTGTATTTTTGTCCCCTATCTACATGCAACATCACCATCTTTTGAAACTTTAGATCTTCATTAGGAACTTCTTTTTATTAATTTTCTAGCATAGATACGATTGGGAGAATTATAAAACACACATGAAATTGAATCAAAATTATTCTAGCAAAGGATGCTTTATTCACCCGTGAGTTCATCAATGTGTGTAATCGACTAGAAGAAATACTATGGAAGTTGCACTAGTCCCCCCTCATGACCATACATTTGCATATTGTCTATTAAACATAAGGTTTATCTCAAAATCGCGATTTTTCAAAGTCATGGACAAAAATCTTATTTTCTATATTTTTTAGTTTTGTGTGGTAGTAGGTGTCATATGACCTTGTTTATATTATTTTGGTCATTAGTGTTTTTGAGTTTTTCATTTATGTTTACAAAAATATCATAAAAAATTATTTTGTCTAATCATTTTAGCAAAATTTTGTGAAAATGTTTTTATGGTGAAAATCCAGAAATCATTTCACTTGGTTCTAAAAGATTGGTCTAAAAAAAAAAAAAAAAAAAAAAAAAAAAAAAAAAGACCGAACCAAGTGATCACTCAAGTCATTTAAAATGAAAATTTTCTACAAAAATACAATAAAAACGATTAGTTGTTTTAAAAGCCTCCTCCTTTTTGCTTTCAACAACTAAATCCAATTTTGGTTTAGTTAAAAACTTCATTGACCATGTTTTAAAAATTCTTCATACATCTTGGGTCAAGTTGAAGTTCAAAAGATTTAGTTGTCTCGGTCGTCTAGGCATCTATCATTTGTAAATAGGAATCGAGTTGTAAATTTTTGTCCCTCTGTTTTGAAAAATCATGTGTTTAGTAAATAAATATGCAAATGAGGTCGGTTGGAGGACTTGAGCAAAGTCAACTTAGTATAAGCTTCCTAGATTCGATATCCGAGCGCCCCTCCTATAAAAATGAGTGTTTATAGCCAAATCTTGAAAATGGAGCTTGCAAGGTCACACATCTTGTGACATGAGTGAATAAACACGAGAGGAGTGAACAATTGTGAGCACGTCCTTTGCTTGCGAGACGCTTTGAATAATGAGTGAAGGTTTCATGTGTGAGTTTATATTTTGTCCCAACGTGCGTATGCTAAGTAATTGATAAAAATTTGTTCCTTTTAATGGTCTTTTGTTTTGAATAGATGGTCTAACTTATATGTGTGTAGGGTCCAAAATTGACATGATTTTTAGATATGATTGATGTTGTCTTGGTTGCTACCTAAGGTGTCTATTCTTTTTCTACTTTGTAGTTTGTTATCCACATTGTTTAGATCCTTGTTTTCCTTGAGGACAAGAAAAGTCTAAGCTTGGGGATATTTGTTAAGTGTATTTCTAAGCATGTTTTCATGCCTTTTCATCCTTGTTTTACCTTGCATTTTATTCTCATCATTGCATATTTTTATGTTTTTCGGGATTTCAAGAATAGCAATCTACTTTCACACTTTGTGGTTGTTTTCAGGTGCTTTTAAGGGTTGAATCTTGCTTTGAATGACAATGGGAGGCTACACAAGAAATTTCAGAAGAAACGGAGCTCAAACGAAGAAGTTGCAAAAAATGGCGTTCCGTTAACAGTGAAGTACACGGCCCGTGTAACTTTGTGGGCAAAAGTTACACGGCCGTGTAACTTAATATGCCACATAAGATGCCATGTCAGCTGAAGTGGAGCCCAGGAAGAAATGCAGGATTACACGACCGTGTAATTTTGGCCCAAGAAATTACACGGCCGTGTAACTTCTCCTGGTGACCAGATCTGCTTTTTGGCCCACTTTGAGTTGTTTATTCTTTCTTGTGCTGTCATTCCCATGCTACACGACCAGATCCAGATCCAACCTGATTTTTAGGCCATGTGATGAAGGAAGTGGGTCTTGGAATGATGATGTTTGCCCTTGTCCATTTTACCATTTTGCCCTTGGTGTGTTAGTATAAATAGATGTGTCTAGTTAGCCTTAGAATCATCCCATCTTTCCATTATTTTCTGAATACTCTCTAGATACATTGTGTTTGTGTTTGTGTGCAACTTCAAGTGTGGATTATCTTCATTTTGTAAGTTCTTTTATCTTTTACTAGTCATGAGTGGCTAGTAACCTTTTTTTCTGGTTTTGTATTAACGATTATGATTGTGATTTAATATAAAGTTTGATGTTTGATTTTATATCTTTCTAGTGATATGATTTTGAGGCTTAACAAGCGTTTGATTTTTATTTATTTCATATTGGCCATTTGATCTCAAATATAAATCACTCTAGTCATACAAATTATGAAATCCGTAATTGTTTTATAAAATGTTATTTGTGACAATCATCTTTAATTGGTGAAAATCATATCTCATGTTTTGACGCTTCAACGCTTGTTTAGGAGTATTGAACATTGTTGGGAACATTCACATAAAACATAATGCAATCTTTCATTCAAATTCTACGATGGTGTATGTACGAGCTTTCGGCATACACTTGACTAATCTAGATTTGATTAGTAAGATTAGTCTTAGTTAACGAGCTTCTCTTGACTAAGGTACATTAGGTGAATGGTGTATGTGCGAGCTTTCGGCATACACAAAGTACCAATTTAGAAAGATTAAAGTTATAAAACATCATTCTTATTGTTATTTCCAATCATATGACTAAAAATACAAAACCAGAATTTGTCCCCAAATTATAAAATACAAAAGCAATTTTTCTATATTTTGTCTCAAGTCATTTATACAATCGTGTTCCAACTAAACATCAAAACCCCCCTTTTTTGTTACTTTCTTTACAAGTTTAAATCTCGTGAAATCAAGGTATAATCCATTAGACCATCGCTCCCTGTGGATCGACCCTACTTGCCATTTATACTACATAGTTAGTATTTATAACAAGTAGTGTAATCACGAAATATTGGTAAATTAACAAATCATTCCAAAACCATATTTCAACTCTTTTATTTTGTTGGTTACGACACTCAACAGTCAGCCTTACCATATTTAACACGTGCTTTCTGAAACTCTCAGAAATGGGTGAAGGAGGATAAGGAGGAGAATGACACTTTCTTTAGACATCTATAAAATTTGAACATATTAGTTTAATTTTAATCCTTCTTAAACAATTACCCAATTATATTATTTAACAAGGCTAGGACCCAAAATACCCCAACTATGGTGTGAAGAGGGATGCCGTAATCACAACATAATGGTCATTAAGGTAGATAAACATTTATCAATTTCAGTCTTATGAAATTCCTAGATCTGTGAGATTCATTGAACTGTTCAATGGCATGTTTAATCTTGGATATGCTCTACTGTTTGTGACTGGGATGCCGAGGATCACAAACTAGATGTGAATAACCATGCAAATTAGCTTGGTAAACTTAATGTCTTTTATCATCTCTAATTGATGTGCCGGTTAACCACACACGCTCCATCAATAATGATAAATCATGAGAACCCCATTACCACTCTTTATGAGTCCCTATTAGTGTGTCGGTTAACCACATACGCTCCACTAATGTCTCATAAAGTGCAATGTGCAATTTTATGGGTTAGCATCTTTTCATATTTTTCCTAAAGTAACTAGATTTGGGATTTTATAAAGTTGTTCTAGTACGTTTCATTAATAACATTATACTTTTAGTGAGATTAACTTGTCATATCAAACCCGTTCGGCTAACGACTCTCCACTGATCAAGAGAGCTGTGGGTGAGAGTGGACACCCATTCAACCATCATTTTATAGGCAGTTTCCTTATACCCTCCTTATAGACCAGCTTCGTGAATGAGGCCTACTATTGATTTAACTGACCAATTATCTTATACATATAATATTAACTTTTAATTATACTATGTATAAGATGTATTTTAAACATTTTAAAATATTGCTGGTTTATCTATTTAATTTTTTCGAAATTAACAATTAATTAAAAATTAAATTTAAACCTTTAAATGGTTTAATTTATCTTTTAATTAAACAATTAATTAAATTAATTAAATTCAGATAGGTATATTAAATATTTTAAACTTTTAAAATATTTCTGGTTTATCTATTTAATTTTCGAAAAATTAACTATTAATTTTAAAATTAAATATAAACCATTAAATGATTTAATTTATCTTTTAATTAAATAATTAATTAAATAAATTAAATCCAGATAGGTATCACAAATTAATCAAATTGATTTAAACCTATCTTAAACCCCTAATTTTCGAAAAACAAATAATGGGTTTAAGGTTATCCAATTATTAAATAATCAAAGTTACCAAAAATAGAAAACCTTCTAAAACCCTATGTAAAATTCGAAAATACCAAGGGGAGGGGCTTGGGTTTCAAAAAACCCTAACCCTAAAAATCTATTGGCCCTATTTAGGGTTTAGAAACAATAAACCCTAAATTTTAGGAAAAACTATTACAACAATTCAATAAGAAAACAACCAAAATCTCTGATACCACTAAAAGGTTTTCTGCAAATCTATGAACTAAAACCCTAAGTTCACATGCAACCTAGATTGGATCTATGTTTTCTTACTTTGAACATGTAACTAATTCCTAAAGGCCAAATAAAAATTAACTAAAAGAATAAATCAGAAAAACTAACCTTTAGTTGTTTCTTGCAAGCTAAGCAGCACAAGTGTCCTGCCTCAAATGAGATCACACCCAAGCTAGGGAGGTAGGTCACAAAATTTAGAGAGAAAATAGAGTCAAAAGTCGTGCCAAATGGTGTGCATAGGGCTCCCTATTTATAGGTTCCAACCGATAACCAGATAAGCCTTTAAAGATAAACCTTTTTGAATTCAAATAAGATAAGCCTTTATCTTACAATTCAAATATATTAATCCTAACTTATTATCATCGAAATTATGTATTATCCCATACAAAATTTCGTGGTCACTTGGTTTACTATAACTGTCACTTACTCAACTATTGAATAATTTCAGTCCCTGCACCTTTGATTAATTAAATTAATCACCAAATTAAATCCAATTAATTTCAGATTAATTTCTAATTAATTAATATAGTTTATAATTAATATATTATCACTTTAATATATTAACAAACCATATATTTAATTCCTGTTGATTTATTAATCACATAATAAATCAACCTTTCTCTCTACCGAACTTTCTACCAAACCTCCAGCTATGAGGGCAACCCAAATGGACTTTGCTACTATTAATTAGGTAAATACAAATTATTAGTCATGGCTTAGACACTTAATCCAACACAAAGGTGATCTATTTAGTAAGTATGACTGTGGGCTCTTACCTGAATCGGAGGAACAAAATCGTCAATTACGCAAGCTTAGGAAGAAATATGCTACAAAGATATTGCTTAGTCCTGTGAACAAGAACGCGGACCTTGTATCGCAAGAAGCTGAGGAGTTTGGAAAAATACCTAAGAAAGAAAGGAAGAAGATCTTGCTTGAGGCCTAAAAGAATAAGGATGGAAGGTTTAGAAAGGAGTAGTATTATGAACAAGTGTTTGGTTTTTTGAATACTATTATAAGACAAGTGTTTGATCTACCTTTGATTCTAGTAGGTAGTCTGATCATATGTGTTGGTATCATATGGTTTTTATGTTGGTCTATTGGGAATGAAGAGATAAAGTACGCAAAGATGAAATGGCAGATAAATGGAAGTGATGAAGATGACGGGGTTTTTTTGTTGAGGCATATGGAGACGTTCAAAGGTGGTCCCTTGAGTAAGTATGACTGTGGGCTCTTACCTGAATCGGAGGAACAAAATCGTCAATTACGCAAGCTTAGGAAGAAATATGCTACAAAGATATTGCTTAGTCCTATGAACAAGAACGCGGACCTTGTATCGCAAGAAGCTGAGGAGTTTGGAAAAATACCTAAGAAATAAAGGAAGAAGATCTTGCTTGAGGCCTAAAAGAATAAGGATGGAAGGTTTAAAAAGGAGTAGTATTAGAGGTGGCAAATGGGTCGGATCGAGTCAGGTTCGGGTCGGGTCATGACACTAAACGGGTTAAGAGGGGTGAACCCGGACACGATCTGTTTACATAAACGGGTTGAAAGCTATAACTCGAACTCGACCCGTTTAACCTGTTTCAACCCGACACGACCCATTTAAAAACTTGGAAAAACTTTAAACTCATTAAAAACTCGGTCCAATACAAACTAAATCGGACCAACTCAGTCCAAAATCGGACCTAATCAGTCCAACTCGGACTAGCTCAATAAAGACCAGCCAGGCTAAGAGAACGAGTCGGTTCAAAAATACCAGTCAGTTCAAAGGAACCAACCGGTTCATCAAAGAGACGGATTCTAGGTTTAGGGAATCACTTGGAGTGCCTTTTATAGAGTCAGCTCCCTTCCTTCTTTTTCTCCCTTCCGCGATGTGGGATACCATCCTAGCCAAAAACCATTTCTTCCCTCTCATCTTTAATTCTTTATACAAAAAGGATGTTTGTATCTATTTCCTTTTACAAACCAATTTGCGACACCCTCATAAATCTGCTTGAAACTAAATACTTTGAAAGGGAAACATCTATGGTAGGGCTTTTTTAGCAAGTTTCAAGATATAAAATCTTTTCCAAGAAATGAAAGTATCGTAAAATCAAATTAAACAAATTAAGATTTGTTTAAAGTCCAGGACCAGGGGAGTAGCGAATGTTTAAACAAATATATTCAAACACATATATCATTACTTATTAGTTATCATGAAAAAGACTAAAGTGTCGAAAACTCAAATTTAGCAAAATAAATTTTGTTCAAAGAGAAAGTTCCTTTTCGTTATTATATATATATATATATATATATATATATATATATATATATATATATATATATATATATATATATATATATATATATATAAACGGGTTATTCGGGTCATTTTCGAGTTAAAAGTCTTGACCCTAACCCAACCCGTTTAAATTTTCGTGTCGTGTCGTGTCGACCCGTTTACTTAAACGGGTCGAAACCTCTTACCCAAACCCGCTAATTTCGTGTCGGGTTCGTGTCGGGTTGTCGTGTCGTGTCTGATTTTGCCAGGGCTAAGTAGTATTATGAACAAGTGTTTAGTTTTTTGAATACTATTATAAGACAAGTGTTTGATCTAGCTTTGACTGTAGTAGGTAGTCTGATCATATGCATCGGTATCATATGGTTTTTATGTTGGTCTATTTGGAATGAAGAGATAAAGTACGCAAAGATGAAAAGGAAGATAAATGGAAGTGATGAAGATGGCAGGGTTTTTTTGTTGAGGCATATGGAGACGTTCAAAGGTGGTCTATTGAGTAAGTATGACTGTGGGCTCTTACCTGAATCGGAGGAACAAAATCGTCAATTACGCAAGCTTAGGAAGAAATATGCTACAAAGATATTGCTTAGTCCTGTGAACAAGAACGCGGACCTTGTATCGCAAGAAGCTGAGGAGTTTGGAAAAATACCTAAGAAAGAAAGGAAGAAGATCTTGCTTGAGGCCTAAAAGAATAAGGATGGAAGGTTTAAAAAGGAGTAGTATTATGAACAAGTGTTTGGTTTTATGAATACTATTATAAGACAAGTGTTTGATCTAGCTTTGACTGTAGTAGGTAGTCTGGTCATATGTGTTGGTATCATATGGTTTTTATGTTGGTCTTTTGGTGATATACACTTATAAGTACCGAACCTCTTTTTGGTGTTTTTTTGCAATGCAACTTATGAAATGGATATATGCAGTAAACAATATGGTTTCAGTTTAACATATTAGTTTTGTTAATATTAAAGTATTCAACTTATTATATGTACATATGCACATTCACATATGTAAATGCACATATATCCAAAATAACAAGCTTACATGATTGACCATTTGTAAGTGCATTTTGTTAATCTTTAAGTTAATTAATCTAGTATATATACACACGACATGCAAATATACTCATATGCATATATACACATAAAATGCATATGTACACAAATGCGTATGTATACAAAATGAATTTGTTATCTTAAAGTTAGTTAAGATATGCACATATGCACATCCCCATATATGAATGCACATATACACATTTACATATGCACGTATCTACATGTACACGTATCTGTTGAATATAATAATTAAACTAGTATATATATATATATATACACACAACATGCATATGTACACAAATGCATATATACATACAAAAAGCATATGTACATAAATATAGATAAACACACACATACACATTTAATTGTTAACCCCCATATGCACATATGCACATCCCTATATGTGAATGCACATATACACATTCACATATGCACATGTACACGTATATGCACTTTTTTATTTTAATCCCACCGTATTAAGTCAAGTAACTAGGTCGTACTATATTATTAAGTCAACAAACATTTGCCCATATGCACATATCAAACAAATTCATAAAATTAAATAATATATAACTTTATTAATAAAACCATTAAGTATTAAATCGCAAAACAAGGCTGTTTCTGAATTCATCCAATGACAATACTTATTTTGACAATAGTCATTTCATCAAAGAAATTTTATTTTATTATCAAATACTTGAATAACTCTATTTCTCTGTCTCTTTTTGCATCTTTTTCCTCTCTGGGCAGTTCCGTCTGTCGTGTCTTTCATTTGGTGATATTTTCTCATACATAATGTACATGTTCGTGCATCCTTTTCCATGTTTTTCAATGCAATCTGTCTCTTCCCTTTGATCCTTTTTCCAGTTCCACCTCCTTTGTTGCGTATGTTTTCTGGATTACGTATTGTTATCTCATCTGGTCTACTAAATCCAATTGCTGAATCCATTACTTCAAATCTCGTACGCTTGTCTTTAGGAGGTGGATTGTTTCGTATGGTTGTTCGAATATCTTTTAACATTTCTATCAGCTTATCCATTGCATATGTATCATGTGCAACCATGTTTATAGAATCACCTATTATGGAATGTAATTCCTGCACCTGTGGGTTTTGTCCTATAGCAGTCTCACCAACATAGTTTATCTTCTGCAAATCATCAATATGTATTATACCTTTTTGCCAACGTTTTAGAAGGTATTTAGGAGGTATATATTTCATGAATTTTTTCTTCATTATACACTGAATATACCTGCATAAAACCCCATAATGCTCGTATAACATGCAACAACATTCAAACGTATCATCTTCATTTATTATTTTCACCTTAAATAACATAAAAAACGAATCCATTAATCGACCATTATACAAATATAAAATGTAATTAGTATACATGTGAATATTCCGTTTTCAATTATATAATACACTAACCTGATAATGAAATTCACCTTCATTTTCACTCAGAAACTCCTTTGATGATACATTAAAGAACAAACTTTTGTTTTTACCTTTTTTTGGCATTACTCATTCAAGCACTATGCATGAATCATATTCTGCAAGTTCAATAACACAACCTGGTGAGCATGACCATACCGAATCATGTACCTCCAGTTGGAAAATATGAAAGATTTTATGAGTGTCCGCCGCTTGCGCTTCAAAGGGTAGTAATGACACAAGTGGAGGTTTTTGAGTCAGACACGTAAATTCTGAATTTGTTTGTGTGTTCCTTTGTTTGTCCGTCGCTGCATCAAACTTACATATAAACATCAACAGATTTGATTTTCTTGACATGAAACTCTGGAAAAAGTAGTTTTCACTTTCTGATCTAGATGTTGTGCGCATCAAACCAATCAACGGCATTTTGCTGAAATACGAAGGTATCCAACGCTCGCGCATGTTATACATTTCTTTTAACCATTTATTATCATGTAGCTGAAACTCGTCTATCAAACTGCACCATTTTTCCTCAAACAAATCTGGACTAATGCACGAGTTCCATATCAGACCTTGCAACCTTTTCTTGAAGTTTGTTTCGTATATAATCCTCGCAGACACCTACAAATTAGTATAGTATATCACACAGTTAAACATATGAATCATTAATTATATTAACACATAAACAACATATTGTTAGTATTTATACTTTATCTGTCAACTTTTTGCCTATATGCCACATGAATAGACGGTGTGTGGAGTTTGGAAAAACACGTTCAACAGCTTTGGCGATAGCCGCATCTTGATCCGTGACAACGATATTAGGTTCTTTTCCAAAAGACGAAAGGAATGATTTCAGTAGCCATATATAGTAATCCGCTGTTTCTTTTGCTAACAACCCCGCGCCAAATGTTACACATCGTTTGTGGTTATCAATCCCAGTAAACGGAACGAATACCATGTTATACCTGTCCAAAATGATCATGTGCATATAAATATATAAACAAATTAATAAAACAAAAAATATGGATACTCGTTATTCTTGCTTGTTGGTACGAAACGTAGCATCAAACGATACAACATCACAGAATTCGTTGTAGTTTAGTTTTGCGATACCATCAGCCCAAAACAAAGCTCTAAGTTCATCTTTCTCCGACATATAATGGAACGAGAAAGAAGGCGTGTTCTTGCTTCTCTGTGTTAGCAGGTTTACCACCATATTTGCATCACTATCTCCTATATATTAATTCAAGTCTCTTGTATAATTTTTATAGTTGTTTTTCTGTGGTCCTTGCTTTCTGTATCCACCTTTCATTACTGTCACGATACCATGAGTCCTTGTCGATCCGATATTAGAAGTATTGAGTTGGTTTATCATATGTTGGTCTGAAAATTGAATTCTCCTACAATGTTTTGACATATGTGCAGTTGTCCTCGTGTACAACTCATGGTTATGAGTTAAATCAATCGTATTTACCATGAAACTATCACTCTCATCTACACGTTTAAAACCAATCCTTGCAGGACAAGATTGCATTTGGCTAGATCTCTTTCTTTTCTTCTTCAGGCCTTCTACTTTTAGGGTATCAATGTTCGATGTCTCACGTGATCCAGATCTGTTACAAATAACACATTTATAACGAAGTATTCCGTTACTTGACTTTGATGATCCTAATCTTGGATCAAAACCTGCTCTAATTGCATATTTCTTATAGAAATCTACCCTAGCTTCTAGCGTTTCAAAAACCATATCATTTTTTTGGCTTAATGTCTGCTTTAACATTTGGTATCCATATTACTGTCTTTGATCCTCCAGGAGATTTTATTTCTGTACTTCTTAGTTCATCCTCGATGTCATCATCATCTGAAACATAAAAAAAATAATCAAATATGCCAGTTCACATATCGATTATTTGTCACATATGCATTAAATTGATATGCACATATGCATTTATCATGATATGTACACATATTTGATTTTGTCAAATATGAATTAGACTCATATGCATATATGCATTATTATGATATATACATATATTTTATCTGTTACATATGTATTAAACTTATATGCACATATGCACGTATCACGACATATATACAATAACATAACATATGCACATATGCATATGTGCACACATTTTTCAAGATATGTACACATATTCGATTTTTCTCAAATATGAATTAGACTCATATGCACATATGCATTATTATGATATGTACATGGATTTTATCTGTTACATATCTATTAAACTGATATTCATATATGCACGTATCGATTGCAGTAACATGACATATGCACATATGCACATGTGCATACATTTTGTAAATATGCATGAATATGATATAACTGATATTTGCATATACAAACAATACGATTAATCATTGAAATATACTCATCGTATGTGTTGTTGGAGGAAACATTTCCTTCTCCAGTCACGTTGTTATCATCATCCACAACAACTTCAACCTCATTAGTATCTCCATCACCGTCTCTTAGTATGTCGCTTTCATAATAGTTAATCTCTTCATGGTTTATAAAAATATCATGCCTGAACAAACATACAATGTTTTTTTCCTTTTTTTATAATGATATATGTTCTTTGATATAAAAATTAATGACGAACTATATTAATACCTGTTGATGAACATCAATTCATTATCTCCCTCAGCAGTAATCCCCGAATCCATCGCAAACCTGAAAAAAAACTAATTTAATATCAATATACAATTAAACAACAATGTTATTGATATATCACAGAGTAAAGAATCTTCTTATATTTCATTATGGACGACGATGATCATGAAGTACCATATCGGTATTGACGAGCTTGATGATAATACAAAATAGGTTTTTTGATGATTTTGAGAATTTTGATCGGATTAATGATGGAATCAATCTAATTGATTGTTGTTTCCGTAAATGTAACAGATATCCCTTAATAACATGAGCTATTACGTTTTGTATATGTTTATTGAATTATTAGCAAAAATAAATCCATTATGCAAATGACCATCAAGTCCTTTTTGATTTGGATAAGGATCCAATGGATGACATCTAGTTCTCAAGATCTCATGAATATTTGAGTTCTTAAAAAAACTTAACCATGTGTGTGTGTGTGTGTGTGCGTGTGTATATATATATATATATATATATATATATATATATATATATATATATATATATATATATATATGTATATATATATATATATATATATATATATATATATATATATATATATATATATATATATATATATATATATATGTAGGTTCATATGTGGAGACCAAATATTGTGTGAATGTGTGAGACAATATCAGCCAATCATTTTTAAAGTGCATATTAGACAATTTATATTTTCTGATTATATCATTCCTTAAATGTGATTCGATTAATATTCGGGTGAGGCTTCCGCTTATATATCGTTTGCCATTTCCAAAAAAAAAAAAAAAAAAAAAGTGATTCGATTAATTAATTATATTCAATTTTTACCCATTAATTTAGGTAATTCAGTAACAATTATTCCAAGTTTATCACGGTTTCCATATTTCTCGTTCTCTCTCTATCTCTCTCTCTCTCTCTCTCATAATAGACGCCGACTCTCATTATTTAGGTCTCGTTGCATCATCTTCTTCATACTGGTCGAAGTCTTCATCTTCTTCATCCTATCCAATTAATTCATCTTCTAAAATGCCAAAATCATCGTTGTTTCTTAATCGGCCTAGAATCGAAGGTTGCCCCACATCCAAATCGGTTTCCGTGTACAAGATGGCGAAAACATGAAAAGCTTGTAGTTCCATGTACAAAACGGTGAAAACCATAGTTGGATCTTCAAAGTAAACATGGGTTTATTTTTCTTCTTTTCCTTTCCCTAAATTTATTTTCGTCTGTCTGTGTAATTTGTAATTTCCTATTCTCATTGAATTGGTTGCAGGCTATATTGAACTAACACTCTCAAGTTGCCTGAAGTTGATGGAAAATCAACCAATGATTTGAAGGTAATTAATTCATTTCATTTTGAGGTTATTCCGGCCGATATATGCTAACATTAGAAATCATAGTTGTTTTTACCAAAGAAGCATCATCTTAAACAATGCGACTGAATTAAGTATTTTTATATATAAGACTATATTTTTTAAATTATTATAGATCAATACAATGTCATGATGTGAGGGTTTCATCAACGATATTCTTAATTTTTCATTTAAACTAGAAGATAGCTTGGGTTTTTGTTTTCTTTAAATGGGTTAAATATGAAACATGTAATTAAATTTGTGCATCTGTTGTCTTTTTATCAGAAATGATGGATTCAGTGAAGGGTGTGCATTTGAAATGGGGAAAGAAGGTTGTCGAGGCAACAAAGAAGGGGCTGAACAATAATTTCCGTATGGTGTTCACGTATTTGTTAAAATTTCAGCCAAAAGATTGGGATGATGAGGAAGATGGTGAATGGACAGTGCCAACTATCATCAACAAATTCTTTTAGAATGTATCAGGACATGGGTATATTCTTACAGAATTTAGCAGAATTTGAAGATTGAGCTAACAAAATAAGCAATATTCTTTGGGAATGAATGTGGTGATACAATAGTTTATGCTACATTGTCATTTATATTTTTATACTTGATATAGAATTTTTATATATTTTTCAAGAATATTGTATATATTATTGTTTAGTATTGAATGTTGACAATATTCTTCAAGAATATTGTTGTATATGTTATTGTTTATATTATAAGCGGTCCAAATATTCTTTTAGAATGAAATCGTGTTTTTTAAAAATGATTCAATGATGACATGTATTCTTCGTAATATGAGTAAATACCTGCATTTTTAATTTCTATCCAAGTATTTTAACCTAAATTCTGTCAGAATACGAACAAACACATTTTTTAAGAATTAAATCTGCTGTAAATAAAAAAAATGATTCAAATAGGTAAGAATTATAATAATAGAAAGTATGATCATGTAAGATAACTAATTAAATTATAACCTTAAATATCCGCACATTTCAAAATTTGTTATGGGTAAATTTGACTAATTTACCCTTATTGATTTTATTTAATTAAAAATAATGAATTTTTATTCAATCAATTACGATTATGCCATCATCATCTTAACTATTCATTCTTTTCATCTAATGGTCTAAAAGTTCTCACATGATCACACAATATTCGTGTTCCACATTTGATCCTATATATATATATATATATATATATATATATATATATATATATATATATATATATATATATATATATATATATATATATATATATGTTGAATAATGTTTTTATGTTTTTATGTGACCATCACTGAAATAAGTCGAAATGTTTTTTAACAAATATTATCAGTATTTCAGGTTGCGTGAATTCAAGATCAAAAACAAGAATAAATCAAGACCCGAGAAACTTTGAGAAAACATCCAAGCCTGAGGAAGTAACGCTACGAACCAAAGAGCAAAATACAAAATATCACACTGCTACAGCAATCACGACGCGACAGACCCTATGGTCGCGACGTGAAGAGAAGCACGACTGAAGATCAAAAACCTTCAGCGATCGCGACGCGACGAAGGAGGTGGTCGCGACGCGAAGGACCCAACGCGACACCACCAACTTCTTTATCGCGAGACTACCAACCCAACGCACTAACCAGTGGCCGACCAAAAGCAACCCGACACACGCCTCTTCGCGACGCGACGGCCATGCCGGTCGCGACGCGATCACTGTTCTTCAGTACTATAAATAAGATGCAAACCTCTTGCCATTCTAGTGTAGAAAATAAAACCTTACACCACATACTCATATACTCTCCAACAAACCCACGACCAAACACCTCAAGACACTCAAATCTCTGAACTTATCAACGAGAACCAAACCATATAACCGCAAGTAATCGACCTCTACCCAACACCAAACAAAACCTCTACCCGACACCTACAAAACCTCTACCCAACACCATACAAAACCTCTACCCGACACCAAACAAAACCTCTACCCAACACCATACAAAACCTCTACCCGACACCAAACAAAAACTCTACCCAACACCATACAAAACCTCTACCCGACACCAAACAAAACCTCTACCCGACACCAAAACCTCAAACCTCTAAACAACCTCTACCCGACACCAAAAATCACCAAAACCTCATCTTACCGTAAAGATCAAGAATCGAAGCTTCAAAGAAAATCGTCATATTCATCTGCTATCGATAAGTTCTTTTAAAATTATTTGTGTCGTTATTGATTTATTCAAACTGTTATAAATCAACTGTACCAAATATCCAATACATCCAAATTGAACCTTGACAACGAAAACATATGAGGACTGTATTTAACCGAGACATCTAACTTCTAACTTCTAACTTCTAACATTTTTATTTATTGTAAAAACACTTTATCGTTGATAATGGCGTTTATTACAACTAACCTCTAACTTCTAACATTTACTTTATTTACTGCTTTCTGTCTATTTAAATACTGTCTAGTTTAGATTTACCGCTTTATTTTATTCCGCAACTCTTATTTTATTTCCGCATATTATAGTTAAAATACATATCTGTCACACAGTAATCGGCTTAAAAACCTTACTCGTGGAGATCGATCATCTAATTTTTCAACAATTGGTATCAGAGCTTGTGTGATTTAATCTGAAATTTTTGTCGTGAACTTTTGTGTAGCGTTTTTATAAACCACCAATAAGTTTCCTTTAAAAATTTCATCTTAATATCACTTGTTCATCAAAACAAAAAAAAAAAAAAAAATCTTAAAATATTAAAAAAAAAAAAAAGGATCAACCCAAAAATGTCTTCCACAACCTACTCAAGAGCTCCATATGTCATCGATCAGGTATGGTCTATGATCTCAGATCTCGGTCTTTCAAAAACACCATTTGAGTCCCACATGACAAAGATTGAGAACAGTTTGAAAGCTGATCTCAAACTATATCATGACACAATAGTCAAATCTGATATCTGCAAATCTGAATTACAAACCTTGCAACTCAGATTTGGAGAATCAACAAGGACTAGAGACAAACTTGAAAGAGACGTCGAACGAAAATCAGAAGAATATAATCACGTCTTAGATCAATTAAATGAAGCTCTAAAACAAAAAAAGGACTTAGAAATACAAAATCAATCTGTTTTTCCATCTGAAATAAAAGATGCCTTAGAAATAGAAGTCCTTCAGTTAAAAATAAAAATTCAAGATTTAACTGACAAAAACACTGGTTTGATTCTAAAACTAGATGATTTTTCAAAACAAATCAAATTTCTTGAATCCGAAAATCAAAGATTTCAAGGAAAACTGGATTCTATCAATCTTGCTAGAAAGCTAAGTGATGATATTTTCATCAAAGCGACATCCTTAGGATCTGGCAAAATCGATACAAATTACAGACCTGGATTAGGAAGAGAATCCTTCGAAATCGAACAAGCCAAACAAGAAACCAGGACTAACAGTGAAAACTCTGAATCAACTCTAACAGATCTATCCTCATCTGTTAATGAGGAAAATTCAGACGACGAAACAGTTATCAACTGTAACCCAGATGATACTGATTTCACTGTTTCCAAAAGATCTTTCACTAATAGGTCTTCATCCCACCAAATCCAAATTACCAACCAAAACTCCTTTTACGAGAAAGGCAGTACCTCTAAATCAATTGCTCTTCAAAAGGAACAAGGCAAACCCAAAGTTTTCAAACAAACCCAAACGAAACCTTTAAAACCAGCTTCTGTGCCACAAAAACAAACTTTTAATCCAAAACAAAAACCTTTTCAAAAACCGACTCAAAATCACTTTCAAAAGATAAACTTCAATTTCTCAAGAAACTTTCAGAAACCATCATTTCACCAAATTCTATTCCATCGTCATAATGTTTTTCAAAATCATCCAAATCACAGATACAAAGAAAGGTTATCAAACGGATCTTCACATATAGGATATCTTTCACAAAATCAAAGACCATTTCAACTTACAGGTTTTCAAAAACAAATCTTAAATTGGGAAAATCTGATAAGTCAAATCAAGCCTCAACCAATTCGTCAAATTAACAGAAACCATAATGATTTCAAATCACCGAAAACCATTAACAAATCAGGACCCACCATGGTTTGGGTACCTAAACTTTCTGTCTAATTGCAGGAACTTTGTGCTGGAGAGCCCAAGGATGATACATGGTATATCGATAGTGGCCTTTCCAAGCATATGACAGGAAACCAGAGCCTTCTACAAGACTTCAAATCCACACTACCTCCGATGCAGAAACTTCACAATCAAACCAAAATGATGCGGATCCAGTCGAGGGGGAACCACCAAAACCAGAACTCTCCTAAAACACCAAAATCCACCTGTCCAAATAATCCCAGTGCATCATTTATGGGGGAACTCTCGTTACCCCATTCTCACCTCCAAACCAAAATTTACCAAAAACATTCAAATAACCAAATTTTTCAAAAACATCCACATAATCAAAAATCACAAAAAATTGAATAAAGTTTTATCCTTTTAAAAGCTTTTATAAAACCATGTGTTTAACATCTTCTTGACTAAATTTTCAGATACTTATGCTCGATGAATGTTCTCAGTTATATTGATTCTTAATTAAAGAGAAGGTTCAAAACTCAAAATTTTCGTTATGTACATTCTCCTATTCCCTTTGAATTTATTTCAATTATAACGATTTTATCTATTAAGGGACATAAGATCAGGAGATTCAGATGAAAACCAAACCCATGTGAGAAATTGTGCCTCGTCTTTAACTGCTAAGTGGAATTCATTTCTGTGAGCAAAGGTGTTTTCATTATGACTTATAGGATTTATACTCTTATACCGTGATGCTAGTCTCATTTTTGCTTAGATATCAAAATGACCAGGGACGATACAATCATTTCTTTATATATTAGACAAACTGTCTATTATATCACCTATCCCTATCCTCAATGAAGCCACATCAAGAAAAGATATTTCATCTTGCATAGCAAGTCTGACATTTGGAGAAACGACAAAGTCGTATCCAAGAAAACCAAAAGAAAACTCAAAATCTCAAAACGCAAATGATGTCAACAGATCACAACTGGTAAACACATCAGATATCTTTTCACAAATAAAGAAAAGATAAAGACAAAGGTGAACACCTCACCAAAGAAAAGGAATATTTACAACAACAATCAGTCAAGACAGACATCTCTCAAAACTTTCCAAACAACAGATTCTCAAAAACCGAAGATTTACCGGGATACTGTAGCCTTCATAATTGGATATTCTTAGTTGCAAACTGCACTACAAATATTTCTAAACCCCTCTACATGTATTTCCCGACGGAGAGAGAGTAAACATCAATGGCATGAATGAAGAAACCCTCTGAGTAATGCCGAAACCAGTCTTATGTGATTGATTATCTAAAATGAAGACCAAGTGACTAAAGTATATAGGTATAAATCCACATTAAGCATAAGTCAACACCTTCAAACTGAGAGATATCACTCATCTTTAGTGATTATACACCCGTTCTGCACCCAGAACAAACAAACACATCAGTCAAGTGTGAGCTATACCTATGAGCGTTCATCTGAATCGACCTATTAAGATCACTTGTCGTCTTTATAAATGTTATAAAATCTTAAGGAATATTATGAAAGTACATATACAAAAACCTTTTGATAATTGAACATGAAACCTTGATTCAGAAACAAATATTCTTGACAAACATTTTTCAAAACATAAGTAAAATCTAGTCACACTTTTTCAAAACAAGTGATATGGTTTTATAAATGTCTTATCCAAATTTCAAGAATTTTCAATCAAACATTTTTCTCCTCATTTCATTAATGATCACATAGGGGGAAATTGTTGAATAATGTTTTTATGTTTTTATGTGACCATCACTGAAATAAGTCGAAATGTTTTTTAACAAATATTATCAGTATTTCAGGTTGCGTGAATTCAAGATCAAAAACAAGAATAAATCAAGACCCGAGAAACTTTGAGAAAACATCCAAGCCTGAGGAAGTAACGCTACGAACCAAAGAGCAAAATACAAAATATCACACTGCTACAGCAATCACGACGCGACAGACCCTATGGTCGCGACGTGAAGAGAAGCACGACTGAAGATCAAAAACCTTCAGCGATCGCGACGCGACGAAGGAGGTGGTCGCGACGCGAAGGACCCAACGCGACACCACCAACTTCTTTATCGCGAGACTACCAACCCAACGCACTAACCAGTGGCCGACCAAAAGCAACCCGACACACGCCTCTTCGCGACGCGACGGCCATGCCGGTCGCGACGCGATCACTGTTCTTCAGTACTATAAATAAGATGCAAACCTCTTGCCATTCTAGTGTAGAAAATAAAACCTTACACCACATACTCATATACTCTCCAACAAACCCACGACCAAACACCTCAAGACACTCAAATCTCTGAACTTATCAACGAGAACCAAACCATATAACCGCAAGTAATCGACCTCTACCCAACACCAAACAAAACCTCTACCCGACACCTACAAAACCTCTACCCAACACCATACAAAACCTCTACCCGACACCAAACAAAACCTCTACCCAACACCATACAAAACCTCTACCCGACACCAAACAAAAACTCTACCCAACACCATACAAAACCTCTACCCGACACCAAACAAAACCTCTACCCGACACCAAAACCTCAAACCTCTAAACAACCTCTACCCGACACCAAAAATCACCAAAACCTCATCTTACCGTAAAGATCAAGAATCGAAGCTTCAAAGAAAATCGTCATATTCATCTGCTATCGATAAGTTCTTTTAAAATTATTTGTGTCGTTATTGATTTATTCAAACTGTTATAAATCAACTGTACCAAATATCCAATACATCCAAATTGAACCTTGACAACGAAAACATATGAGGACTGTATTTAACCGAGACATCTAACTTCTAACTTCTAACTTCTAACATTTTTATTTATTGTAAAAACACTTTATCGTTGATAATGGCGTTTATTACAACTAACCTCTAACTTCTAACATTTACTTTATTTACTGCTTTCTGTCTATTTAAATACTGTCTAGTTTAGATTTACCGCTTTATTTTATTCCGCAACTCTTATTTTATTTCCGCATATTATAGTTAAAATACATATCTGTCACACAGTAATCGGCTTAAAAACCTTACTCGTGGAGATCGATCATCTAATTTTTCAACAATATATATATATACTTTAATAAAATAAAGCTAAAATGCCACGTGTCAGTTTTTTAAAGCTCTATTTTACCACGTGGCATCTTATGGTTCATCACTTATTTGGTTTCCCGCTCAAAAGCCTCCTTTAGTTTTCCGCCAAAATCGCCTAATATGTATCAAAGCTAATAACAATCAATTCCTTAAACGGCTCCCTATATCTCGCGAAAACTGTAGTTCCTAAATCCAATCAATTCCTTAAATCTCGGAATTCGGCTCCTCTACTGCTATATTACAAATCGTAGATTACGAGATCCACATCCTCAAATTTCTCTATGCTCTCTTTTTCATATGATCGACAGTTCTAGAAGATGAATACTGAAAGCTAGATCCACACAAAGTGCTCGATGAAATGCTAATCCCATTTCTTCTTTATTCCTTTTTTTCTTAACAGAGCTACAATCGCGATCTTTTCCTGTTCCTGTAATGGTCAAAAGAATATCAATATTGGTGTAATGGTATGTTGAACGTTTCATATGGCAGGTGTACGTTATTGATTTTGGTCTTGCTGATCTTTATAGAGATCCTGTAACTCATGAACAGTCGAACACATACCATCTAGGTATTTTGACTTTTTTTTTTAACTTTATCCTCTTTTTTGTTGCAGGAATTCAATACGGTTTACAAGCAGACACATTTCGTTAGGAAAGGAATTCAAAGAAGCTGTTGACGAAATTCAGGGTCCTATGAGGCAGATATTTGTTGAGTTCTTGGAGATGTCATGTACTGCTGAGGTTTCTGGATTCCTTCTTTACAAGGAGCTTGGTGGAGTACTGAAGGTACTTACTTGACTTTTTAAGTCAAATCCTTAGGTTTTCAACTTCAAAATTTTTCCACTTCTTTGTTGATTTGTAGAAAGTTTTGATACCTGCATTTTAACTTCAAAATGTTAACCTGTTTGGGAGGAACTCATAATGGAATTCGAAATTCAAAGACTTGTGCTTATAACCTAAGGCCCATACGTCATCAGGTAACCAAAAAAACCTAGCAAAGTGGGGAAAATAAAATTTTCGATTGGATTAGGATAAGCAGCTCCTTTAGATGAGGATAAAAAGGTTCGATTTCATCATTTTTCTTTCTTTTTGAAACATTCAAGTTGAGACCAGTCAAATCTATTTTATTTTGCAACAACAATATCGATTGTGGTTTTTGAATTGGATTTGGTGACTCAATATTTACATAAACTTAAAATTGTAAGTGGTCTTTACCATAATTTTTGGTGCAGAAGTGGACAAGTTGCGATTAATTGTGGGTTTTCATTAAAGGATTATGGGATCGAGATTTTCATGATCTCTAATGTATATAACTTTGTTAATTGCTTCTTTTCATGTGACTAATTTGCAAGGGAACTTTTTGGGACCAAAATTGCAAAAATCTCAATTACTTGGGGATCAAAAATGTATGAAATGAAAAATATAATTTTTATTAAGTATGTGCTTCTTGCCAAGGACCTTATGGTCCAGCGGCACAGGTGTATGTCCGGCCTACTTAAGGTGTATTAATATTTGTCGGTTCAAAAAAAAAAGTATGTGCTTCTTGACGGTGTTCTTCACATGGTGAAAGCTGGCGATGAGACTGGAAATTGTAACGGCTTTGGTTTAATCCAGGTTAGCTTACTTCACCACATATTATTTATTATTAGTTAAAGAGCTTACTAAGAACAAAACATAATCAGGTAAGCTATGTATGGGTCAATTTTGGTCACTAAACTAAGTTTAGTTGCAAGCTTATCAAGGATTCTGTGTTGTTATTCAGTTTGCACATCTTGAAGATGCAAGAGTTGTATAGAGTTTACATGGACAGTTGGCGATTGCAGGTCGAATGATGAAGGTACAAATTTTTACTATTTGCCATCACGAAAATGTAAAGGCTCTGGTTGCTCTTTCATCAAGCCCACCAACTGTTTGTTATTAGGTTGATTTTGAGTGTGACTCTTGTGTATGAAGTTTGTGAATTGGGTTTAGGTGAGGGTAATCTGTCATTGTCTCCAGCAGGCTTAGATGGAAAATTCTCTCAGGCCTTTGGTAAACATGATGCAGAGAAGAGGTTAAAAAGTTGATGTTTAATATTTGATGGATGACCATTTATATTTATATTTAAAATTTGAGTTCGACTAGGATTGATATGTGATAATATACAATGTATTGTGTTTTACATACAAGTTTGGTTAATTTCAGATTTCTTTTGTTTTGATTTTTAGTACGTTCTGGTTGTTTTTAGAATTGAACTTTGCAAAGGTAAAATGGTATTTATATGTATCAAGTGTCATCAAACATAAAAACATACTAAACTATAACTATTAAGTGTTATCAAAAATAAAAACATAATATTTATATGTATTTTAAGTTACCAATCCGTGTATCACACGGGTTTATAACCTAGTATGTATATATATATATATATATATATATATATATATATATATATATATATATATATATATATATATATATATATATATATATATAAAGTTCAAACGAGAACCATTAAAAGATTGAAAACTAAAAGGAACTAATCTAAACCACATACTCATTTATAAGGGTTTGATCTAATGGTTGTGATGTTTCATCGTCTGCAACGCGTTCATATTGGTTAACCCCCTTATAATACACAATCCTTTGATGAAGTGCGTCAAGGGCCGATAAGGGTTTGATCCAAGGGTTGTGAGGTTTTGGTCGTCTACAACGCGTTCACATTGGGTAACCCCATATAAAACACAATTCTCTAATGAATTGCGTCAATGCCGATATTCGTTTTTACGGTTTTCAACTTTTTCAAAAAAAAGATCATGTACCCAATATATATAATATATAGACAGAAAAGTTCAAATAAGAACCTAAAAAGGTGAGAGATTCTAAAAACTCATATTATAAACTTTTTTTTGACACAATATTCTACAAAAAAAAATACCCAATTTTTTGTTACCGTGCGATTTAGAGATTTAATATATATATATATATATATATATATATATATATATATATATATATATATATATATATATATATATATATACACACACACACATATTGTAACACCCATTTTCCGGGTTGAATTTTAGATTAAAAATAAATACGTTATGGTATTTGGTGTAACCAGGTAATGATGTTATGGTCATTATAAGCTAAGAAAAAAAACATTAGTTATAATTTCATATAAAAATCAGCATTGTATGCCGATCTTAGAAAAATCATAATTAATTCTACAAAAATCGGTTGGACCTCAAACCAGTGCACAAAGTTTGCAAATTGAGTCTGGTATAATCTATAAAATTTACAGCTCGCGACGCGACAGGTGTGGTGGTCGCGACGTTACGGACTGTCGCAGCTCCGTGATTTGCGCGATTAGGCAATCATTCAGGCAATCATTCACGTGTGTCATCGCGACGCGAACGTAAGCTTGTCGCGACGCGAGGGAGGTCCAGGAGGCCTATAAATACGAGGTTCCAGCCTCATTATAACCCACAACACACACCAAACACATATACGATGTAGAGGAGTGTTCTAGTGAGGATAATACGGTGAGGGAGGATGTTAGGAAGCGAGAAGCAAGTGTAGCTGGTAACGGAGTGATCGGGAACTGTCAGAAGTTCGGAACGGGAGATGAGCCAGGACTCCGGGGAAAACGCCAATCTCAAGTGAGTAATCGCTACCGTATCTCCCTAATAGTTTATATGTGTTAAACTATAAAATACGAGGGGTGTAATAGACTTATTTCCAATCATTCATAATTCCAAGGGTAATGCCGATTGATTTACTTACGAGGACGGTGACTAGGCCGATTACTTGGGATCTGGTTGTTGGATTTTCCGAAAGGCTAAAATGCTGAAAGGATCCTGCCACCCCAACTAATCTTCTACCTGGCCGTTCTTTATTTGATAAATCATGGAGTCCCATATTGGAATTATTGAAGGAAATATAAAACTGTAAAGTATTATAATAATACTTATGTGGGAAACAGGTATGTTATCGTGATGGTAAGTCCAAGTTATAAATCCGAAAGTATCACAAGATGATACTGAGCAGAGTGATTAAGTAATGGTATATAATGCATGTCAGGGGACGGCAAGATTTACCAGGTACTAAACGCGAGGTAATCATAGATGTACTATGACCATACCTGTATGAGTAAGCCGTCAAGTGAGTGGGTATACCGTAAGACGGTATAAGAGTTAGTGAAAACTAATATAAGATAATAAATAAAAAGAGGTGATAGTAGTTAAAGATGTGAGTCGTGACGAAGTAAGATAAGACTGTGTGGGACAGTCTAATAGTGAGTAACAGTGGGTGGTACTATATATCGAGTGACGTCGGGTAATACGGTAGTTTCACAGTGTGAAGTACGAGTCAGATAGGACTGTGAAGCTGGCAGGAATGGTGATCCTGTAATGTGTGTGACCATATAGGTCATACTGTGATTAGATTACTCACTAAGCTTTATAGCTTACCCCTTCATTTTATGTGGTTTTGCAGGATAGGTAACGCTTGGCTTGGATCATGGGACGATCCCTGGTGATATCATCTTGTAAATTCTAGGCTGAAAAACCGGGCGTTACAAGTTGGTATCAGAGCTAAGATTTGAGTGAACTAGGATAAGATCCCTAGACTCAAATTAATAGGCACATGAGAATTGTGTGCTAAAATATAAAAATCACAAACATATTGTGATAAAAGTCGAACGTAGATAAAAGCAGTTTATTATAACATGATAATAAGAATGTTAGTAAACTCTTTCAGAGATAAAAAGAACCGGAGAAAATGAGTGAATTTGTGTGGTATTTCCCAAATACGAGAAAAGTGTTAAAACTAAATCCAGATGCAAAATTTGTCAAATAAGAAAGTTTTGAAAGTTGATTTGAAAGAAAATTTTTGGGAAATTTGAAAAAGTATAAGTTGAAATAAAAATTCTGAAAGTACGAGTTGGTGGATGGATTTATGAAAATATATGTTTTTGGCGACAGCCATAACAAAGAAAAGTGATAAATGTATGTGATGATTGGATGTGAGATGATAGGAACTATAAGAAATGAGTTCATGAGGAGTCATACAATTTCTAAATGAAACAAGTGTTGGGGTATGGTGTGTGGTAATACTAGACATGTCTAGGTCGATCATGTGGATAATATGAGGTTGAGGAATTGAGAGATAAAGAGTGGCTCGACGTACTGAGCAACATAGAGATGTTCACAAGATGCACTGAGCAGATACGCATGATCCGACATACAGGGTATGCGCGGCTTCGAGTGCTGAGCGGTGGAGTTTGAGTTATTGAGCAGATACGCATGACTTGACGTACTGAGTATGCGCGGCTCTAAATGCTGAGTGGTTGAGCAGATACGCATGACTCGACGTACAGAGTATGCGCGGCTCTGAGTGCTGAGTAGGGGAGTTTAGTGAGCAGATACGTATGACTCGACGTACTGAGTATAGGCGGCTCAGAATATTAAGCAGGAGAGTATAACTTGAGATATTGGGTAGAGTAGATTATGTGGAAAATTCACCGGAGACATAAGAGAAGTAAAGCTGGTAGATGTCCTGAGTAAACATAAGACTAGGATGGATTGATTTATTCCTTCCATTCTAGAAGAATTAAGGGTACTATTTTACTTAGTTAAGGTCTAAGTAGCAGGGACCATCCAATCATCACTAAACAAATAAAGGAGAGGTTATCTTTATAACCAAAGAATGTAATGGGGTATTTTTCCCGAACATAGTTGATTTTTTTTCTACTGATGTAAATGTTATTTTTATGACCAGAGTTTTACAAGTAGAGAGATATTTCAAAAAAAAAAGTTATTTTGACAAAAGCTGAAAGAGTTATTTTTATGACTAAATTGAGAAAGGAATAATCCTTTAAAATAGTCATTTTTACGACTAAAGAAATTATTGTTATGACTAATGGAAGTCAAAAGAGTAAATTTTTTAAAATAAAAAACATCTGGTTAAAAGAGAAGTGTGAGTAGTTACGCAGAGAAGTAATTAAGTATATACAAATTTAGTGTGTGGTGAGATGTTGTGTGACCAATAGTGTCAAAAGAAAAAGAGAGCTGGTAAAGCAGGAAACCCAAATAGTAATAATGGATAGTATATCGTGAGTGATGATTGGGTAATTATTGAGCTGATGAGGGAATAGTAGTGCAGTTAGGTGTTAGCTGTTAAGCCTTTATGGCTTATTGTTGGTTGTTGGAGCCCTTGTGGCTTGATTTTTTTTCTTGTAGGGCCACATTACCGGTTCATGTGATTGGGACCATCTTTCCGTGGGGTCACATACTCGGTAATTGTGGTTGAGACTACCTTTTCTATAGAGTTGGTGACTATTGTTAGTGGTTGGGGTCACATATATATTGTGACGGTTGTATGAGCAGTAATTATGGTGGGATCGCATACAAGTGTTGAGATGACCTAATCGGTCGGCAGTTCTAGGGTGTACGTTGAGTCTTTGGGACTCGATACTGTAGAGGGTTCAGAAGGGGACGAAAAACTGAGTTAGTGATGTTATGAATATCATAACAAGTACATTACACCTATATGGTCTGTAATGATAGTTGTAAAATTATGTGAGTGTCGGAGTGTATAAGAAATATGTGTACATAGAATACATAAGGCTAGTGAGATTTCGGGGACGAAATCTTTTTAAGGGGGAGAGATTTGTAACACCCGTTTTCCGGGTTGAATTTTAGATTAAAAATAAATACGTTATGGTATTTGGAGTAACCAGGTAATGATGTTATGGTCATTATAAGCTAAGAAAAACATTAGTTATAATTTCATATAAAAATCAGCATTGTATGCCGATCTTAGAAAAATCATAATTAAATCTACAAAAATCGGTTGGACCTCAAACCAGTGCACAAAGTTTGCAAATTGAGTCCGGTATAATCTATAAAATTTACAGGTCGCGACGCGACAGGAGTGGTGGTCGCGACGTTACGGACTGTCGGCAGCTCCGTGATTTGCGCGATTAGGCAATCATTCAGGCAATCATTCACGTGTGTCATCGCGACGCGAACGTAAGCTTGTCGCGACGCGAGGGAGGTCCAGGAGGCCTATAAATACGAGGTTCCAGCCTCATTATAACCCACAACACACACCAAACACATATACGATGTAGAGGAGTGTTCTAGTGAGGATAATACGGTGAGGGAGGATGTTAGGAAGCGAGAAGCAAGTGTAGCTGGTAACGGAGTGATCGGGAACTGTCAGAAGTTCGGAACGGGAGATGAGCCAGGACTCCGGGGAAAACGCCAATCTCAAGTGAGTAATCGCTACCGTATCTCCCTAATAGTTTATATGTGTTAAACTATAAAATACGAGGGGTGTAATAGACTTATTTCCAATCATTCATAATTCCAAGGGTAATGCCGATTGATTTACTTACGAGGACGGTGACTAGGCCGATTACTTGGGATCTGGTTGTTGGATTTTCCGAAAGGCTAAAATGGTGAAAGGATCCTGCCACCCCAACTAATCTTCTACCTGGCCGTTCTTTATTTGATAAATCATGGAGTCCCATATTGGAATTATTGAAGGAAATATAAAACTGTAAAGTATTATAATAATACTTATGTGGGAAACAGGTATGTTATCGTGATGGTAAGTCCAAGTTATAAATCCGAAAGTATCACAAGATGATACTGAGCAGAGTGATTAAGTAATGGTATATAATGCATGTCAGGGGACGGCAAGATTTACCAGGTACTAAACGCGAGGTAATCATAGATGTACTATGACCATACCTGTATGAGTAAGCCGTCAAGTGAGTGGGTATACCGTAAGACGGTATAAGAGTTAGTGAAAACTAATATAAGATAATAAATAAAAAGAGGTGATAGTAGTTAAAGATGTGAGTCGTGACGAAGTAAGATAAGACTGTGTGGGACAGTCTAATAGTGAGTAACAGTGGGTGGTACTATATATCGAGTGACGTCGGGTAATACGGTAGTTTCACAGTGTGAAGTACGAGTCAGATAGGACTGTGAAGCTGGCAGGAATGGTGATCCTGTAACGTGTGTGACCATATAGGTCATACTGTGATTAGATTACTCACTAAGCTTTATAGCTTACCCCTTCATTTTATGTGGTTTTGCAGGATAGGTAACGCTTGGCTTGGATCATGGGACGATCCCTGGTGATATCATCTTGTAAATTCCAGGCTGAAAACCGGGCGTTACACACACACACACACACACATATATATATATATATATATATATATATATATATATATATATATATATATATATATATATATATATATATATATATATATATATATATATATACACACACACACACACACTAGATGAATGCCATTGCGTTGCACAGGATAGTTATGTAGTCAAAATATTTATAAATATATGTTATCAAAGGTAAGTATTTATGATAATATAGACATCTATTTAAATCATTTAATCTCAATTTGCGTGAGAAAAAATGAATATACTATTCAATTTCTCTTATTTTTAACTATATGAGTTTTTAATTAATTAAGATAAACATATATTAGAACGACATTATTCGAATGTGATTCACTTGCGGGTTGCATGTGAATCAATTTAAATATAATACTTATTTAGTATTATTTTTAACTATTGCTATGTTCAATTAATTTAAAAATAACTTATTTATCAAATTTTTTTTATTTTGATCATTATGATTATTTCAAACATCAAACATTGTTTTTTGTTTGGTAGGAAACTATGTTATTTTAATTTAATGTTCATTTTAACTATTATTATTGTTAGTTATATTTAAAGCTACATTTTTTAAAAAGTTTACATGATTATAAAAAATAGATTTGGACAATGTTTTTATTAATTTGACATTGCAATTTAGGATTTACATTTAAAATGTTCAACTATTTAAAAAATTGTCTTTATATTTTTTATGTTTAATTGAAAATTTGATTTAAATTTTCACTTGCCATTATATTTAAATTTACAAATTAAGTACAATAGATCAATTATTCAAAAATTGTGATATCAAAACAATGATGTTTACATACAACGACATATCTAAACTAATAAGGAAATATATTGTGTTAAAAGTTAAAGAGTTAGCATTAGAAGTGAAATAAAAAAGAAGTTTAATATATTAAAACAAACAACTTAATATAGTATAAGATTAATTATTTTTTATCTTTGTAACAAAATAAAAAATAAATTCAACCTTTATTTCGTATTTATCAAAAAACAATACGTATAGGAAATAAAAAAAAATGATCAAGCACATATAGCTACATTTAACACCTTCATATTTCATATGTTTTTTTTCCATAAATACATTCATCGAACTCGGAATCTCCATCGTAGCTCTTAAGAACATCACACGAACAATAATAAAAACTATTAATAAAGAGGTTGACTTATACAAAATGACACCTTCCTAAGTTGCGTACTTCTTTCTCGTTCTTAACAAATACACCCCCAATGTAGAGTCTTAAGTGTTATCAAGTCATAATCCCCTCAATGGTATTTTTTAAACTCTAACAACATCATCTAGTTATGTCAATTTTGTATACCTCTACTAAGCGATAGATGTCATAAGTACGAATTAAGTATCATAAGTTATAAAACTCTTGAAATGTAGTGATTAATTAGATGAAAATTGAAAGGTTTTAGTATTAAAATATTTTTTCATGTAATTAATTTTGTTTATCAAATTAATATGGATTTAACATATAAGTTAGAAAAACTCTTGAGTGGTAGATGTTCATTAGTTGAAAGCTAAAGTATTGAGGGAGTTTCAAATGAAAATGGTGCAAGAATTTAGTTTATCTTGACCCATGTATCCCCCTATACACGGTTCACATTTTTCTTACTAACTAAACCGAACCGCCTATCCACACCCCTAGATTTGCATCAATTCAAAAACTTTTTTTAAAAGCATTGACCAAAAGCATACCCGGTCAATTATTTTTCACAAGAGTCACATGTTTAAAAAGATATTTAAACATTTCTTTCTAAACATTTTGTTAATTGTCAAAAACAACTTAGTTTTATAAGATTCATATAATTCACCCACTGATATAAGTCAGCTCACCATTTATATCTATCTTGAAATTTCCTCATTCATCATTGCCCAATCCATCGAGATTCCACAAATCGATTGCAATATTTGGGCCCCCAAGCACACCAATGCAAAATGCAGTATATTTTTGAAGTACCAACATGTGAAATGCTGTTTTGATATAGATAAATAAATTACACATTTAGGAATATGTGAAAAACCCAAAAGTATAAATATAGGGGACCAATCGACATATTTATATTTATATTTAATAAATAAACATTTTTACTTTCTTTTATAAAAGTGTAAATAGAATTGAAACCAACAATTTTCAATCATTTTATTACTGTTTAACACACTACAAAAAAATTTGAAATCAATAAAAGTATAAAATAAACTTTGTAATTTCTTGAAAATAATATATAACTGTTTTATTTATTTAAAATAAAATAAATTAATATATTGAAATCAATAAAAGTATAAAATAAACTTTGTAAAAATAAAAGATATAATTGAAAAGGTTTGTATACAAGTAAATGGTGTAAATTAATAATTAGATAAATTTAGGTGGAAATGGTCTTCGGTGTAAAAGTTTGGGTTAAGAAATTTGACAATCCATGGACCATATTATGTCCACTATGGGTCTCAACTTCTTTGACCCGTTAAAAGGATTAACATGTATCATTGGATGTTTTTATCTTTTGACCTAAAACTTCTCTTCTAGACTAAATTACGTTTTGTTAGTATTTTTATGGATTGTATTCAGTTATTTAATTTCGTCCCCCCAAAAATTTTTTTGCCATTCTTTTGGTCCTTAGGTCGTTTAACTTAACAGTTAAGACTATTAGATCCATGTAAAATGACAAAATACATTTGTCTTCTTCATCAATCGTCCATCTCTCCCTTATATTCAAAGAACCTGAAGCTTAAAAGCAAATATAAAATTAAAGTAAATCAAAACAAAATGAAAGCCACTTTGATCCCTAAATTGTAGCTCAAGTTGAACGCCCTGCATCCCTCCTTGTCAACCGATGGTACTTCGTACCATTTCAATATTGGGTTAAAACAAACACCTTAGCCTGTGAGTCCTCATAGCAATCGCTCACCACTGTTGGGTCAAGCCTTCAATTAATGGAATAATAGAAACACTTTATGGGTGGTTTAGACTTGTACTACACGAAAACAAATGTACCTAGCCTTCAACAATTTCATTGATGGGCTTGACTTCTTTAATCCCTTTTTAGTTTTTATGGGTGATTTCTTCTGCCAGGGGAAAATTCTAGAATTTCATTCACTTCTTCTTCGACCTCCTTTTTAATCTGAATAATATGAAGGCCAACTTCATGCAGGATACTCTTGTTGTTGTCATTCTTTGAAGCAACAAACCAAGAATATTTTACATTAGGAGACCTCCATTTTTTATCTCTGACATATTTTGATATGAACATTCTAATTATAGAAAATTCCATGCATTTATTTTCACCCTTATTCCATTGAAACAATCCATCATGTTGGATAGGTTAGATTTTGGTGTGTTTGATGATCCGGCTTCCAGAAATAACACAATCTCTTGTGAGGCTTGAACCCTCAACCTCAAAAAGGGAGGACGACGCCTTTACTACTTGACCGAGAGGCCATTAGCATCTCTTATTACTCAACAACAAAGCACTGGATTCTTCTATTTCCATCATTTTCTTCATTCAGTTTTATTACAATACCCTTCAAATCATTATAAACATTATCAAAATCTTTTTATCTGGAAGAACCACACAATCGCCAAAATCATAAACAAACTTTACCTTTCCCGACAACTTTTCAACCCGATCATCAATCCCAACTTCATCCATTCTATCATCTCTTTTCCTGAATGATTGTTCTTATGTTTTCTCCCTTTCCCCCTTTCTTGTTGGTGATTTTAGTGTCACCAACTACATTTGGTGTAATGGAATTAATACGTGTATCAAGGGTGACAATTTTAGTTTTTGATACAAGTTAGGAGGTGCGGGAGTGCATACTTGTATCAACTAAATGTCGTCGGTACGCAGACTTAACGGGTGTTTTAAGGGGGCTTGCCCCCTTGAGCAGGGGTTCAAAGGGGGCTGCGCCCCCTTTGTAGGGTCCAAGGGGTATATTTCGTCAATTTTATAACCTGTAAACTGCCCTAATTTTGAATGTACGCGCCTGATACACAGAGAACACAACGTCTTTTTCCTTCATCTTCTACGTTAGTATTTCATTCTTGTGCCTAAGATTGAAATTGTTCCTTCAGGAAATATCCTAAGTTTGGAATTCGTGAACCCAAGGCATTAGGGTCGAATTATCAAACAAGGAAAGTGTTACACACGTTTCCTGAATCAATCCAGATTTCACATATTCCCCAACAATCTTGTGTGATAAATATTGTTCTGAGAAATCATGTCGAGTGGTAACATAGTGAAGGAGATGACGAGTTCGTTTAGCAAATTGGAGAAGTTTCAGGGACAAGATTTCAGACGTTGGCAAAAGAAGATGCATTTTCTCTTGACCACTTTGAAGGTTGTCTATGTTCTCAGTACCCTAAGGCCGCCTACTAATGAAGATGAGACACTTGAAGCAACCAGAATTCATAACAAATGGGAGAATGACAATTACATTTGTCTAGGTTACATATTAAACGGTATGTCTGATGCCCACTTTGATATTTATCAGAATGTTGTTGAGGCTAGGGAATTATGGGATATACTTGAAGCAAAATATATGGCAGAAGATGCATCAAGTAAGAAATTTCTAGTTTCTAACTTTAACAACTCTAAGATGGTAGATACACCATAGTAATGGAACAATATAATGAAATCCTATGAATTTTGGGTCAATTCACTCTTCATAATATAAAGATGGATGAATGCATTGCTGTTTTGGGTGTGATTGACAAACTTCCACCCTCTTGGAAGGATTTCAAACACAATCTGAAACATCAAAGTGAAGAATTGACTCTGGTTCTACTTGGGAGTCATTTGAGAATCGAAGAGGGACTTCGTGTTCAAGAGAATGATAAAGGAACCAGAAAAGGCAAATCTGATGTTGGACATCCCCCAAGTCTACATGGTTGAAGCTGAAAACAACAAGTCTAACAACAAGGGAAAGGGTAAAAAACGAAAATTTGATGGCCCTACCAAATCCAACAAGAAATCCAAGGATGCAAAGGATCTTCTGTGTTGTAGATGCAAACTGAAAGGTCATGTAAAGCATGACTATCGGGTGAAACTTGGTAATAATAATGCTAGTGGAAGTGGAAGTGGTGCTGGTGGCAGTGGGTCTAAGGACCAATCTGCACATAAAGGCCAGTTTATAATTGATATTGTTAGTTCAGTACCTAATGTTCTTTCACTAACTCCTGAAGTTTCTTTTGTACAGGAGGCTGATATTGGTTCGTGGTGGCTTGATACTTGTTCCACGCATCACGTGTGTAATGACGAACTGTGGTTTACGAAGTTGAACTTGGTAAATAAAAGTTCGATGTTACGCATGGCGGACGAGGGATCAAAGCCAATATTAGGAACTGGTGTTGTTAGTATTATGTTTACTTCAGGAAAAACAATTACTTTGTTTGATGTTTTATTTGTTCCAATGGTTCGAAAGAACCTTGTGTCTAGTGGTTTGCTGAATTGTATGGGTTTTAAGCAAGTTATCGAGTGGAACAAGTTTGTATTATCTAAGTGTGGGATATTTGTAGGATTTGGTTACTATTATGAACGTTTATGGAAACTAAATGTTGTTAATATGTTTGCATCAAATGACAAATCCATTTTTATGACTTCTGCGCCTAATCATGATAAGTCTATGTTATGGCATAATAAACTAGGACATGTTAAGTTTAGAAGAATGGTTGAAATGTCGAAATCCAGATTGATTCCGGCTTTTGACATTAATTCTGAAAAATACAAAACATGTATGTTAACTAAAATTACAAAACAACCGTTTCCGAATGCTAGTAGGAAATTGGGTGTTTTGGAATTAATTCATGGTGACCTTTGTGATTTTCATGCTACACCTTCTTTGGGAAATAAGAAGTACATTGTTACGTTTATTGATGATTCAAGCCGGTTTTGTTATGTATATTTGTTACATTCCAAAGATGAAGCTTAGGAAAAGTTTAAAATATACAAAACCGAGGTTGCATTACAATTGGGTATTTCGATAAAGTGTCTTAGGACGGATAGGGAAGGAGAATATATGGACTCTCAATACTTTCAATCAGTTGGAATCATACATGAACTACAGCTCCATACACACCACAACAAAATGGTGTTTCTGAACGGAAAAATCGAGTTTTAAAGTAAATGGTAAACTCGATGCTTTCTTATTCGGGTTTAAGTGAAGGCTTTTGGGGTGAAGCTATGCTCACAGCCAATTATATGCTAAATCGGGTCCCAAATAAATGGAACAAAATAACCCTTATGAGCTTTGGCACAAGAAAGCTCCAAATTTGAGTTATTTTCGAATTTAGGGATGTCGAGCAGTTGTGAGATTACCCGAACCCAAAATGAAGAATTTGGGTGAAAGATGAATTGATAGTATATTCATTGGATATGCTGAACATTCCAAGGCTTATAGGTTCTATATCATAGAACCTAATGAGGCAGTTTCAGTTCATACTGTTATAGAGTCGCATGATGCGATTTTTGATGAACTACATTTGTCTTCAATTCAAAGACCAAAGAATCTAATCCCTAGCACAAGTGAAGTGCCTAAATCAGATGGAAAACAAGTAGTTTCAACTCTAGAAACGCAGCAGCTCCGTAAAAGCAAACGAGGTCGAGTTGCAAAAGATTTTGGTCTTGATTTTCAAGTGTACTTGGTGGAAGGATCAAGAGATGAAATAAGGACACAAATCCCTTACTCTTGTCATTTCGAGGAGGATCCAAAGACCTTCAAACAGGCTATGGAGTCTCGGGATGTTGCTTTTAGGAAAGAAGCAATTAATGATGAAGTGTCATCAATTTTGGAGAACAACACCTGGGTGTTATCTGATCTACCTCCTGGTTCTAAACCATTGGGATGTAAATGTATATTCAAAAAGAAAATGAAGGTAGATGGAACTATTGATAAGTTCAAGGCTCGTTTGGTCACACAAGGATTTAGACAAAAATCCGGTATCGATTATTTTGATACTTATGCATCGGTAGAACGAATTTCTACCATTAGATTGTTACTTGCTTTGGCAGCTATTCACAATCTAGTGATTCATCAAATGGATGTCAAAACAGCCTTCTTTAATGGTGATCTTGACGAGGAAGTTTATATGAAACAACCAGAGGGTTTTGTTTTGCCCGGAAACGAGCAAAAGGTATGTAAACTTGTGAAATCATTGTATGGACTTAAACAAGCTCCAAAACAATGGCATTTGAAGTTTGATGAAGTCATTTTGTCTAGTGGTTTTTCTTTAAATCAATCTGACAAATGTGTTTACAGCCGGTTTGATTCTTCAGGATCTGGTGTGATTATTTGCTTATATGTGGATGATATGTTGATTTTTGGTACTGATCAACATCAGGTTGATGCAACTAAGAATTTATTGTCATCAAAATTCTACATGAAGGACATGGGGGAGGCGGATGTAATCCTTGGAATAAGGATTAAACGGGTGAACAAATTACTTGCTATTACGCACTCTCATTATGTTGAGAAAATTCTGAAAAAGGTTTAATTATAGTCATTGTACACCTGTTAGCACTCTCATGGATCCTAGCTTGAAGTTGATGCCTAATAGAGGCAAAGTATTATCACAACCTGAGTACTCGTAAGCTATTGGTTCTTTGATGTATGCTATGACTAACACTCGTCCTAATATAGCTTATGCAGTAGGGAGATTGAGTAGATTTACTCATAATCCTAGTACTCAACATTGGCAAGTTGTTCATCGTGTATTTCAGTATTTAAAAGGAACCAAGGATTATGGTTTGTGTTATTTAGGTTTTCCTTCAGTGTTAGAAGGATATTCTGATGCAAGTTAGATATCTAATGGAGAAGATCATTCTTCTACTAATGGTTGGGTATTTTTTTCTTGGAGGAGGTGCTATTTCATAGGCATCTAAAAAGCAAACTTGCATAGCAAGTTCAACAATGGAATATGAATTTGTTGCATTGTATGTTGCTAGTAATGAAGCAAAATGGTTAAAGAATTTAATCTATGAGATTCCATTGTGGAAGAAACCGATTGCACCATTATCTATTCATTGTGATAGTGCTGCCACGTTGGTTAAAGCTTATAGTCAGATTTATAATGGAAAATCGAGACATATTGGTGTTAGACATGGCATTATTAGAAATTTGATAATGGATGGTGTCATTTCGGTAGAGTTTGTTAAATCGCAACAAAATTTGACGGGCCATCTTACGAAAAGTTTGGCGCGGGACTTAGTGCACTAGTCTGCTATAGGGATGAGACTAAAGTCTATATGAATTCTTATGGATGAGACACCCAATTCCCCTCTAATACAATGTTAGAGGTTGAATTCAATGTGGAAAGCTCATTTATATGGATTGAAACTCACATCATAAATATCCCAAGGTAAGTGTGTTTGTACCTGCAGTAAGATCATGATGAATTTAGTTTCTTAATGATTCTTTTGATAAAATGTATGCAGGTACATGAAGAAAGAATCATCTATATGATCGTGAAGTGTAGCCGTACTTCAAAAAGCTTGGGACTTGGTTTTTGTACGATCAAGAATGGATTGGGACACTCGGGTTTATAATAGTGTAATGTAGTTTTTGTTTTAGATGATTGTTGAAACTAATGTGTATGTTATCTTCAGTTATTCAAACGAGTTGATGGGTTCAATCTTTAAGACACCCAGATTTCTCGAATATTTGAATTGTATAATATACTAACATGAAAATTCAATCGTATCGATATTTTCATTTATACATTAGTTTGAGATCTTTTGTTCTAAGGTTTGTTATTTCATGGTTACACTAAAATAGGGGAGGATTGTTGGTGATTTTAGTGTCACCAACTACATTTGGTGATTTTAGTGTATCAAGGGTGACAATTTTAGTTTCTGATACAAGTTAGGAGGTGCGGGAGTGCACACTTGTATCAACTAAATGTCGCCGGTACGCTGACTTAACAGGGGTTTCAAGGGGGCTTGCCCCCTTAAGCAGGGGTTCAAAGGGGGCTGCGCCCCCTTTGCGGGGTCCAAGGGGCAGCACCCTGGCGGGTATATTTCGTCAATTTTATAACCTGTAAACTGCCATAATTTTGGATATACGCGCCTGATACACAGAGAACACAACGTCTTTTTCCTTCATCTTCTATGTTTGGATTTCATTCTTGTGCCTAAGATTGAAATTGTTCCTTCAAGAAATATCCTAAGTTTGGAATTCGTGAACCCAAGGCATTAGGGTTTAATTATCAAACAAGGAAAGTGTTACACATGTTTCCTGAATCAATCCAGATTTCACATATTCCCAACATCTGTGATCTTTCTTGATGTTTCTTGCACAAACCTTCAAATCTTGATCCTTCCTCACATACCATTATGTTAGGCCAAGCCTTAATTTAATAGAATAGCATGAACATTTAAATAAGGAAGAAAGGAAAAATGAATGCTTTTATGTGCATTAAATGGAGACTTTATTGATCACACAATTGTCTTGCAAAAGCAATTCATAGACCTATATACACGATGAAACATCATAATGTTTCATGAACCATTCCAACTTTTGACCCCAAATATAATGCCTTTAAGAGTAACTTCCTTCCTAACTTCAATTGCATTAATTATTAATTAAAATTACTTAACTAACTCTGAATTTAGATTACATTTCAACAACCACGGGTAGGTTGCACATTAAGGAAATTTCCAGCTTTGCATTTTTATTGGGATCTACATATGCCAAATCTATATAGGATTATCCGTGGTCATCTAAATGGGTTTCTTAGAGCATTTCTTCTGGATTTGTAAATAAGTTTCTTCGCTTTTTTTAAGATTTATCAATATTTTTGGCTTAGGTGTATCACACGGTGAGTCTCTTTGATCATCTGTTCTATGTATACCGTTCACAAACACTCACAAATGCTCCCGCCTTCCTAGGCTAGGAAACTTCTAACCTTCTATATTGATACCCTTCTTCAGGCTTCCACAAATTAAGTTAATGGTTTGGATTCACCATTAATGTAAGCAAAACTCATTTATTGTTGACACAGTTGTAAAGTAATATGTAAATCAAGATTCCCTAAGAGGTTCTCATTGAATCCTCAAAAAGGTAGCATATATTGTGTCGGTAATCAAAATTAACACTATGTTCCCGAGTCTCATTTAAAGAGAGATATGGATGGAACTGATACGAAAAAGGAAATTTTAATATTCCTGAGTTTTTCTACGGAAGGAAGTGGAAATAAGAGTAGGGAACGAGAGAGATAATCCTCCCTACTAACTTTCCTTCTGATTTGAAATGATTTGGAGACCAAAGAAGTGACCAGTAAAAATAAGACTTAAACGTAAATGACCTTTCTCTTCCTTTCCACTTGGGAACACATAAAATGTTCGTTTTCCTTTGATTTTCTTCCAACTCGGGAACGCAAAAATATAACTTTCTTTTCCTTTCACTTCCCTTATTTTCACTCATTCTTTTCTTTTATCATATTTTCTTCCTTTTTTGAAACTAGGGAACTAATCATAAGGCTTCCTCCGCGAAGATAAACGACACATATGATTCTAATATGAAAGATTTAGACAACATTAATGGAGTTGAGGAAGTCAATATATATTGATTTGGAGGGACATTTAGATCTTATCAGGGATTTCGTACATGAGTATTGGTGCTACCGTTAAACAATGTTAATTTCCTATCAATATATCTTTATAGAGTTGGGTGAGATGTGAAAAGGAGTTCGGTGAAAGACTTAGTACTTGATAACACGATCAATGTCTCATGTGTTTAGCAAACTAAAACGGATAAGGTGAATGAGGTGTGGATCAGATGGGTGTGAGGAAACCAGAATTTCTATTGAATGTTAATGCCTTCCCAGGGAAATTTCGGTGGTCTAATCAGTATTTTTAGATTCTAGAGGCAATTGAGGACCTGGGTTTTTGGCATGTTTTGGTACACTAAAATCAATTAGCAGCCGGCAACAATCTGATATGGTAAATATTTGTGAACTAAAAGGTCAACACAATAAGTCTAATCTCTAGATGCAGTTATCAAGCATTCTGGGCAGGACCGTGCAAGATGTGGATGTTGTATGGAGCTTTTTTCTTGAAGTCAGACACCTGGATAAACTATAATGCCCCAATGTTAATCAAATTATGGTAATGCATTTTATTAGCACTAATAACTTTGTATACTCGTAATAACTTGTATTATAATTTGGTTTGTTATGCAGTCTTCCTTACAAGTTGTTTCATGTTTCTCCATAAACACATTAGCAACCATAGATGATTATTCAAATGATGAATGCTCTAAAGTTAAAGGTTAGAGAAACATGGATTGATTTGATGTGTAGGCCGACTGCCAAAGACAATTGTGAATGATGCTCTACGAAGCTGCAAACTGTTAAACAACTAAAGGATGGCTTGGCTCATACACAAGTATATTAAGCACTCATGTTGTCCCTGTTAAGGACCATATTCCAAACACAAAGTTATCTGGAGTGCTTAACAATTTGAACTTACATGTAATTAGATATAAATTAATATTTCTTCAAGTATTATCTTATGTATTAGTGATAATATTATTTTGCATTTGTTTCAGTTCCAATAACTTTTCTATGATTCCTAATGACTCTTCTATAGGAAATCAAATATCCTCATTTGAAAGCCATCATAACATTAACAATTCATTCAACTCAGATAACCAAGTGATCAATGCTTCTTATTGTGTCATGTTTATTAGTGATATTCTTACGTGTTTTATATTATGTTTTATGGTTATATGATATGCAATTGTTCGTAATTTAAATAACAAGAGGATCACTTATGCAAAGTTCATCTAAAATCAAGTTTCGTGTTTCTTCTCCGACAAACATTTAGTTTTAGAGTATTATGTTTTGAGTGTTACTAACAGAATACTTAGACTTGCTAAAAATTCAAAGACATTTATGTTTTAGATATGGAGAATATTGTTGTTAGAAAATTTTAATTTAATTTAAGTAATGACATTGTATTTTTTACATTCGTTATCTTAATTGTCTTTTTGTTAATTTATATTCTATTTACTTTTAAAAACTCCAATATATTTTTTAATATAATTTTTTGTGGTATTAAAATGTGCCGCTAAAAACAGGAAAAGAAAATTGATATTTATTTTAGCAATATATAGTGGCATAATAAAAATGCCACTAAAACAAAAAAGTTCTCTAGTTGCATAACATAAAGCTACAATTAATGACACAAAAAAGGTGATACTAAAGACTTAGTGGCCCTTTTTTGTGCCGCCGATTGCCAATGGGGATTTTAGTGACACTTTTTGGGTTTTTAGTGACACTTTTTCTTGTGCCACTAAATGTCATTTTATTTCTTGTTAATATGCAATATATCGCAATGCAATGCATGATTTTAAGCATATACAAGTTTAGGTAGTTCATACCACTATTGTTGGATACGCCGACTCCTTACCATTTGGAAAGACCGTATCAATTTACAATGAATGGTCACTGGGGAGTTATCCCTTTACCCAAGGTCGTACCTTTCGAGGTCATTATGCACCATAATGCTACCATCCCCTTATTGGGATGGGTTTCTAAACATACTACGAATACTATAATATTCATATGTATGTATTATCATATAATTAGCACACTTTCGAAATGTATTCATTCCACATTTATACAACGTTATATCCTGGTTTCATGAATATCTCATTATACAATATAAAAGATAACATATCAATTCACAAGTCATATTATGAAGAAACTAAGTCCCAAAATCATTTAACATGAGAAAGTAGCATTTGTGACATATACTCCATGTACAAAATCCATATGTATCAATAGTTAAATTGACTAACTAGTTATCTTGTTCTTGTCCACTTCTTCTTCTGTCCTACGACCTTGCTTGAATCCCACTAAATTTTATAATGATTTATACATTGATTTGGTAAGGCGGTATTAATTCAGAATTTTCCAATTCATATTCTTTCTGTCATAATTCTAAAAAACATATTTATTAACTTTCCTATTCCTAGTGTCATAACGGTTTATTCTCAATCCTTCTTAGAGTGAAAAACGACCAAACTATATAGAAAAAGGGCTTAAAGTAGTGGTTAATGGGGTCAAACTAGTCCGATCTGCATGTTCTTCCAAAAATCCGATAAATACCCCACCCAAGCCCAAAAATTGGACCCTAAAAGGCGTTGGGTGACGTGGGTGCAACTAAGATAATGTGCTTGACGTAACTAGGTGACCTAGCTAAGACTCAATCTAGGAAAATACCGAGTTTCACCAAAAAAATTGAGAATAAATTTTCTCCAATTTTGAACTATGAATATTCTTCATACGAACTCTGATTGACCTAATTATTTTTGCATTGAATTTTTTGTAGTAAGGACTAGATGTAGAAGAATTTAAATATTAATCTGCATACTTGTTGTTAGACTTCTATGTCTCTAAAGTAGGTTATATATCATTTTGCGAACTTTTCCCAAAATAACCATTTTTCACATGGACCTCAAGGAATTATTTCCATCCATTCCAAACTACTGAGGTACTGTTAAAATCAACTTATGTATCTTAATCCATGCATTCCTGTTTCAATCTAGGATATTAAAATCATTTTATTTTTTCTTGGTTAAGATACCAAATGGGTTTAATGTGACACCCCAATTCTACTGTTTACAAATACTATGGTTTTCCGTATAAATGTTTGAATACAAAAATACGGTTTATCAAAAACCGATTATTTATATGTTTAAAACTGTGGGTGTTACAAATCCATACCAAAACTAACCATAGTAAGCAAGAAAAGGATTTTACCTTGCGTCCAAGATGGGAGCTAACTCGAGCTCCACTCCAGCCAAACTTCATCCCGTTTATAGCAATTCATTTTAACCTGGAATACATGGCAAAACATAGAATACGTAAGACAAAAATGTCTCGTGAGTTACATGAGTTTTAGACTCAAACCTTTAACTTCTTTTTCCAACTTTTATAAAATTTATATCATAAAACTACTATCAAAATTTTATAGTAGTAACATACCATAGCTCCTTACTTTTCAAAATCATTACATATCATACCTTGCAAAAATATCTTCTTTCTAAACTTTATATTAGCAACATACTATAACTCTTTACTTCTCTAAATCATTTCATGAGATACTTTTCAAAAATTTACATCTTTCAAATTCACTTCATAATATACTTTTCAAAAATAGCTTCTTACTTACTTTCTTTGACTGGTTTTATAAGCTTGCTGGATTTTTATACTTAGGGCTTTAATCACCATAGGTGATACCCCAAGTCTCTATGGCTAGAAAGAACGGATTAATCCTCACCATAGAAGTGCTGAGGCGATCTACTTCGCGATGGGGCTTGTCCTCAGTAGACCCCTTACCTAACCCGGGTAGGTTGGAACATAGTTCCCTTACTAACGTTGCTTGCTACAATTACCAGTCATACAAAATACTTACTGCTTGCTTGAACATTTCTCATATACATATAACTTGTGGCTAGGTGCCAAACTACATCATTTTATGACTTTATGGCTAGACGCCAAATATAGCTTTCATCACATAATAATCATATGTTTAAAACATATTTTTCTAACATGCTAAACTTTATGCCAAAACATACTTTCCAACATCTTATGGCTATATGCCATTCATACTCGAAAACAAATACAGTTTGTAATCCAAACATACTTTTTAAACATCTTGTGGCTATATGTCTGTTTAGAGATCATTTTGCGATCTCTTTTTGAGCTTTAATGATAAATTTTATCCTTAAACCTAAGACTTTACAATATTTTTGTGCTTAAAAACTATGATTTGCGTTAATGTGTGCAAAAAAATAAAAATTCTGTTTTTAACGTATTTCATCATTTTACTTCGAAAAATGAACTAAATTTGTGTGTTTTTGTTTGCAGGGCTTAACGGAAGAAAAATATATATGTGTATTTTAATTTATGGGATATTTTAATTTTTTTTTAGATTATAATTCTTTTTAAAACCAATTATTTCTTTTTAACCCTAAACCACCAACCCATTTTAGAAAACCTTTTTTATATTTTGCCAATTACTTTTACATTTTCTTATTTTATTTAAAACCAATTATTTTTTTTATTTTTTTATTTTAGTCTTTATTATTTTCAACATTAGTTTTTTTATATATTTTAGAAAAAAAAACGTTTTTATCATTTTATTTTTATTAAAACCAATTTATTTTATTTTGGCTTTTTGTTTTATTAGTTTTAGTTTTATATTCATAGTTTTTATATTTTTATTTAAATTATTTTATTTTTAGATTTCTTAGTTTATATTAATTATAATCTTTTCTTTTATTTTAAATTTTAGCCTTTATTTTATTAAAACCCATTTAAACCTTTTATTTTTATACCCTTTATATTTTTATCCCTATAAATAATACATACATATTTATTTTTTTAAAATCCGAAATTTGAAAATAAATATATTATATTCCGAAAATTATTAAAAAATACAATGAAATTCGGATTTAATATAATAATAAAAATAAAAAATTTCCCAAGTGGGAGACAAGGAATAAAGGTGGGAATGTTTTTTTTTAGGCATGCATGAGTGTGATGAGTATTTTCCAAAAAGAAAACTTTGACCAAAAAAACAAAAAAAAAACAAGTGCATGTGTTTGTGTGTGTGTTCGGCTGCAATAAAAAAAAACACCAAAAACAAAACAAAATCATTTATTAAAATCAAAAGCAATATATTAAGATTACGATTCAAATTAATCCTTTCTCTGTGGGTACGATATCTGGTCTTCACCGACTATTATTACTTGTACGATCCTGTGCACTTGTAGGTCGTGTTAAACCGAACAGGTTTAAACCCCAAAAACAAGTTTTTGGCGCCGTTGCCGGGGAAAGGCAATTTAATTGAACGTAAAGTTAATATATTTTGTTTGTTTTATAAAATAAAAAAAAAACAAAATTTTTTTATACAATTTAAGTAAAAAAATTCAAAATCAAATCAAAAGTTTTTAAATTTGTTTTAAAAATAATTTTAAAAAATATAAAATTAAAAAAACACTCTCTATTTTTCTATGTATAATAATATCCAGTTTTATAATGAGGCTGATCAGATGCCTAATTTTAATGAGAGTTTTCAAGGATTTAGTGAACAAAGTAGAATTTCTAATGAATACAATCCCAGTTATCAATATGGAAACTATCCTAGTTTTCAATATGAAGAGACGAGATGTCTGCAGCATCACGACTTTCCTTGGGATAGTCAGCATCAACAAAATCATTTGTATGAGGAACAAAACTCTTACTTTGATCACTATAATCCTTTTCCTGAAAACAATTATCATACGAAGCATCAATTTTATTCTGATAATTTCCAGCCTTATTTTGAAAGTTCTTATGAGCCAGAACCTGTTACTGAACAAACACAGTTTGAGAAGATGTTAATAGATTATATAAAAGATAATAATACACGATTAGATAATTTGCAAATCCAAGTAGAAGAAATGACTAAGGCATTAACTTCACAGGAGCCCGAGTCATCTTTTTCTACCGATCCAAATAATAATGCATATTATGACTATTATGATGATAGCACTTCTTCGAGTAATTGTGATATTCAGGAGGACTCGTATAGGACAGAACTTGAGCTTAACGAGACTTTTGAGTCTAAAATCATAGAGGAGTTTAGAGAGTCAGAAAAAGAAGAGGAGATTGTGCCTACTTGTGATGTTGAGGTGTCCACTAAAGAAATTCAAATAAAAGTGATTCATGGCTATGAAATCACAACAAATACACAACATCTTGTTTTTGATATCCAACCAAAAGAGGAGGCACAAGTTTTAGAAAAAACTGTTCTTGACCAACCTTCCAATAAGTTTGGAAGTTATTTTTTGAAGGTTGCTCTAGAAGAATATCATGAAGTGCTCAAAAGGGCATCCTGTGGAATTCATAATGCCATCATTCAAGCCAAGGAGCACCTGATGGTACTTGTCCTGGTGAAGGCAAAGGCCTTCGATAGAGCGGGAGTTGGTTAACATCATCAGGGAGTACTCTTTACTTATGTGTTGTGTGCTTAATTTGTTTACATTTCAGTAATTTAATTTTGTGTGTGATTGCAGTTGCAAATAAAGAGATGACTTAGGATACTCAGAACACTGATGAGATGAAACAGAGAATTTCGTGAAGGAACCATCATCAGGGAGTTCTATTCCTTAATCTTTTTGATATATCATTTAAAATTCTTTGATGATGATGATTGTGAATAAAATGTGTGTTTAAATGCTTGTTTGACCATTAAAGTTTGGGGATGTTTTTTTTTTAAATAAATACAAACTAATTTAAAAAAAAAAAAACTTTAATGACATTATAGATTATGCATATTGGTTGTTTATTTTTAAAATTAATAGGCAATAGTTTAATTTGTATATTAAATTGTAGTTATGCCTAGATTTTATAATGGAAATGGATTAGTTAATCCTAGGACATGCATTTTAAAACACTATCCACATTAAACTGGCAGTTAACCATGTAAATGATTAAGGGTATCGTTTCTTGAGTGAGGATAATTGCACATTTTATGCAATTTGAGTGTTTTGGGCGCAGAGTTTGGGGATGCATGGAGTCGAGCTTGCATGATGCCTTTTGTCATTAGAGTCATAGTGGATCCTCCAACCTAAGCTAAAATGCACTAGTTTTCCATTTTATTTGCTTATTTTCGTCAGTTTTAGTATATTTCGTTTTGTTTGTTTCCATTGTAGATATCGTTTTGTTTTATTATTTGATTTTATTTGAAAATTTTCAATATTTCTTTGAGATTGCTTTTAGTGTGAGTTTATTTCAGTTATACTCACCAGTAAAATATCAAATTTTATGGGTGAGTCAGAAAAATACAAAAATATTTTATTTTATAAAAATTTGTATTTTGTAAATTTTGTAAGTTTGGTGTGTTACATCTGTTCTCTAAAAAAATTGAAAAAAAAACAAAAAAAAACAAAAAAAAACCAAGCTTGAAAACAAAAAAAAAAAAAGAAAAGAAAAGAAAAGAGAATGATGTAGTTTGGTGTGGTTTTCTTATTTTCTGTAAATATTTTAAAAAAAAAATTCAATTTAAAAAATATTTTGATCAATTTTGTACATACAGTTGGATTTTTATCTGCTTATTTTTAGTCAAGACAATTTTGTATATATATTCTTGACACTTTTGGTAGTGTGTTATATCTAGGTCGGATAGGAAATAAAGTGTGCTATTTCATATTTATAGGATTTATGGTGCATTTTAGTTTAATTTCACTTCAGGCTCTAATGATATAAACGCTAAGTGTAAGTCTTGTTTATCAATGGACGGAGAAAAGCCTAAAACTTTCCCTTTACCAAGTGAGATTGCAGGGTGGGTACCAGATATATATTTTGAGCCTTTGCAAGACCTTTTGATACATGGTTAATATATTCGGGTAATGTGGATAATGCGTTAACATGCAAGTTTTTAGAATTTACTATTTTTTGTGTGCGTAACTAGAAGGCATAATTATAATTTAGCAGATAAATTAAGCTAGCGTACTAGACTTTTGAAAATAGACAGATAATATTGTAGGATCTGTAATTCGTTGTTATTTAAAATAAATAAAATAATAATAATAATAAGTTTGTATTTGTTGATTAAAAATTTCCCATACTTTAATTTCATTTTTCGAATATTGTAAAGTCTAATTTTTCTTATTGCTCGGGACGAGCAATGCTTAAAGTTTGGGGATGTTTAGAGATCATTTTGCGATCTCTTTTTGAGCTTTAATGATAAATTTTATCCTTAAACCTTAGAATTTATAATATTTTTGTGCTTAAAAACTATGATTTGCGTTAATGTGTGCAAAAAAATAAAAATTCTGTTTTTAACGTATTTCATCATTTTACGTCGAAAAATGAACTAAATTTGTGTGTTTTTGTTTGCAGGGCTTAACGGAAGAAAAATATATATGTGTATTTTAATTTATGGGATATTTTAATTTTTTTTTAGATTATAATTCTTTTTAAAACCAATTATTTCTTTTTAACCCTAAACCACCAACCCATTTTAGAAAACCTTTTTTATATTTTGCCAATTACTTTTACATTTTCTTATTTTATTTAAAACCAATTATTTTTTTTATTTTTTTATTTTTGTCTTTATTATTTTCAACATTAGTTTTTTTTATATATTTTAGAAAAAAAAACGTTTTTATCATTTTATTTTTATTAAAACCAATTTATTTTATTTTGGCCTTTTGTTTTATTAGTTTTAGTTTTATATTCATAGTTTTTATATTTTTATTTAAATTATTTTATTTTTAGATTTCTTAGTTTATATTAATTATAATCTTTTCTTTTATTTTAAATTTTAGCCTTTATTTTATTAAAACCCATTTAAACCTTTTATTTTTATACCCTTTATATTTTTATCCCTATAAATAATACATACATATTTATTTTTTTAAAATCCGAAATTTGAAAATAAATATATTATATTCCGAAAATTATTAAAAAATACAATGAAATTCGGATTTAATATAATAATAAAAATAAAAAATTTCCCAAGTGGGAGACAAGGAATAAAGGTGGGAATGTTTTTTTTAGGCATGCATGAGTGTGATGAGTATTTTCCAAAAAGAAAACTTTGACCAAAAAAACAAAAAAAAAAACAAGTGCATGTGTTTGTGTGTGTGTTCGGCTGCAATAAAAAAAACACCAAAAACAAAACAAAATCATTTATTAAAATCAAAAGCAATATATTAAGATTACGATTCAAATTAATCATTTCTCTGTGGGTACGATATCTGGTCTTCACCGACTATTATTACTTGTACGATCCTGTGCACTTGCAGGTCGTGTTAAACCGAACAGGTTTAAACCCCAAACAATGTCATTCATACTTGAAAACATATATAACTTGTAATCAAGATATACTTTCACAGAATTGGTTCATAGACCAACATACTTTCGCTTAATTTAACGTATAGTTCAAACCATAACTTCAAATATAGCATCATATTTTCTCATCAAATTTGAAATAATACTCTTGCAAATAATTTCACATAAAGAGGTTTATAAGAAATCTTGTAAATACTTACTTGCCATGTACCCCAGAATGGGTAAAAATACTGCATGTACTCACCTCATGTGTTGCTAAGAGACTGACTACACGTTCCTTGTATTTATACTCTTTTGAACCAATAATCACTTTGCATGAACCTATATTTAACATATTATACATTAAAATTCATGCTAACTGACTCTACAACTCCTTAGAGTCCTTATTATACCAATATAGGTCATAACAAGTCTATAACTTTTAAATGACCAACTTTAGTTAAATCGTATTTTATACGTATTTTACTACAGTACACTCGAGGGGTCGTATTTCGGTTCCGACAATTTTCCACGAAGTTTTGGTCCATAATAGACCTATGTTTAAAATTTGGGGTCAAACGGACAAGTATAAGACCAAAACTCAAAATCCATTTGGGGCAGGAGACTAATTGAAAAAACTGCATTTTTGCTTCTGACGCGGGATCACGACCCGATCCTAAGGGGGATCGCGACCCGATCTTGTCTGGTGCGACCAGATGCTCCATTTTTATGCTACAAATTACCATTTTCCCATATTAAGCCCTTAATGCACGACTTATTATACCAATATAGGTCATAACAAGTCTATAACTTTTAAATGACCAACTTTAGTTAAATCGTATTTTATACGTATTTTACTACAGTACCCTCGAGGGGTCGTATTTCGGTTCCGACAATTTTCCACGAAGTTTTGGTCCATAATAGACCTATGTTTAAAATTTGGGGTCAAACGGACAAGTATAAGACCAAAACTCAAAATCCATTTGGGGCAGGAGACTAATTGAAAAAACTGCATTTTTGCTTCTGACGCGGGATCGCGACCCGATCCTAAGGGGGATCGCGACCCGATCTTGTCTGGTGCGACCAGATGCTCCATTTTTATGCTACAAATTACCATTTTCCCATATTAATCCCTTAATGCACGACTTAATCACTAGGGATTGTTCCATGACCAAAACCATTCATTTACTTCAAGTTTTTAACCATAAAAATCATAGATTTAAATCATTTTCCAAACATTCCCGTTTTTGCATTTTTTTTGTCCAAAACCGAAATTGTCCAATATTAATCACTTCTACTGACTTATTTCAACAATTTCCACATTTGGAACTCATTAAAACCCCTTAGAATTAATTTGATCATGTGAAATTGATTTCTAAGGCTTTTGAACAAAATTCCAATTTTTCAACAATAGCAACATACTTTGATGATTTTAAGATATGTTCTTAATACTTGACTTAATTGGTTTAGGGTCATATCTAGGCCATAAATACCAACTTACACCTAGTTTTAAACTTCAAAATCATTAAACCTTCTTTAAAATCTTGAAAATTCTTCCAAAAAAACACCATTTTTCACCAAAAACCCATTTATTGAATTTCCAAGCTTATGAATTGATTTCTTGTTTCTTTTATAACATTTTTAACTTAACTAAACCATTAGAGCCATTTGAAATCAGTTTCAACTCATTAACCCATTTCTAGGGTTCTTGAGCTAAAAACCCATTTCATCATTTTTTTTGCATCTAAGCTTCAATTCCTTTGAATTAATGACTACTACATGTTTCTTTCACATTTTCTAACACATTAGATTCATCAAAATCACTTGTTCATCTAAACCCGTGACTTATTGCTCTTGGACCAAAATCATCGTTTCTTGATTTTCAACATGTTCAAGGGTTAGAACATGTTTACTTGATGATTTTGAGCAAGATGGTTTATATGATTTCACTGGAACCATGACCTCTAGAAAATCAGAAATCAAGTGCACGATTCCCGTTCAAGTCTTGGATGAAATAAGCTTAGAACATGAAATTCTTACCTTGTTTGCTTGGAAACCCTCAATTCTAACTTCAATTTCTTGCAAAGATTTCCAGAAATCCTTCTCCTCTCCGATGCTCTCTCGCTCTATCCCGTAGTCTCTAGACCCTCTTCAGATTTTATGATCATTAATGAGATATTTTCTCATTTTTATATTTTTCATATTTACAGTTTTAGTCATTGAACTTTCATTTCTTGCACTTTGGCCACCAAAAATCAAATTTCATTACATATAACTTAGTTTATTACATTTTTGGTCCAAAAACCAAAATATACTTTCATAATAAATCTTATACATGGGCAAATGACCAAATTACCCCTTTATGGTAAAATGACAAAATTACCCTCTTTTACTAGAATTAACTTTCAAATACTTATCACCATTATTTGGTGTCAAAATTTTATTTCATTACATATTAGCTCCAAAAATCATATTTTCCTTACTTAAAAGTCATTTGGATGTCAAATGACCATTTTGCCCTTTTCTCATCATCTTTCTCCAAACTTTTGGTATTTTACCACATTTCTAAGTAATTTATTTTAAAACTTTCAAAATATTTTTGGTCTTTTCTTTACGTATTTTCTCGAATATAAATTCGAGATTTTTAGGTCGTTACAACTACCTCCCCCTTATTGGGATTCCGTTCTCGGAATCATCGCACAATTACTAAAAGGAAATCACTTCCCCCTCCTTTTCAAATGTTCTCCGCCAAAGTTGGTTTCTAGTAGATACTTTCTTTTTACCAACACATAATCATATTATTCATTATTTTATCTTTTAATATTTTCTTCTTTGGTTGTTTTTGATTCTTTAATCAGCTTTTAGCGATTCGTGCTTTCAATCCTTTATAGAGGATTAACATAATCTCTTTAAAACTTTATATCTTCCCAATTAACCAAAATATCATTTTGGTCATTTTATCTGTTTTCTCAACCTTTTAGTCATTCATTCATATTTCATACTCTACATTCTAGTTACTTTCCTTTCTACTTCATTTCATTTATATACAATCTCTTAGTAAACTTATTTTACAAAATAGTTTCATACTTCAATACTTTTTATCATAAATAGCAATCTACTTTATAATTCTTCTCATATCTTTACTAAAACAAGTGAGATTATACTCACAACATTATTTACTTGTAAAAATTCCAAATACCATTAAACATAATTATATATGTTTCATATTTATATAAATTCATAATTACACAAAATCTTTTCCTTGTATAAATTTTGTTCCTTAATGGATATTTTACTTAAGCAATCTTTTCATTTTCACTTAATATTGCTTAATTATTTTCACTCTTCTCTTCTTCTCATTCCTTTACTCATTCGTTACTTCCTAGATAATCCACTATTATTTCTTCTTTACAGAAGTTTTACAACATCTTATTTTATTTTTCTTATATTTGTTTTTAAATCTTATAAACTTCAGTTTATTCTTCTTTATCTCTATTACCCACTACTGACTCATTACCATTTGTAAAGGATGTCTTTTCCTCCTTCTTGTTACACTTTACATTTTTACTTTTCTGATTGGGACAGAATCTGTCGAATCATCATATTGTTCACGAGAATCTACTTATCTCGTGCTGAAAGTGCTGAAACGATGTTCCGCTTTTTAATTTATCAATTAGACATCATTAACTTTCTTTTTATGTATAATACACCATACTTAACCTTATAAACTTGTACAGTTTTACTGTTGAAGTTGATCTATTATTTCAGTCAACTTCCTTCTCAATTCACACCTTTAAGGAAAAATCATTTCTATTACATTTTTTTTCATCTTCTTATGTATTCCATATACCCTTCTCATATTATTATTTACGTTTTAATGTTTCTTTGTCAATTCTTATTTCTCACATTAGTGCTTAGTTTAGCACCTGATCTTCTGTTTACTCTTTCCTCACGGTATCAAAATTGTTTACCATGATTGATTCGAAATTTGTTTTTCTTCAATTCACTTATGGGACTTCATTCATGTTGCATACTATAATTCACATTCCCATACTTACTTCACTTTTCATAATACTATTATATTGTGGTGTATTTATGTTTTACAAACCACATTCATTAACTTCTTGTCATATTCTTACAAGTTTTTAATCGCATAATATACACATATGTATATACTTGATTCTCTTTTGGTTTAGAAACTCAACTAGGTATTTTTAACATTTTCGTCCCACGACGAATTCTTGACATAACCCTCAATAACCATTACCTCTCGTTACTCTTTACTTTTACATCTTTTATCATTTCTGTTATGTGTTATAAGGCTACATGCCTAACACATTATGCTATTCTTTCGTTTAAACTCCACTTCTTTACACTATATATTTCTTTACAACATTATATATTTCATATACAACTTACTTCTTATGTATCTTTAGGTGATAAACAATTGCCATTTATTTTCTCGTCATTTTTCGTTCTTTTGTATTTCGAGGCATTATGCCCAATACATTATTTTACTCTTTTGCTTCATACCTTATAGTATTCTAATTAGAATACTATTTCATAACCACTTTTATTCTTTTGTACATCATATTTATATATCCCAAAACTTACTCATGCTTTTACATTTATAAACACATGTAACCATACATACACTTCTTTGTATTTCATGGCTATTAGCCATGTACTGAGCATTTCTCACAATTTTTGGATTCCTTTACCCATCATTTCTATTCTGAAGTAGTAACTTCTTGTCTGTTTACTATCGTTCTTATCTTATCTTTGATTTTTCGTCTAATGTAGGTTTAGACGTTTACTCTTGTTCTTTACTTCGTATTGATTATTACCTTTAGTACTTTTCATTACATACCTATAGTTTTCTTCCATTATCATACATCATTATACTCTTTCATTACTGGTATTTCTTCTTTTATTTCATTCATTTGGTTACGAAACTTAATTCCTGACAACCACTATCTTATCATCATTTGTTTCACTTTTAATTCCTTGCCTAACATTTACTTAGGCATTCAACCTTTATTTCTCGATTCACATTCATTTTATCACATTACATTAATACATTTTGCTTAAAATATCATAATCTTTAACAATTTACCATTTATCATTCTTTTAAGGAAAATTTGAAATTTTAATGGTCATGCACGAGGCACACCACCAGCTTGCATTAAACTCTTCTTTACCATTCTTTTATTTTTACAATTCTATGTACTATCAATATACTCTACTTAAAATTTTCATTCTTCATGTAAGAGTCTTACAATTCCTATATAGGTAATCAATACCCATAATTCCTCTTTAAATTACTCTTATTCATACTTTCTCTCGCCTTGACAAGCATATATTTTAATATCTTTCAATCTGTCTAAAATATTAATTATCACATTATTTCTTTTACTTTACCATACTAAGTGGTATATATCCACTGCATTATCTTTTAATACTCATAATTTTTACTGGTTGTTATTACATAGGCATATAATTCCCATGTTTTTCTTGCTACTCTCTTCAAGACCTTACCCCCAGAATACCATAATTCCTTTACGATTCCACCAGCCTCAATACATATCTTGTGATTATGATAATACAGGCCCATATTACCATAACCACCTATACATATTGATTCTGTTGTTACCACAAGGTTTCATGGGACGCTGGTTCCTTTAACATATAACACCATTATAAATACATGGTGATCAATACTAAAAATCTTTCTACTTTATAACATAGCCTTTAGTAAATATGGACAGTTACGGAAAATATCTTATAATTTTCCTAACGGTCAAATTTTTGCTCACTCTAAACATTAGCTTAACACTTCTTAGTGTTATATATCTACATATCTTACATAATGCATAATATCTTGATCATTTAAGACATCATATAACATACTGTCATAAACTAACATTTTTTTTATAGCATGAGTTTAAGCCTAGGAGTGGAATAAGCCAATCCTAATTCGCTTAAACTATGGCTCTGATACCAACTTGTGACACCCCAATTCTACTGTTTACAAATACTATGGTTTTCCGTATAAATGCTTGAATACAAAAATACGGTTTATTAAAAACCGATTATTTATATGTTTAAAACTGTGGGTGTTACAAATCCATACCAAAACTAACCATAGTAAGCAAGAAAAGGATTTAACCTTGCGTCCAAGATGAGAGCTAACTCGAGCTCCACTCCGGCCAAACTTCATCCCGTTTATAGCAATTCATTTTAACCTGGAATACATGGCAAAACATAGAATACGTAAGACAAAAATGTCTCGTGAGTTACATGAGTTTTAGACTCAAACCTTTAACTTCTTTTTCCAACTTTTATAAAATTTATATCATAAAACTACTATCAAAATTTTATAGTAGTAACATACCATAGCTCCTTACTTTTCAAAATCATTACATATCATACCTTGCAAAAATATCTTCTTTCTAAACTTTATATTAGCAACATACTATAACTCTTTACTTCCCTAAATCATTTCATGACATACTTTACAAAAATTTACATCTTTCAAATTCACTTCATAATATACTTTTCAAAAATAGCTTCTTACTTACTTTCTTTGACTGGTTTTATAAGCTTGCTGGATTTTTATACTTACGGCTTTAATCACCATAGGTGATACCCCAAGTCTCTATGGCTAGAAAGAACGGATCAATCCTCACCATAGAAGTGCTGAGGCGATCTACTTCGCGATGGGGCTTGTCCCCAGTAGACCCCTTACCTAACCCGGGTAGGTTGGAACATAGTTCCCTTACTAACGTTGCTTGCTACAATTACCAGTCATACAAAATACTTACTGCTTGCTTGAACATTTCTCATATACATATAACTTGTGGCTAGGTGCCAAACTACATCATTTTATGACTTTATGGCTAGACGCCAAATATAGCTTTCATCACATAATAATCATATGTGTTGAATAATGTTTTTTGTTTTTATGTGACCATCACTGAAATAAGTCGAAATGTTTTTATTAACAATTTATTTCAGATTGCGTAAATTCGAGATCAACCAAACCGGAGAAAATGACGCTATGAACCAAAGAGCAAAAATGTCACCCAGCGACAGCAATCGCGACCCAACAGCTCATGTGTCGCGATGTGAAGAAAATCAAAACAAAAGAAGAAAAAGGCTGGAACAGTGCAGATCGTGACCCGATCCCAACCCAGATCGCGACCCGATCTGATGACGCACACGTGACACTATGCTGACCAAAGATCGCGAGCCGATGGCAACCCTACGAGATCGCGACCCGATCTTCCTCCCCATCGCGACCCGACCAGGATCGCGACCCGATCGTCTCAAAGATCGCGACCCTACCCACCTACCACACTCCACCGAGTCGGGTAGTGGCCAGCACAAAAGCGAGACACACTCAAGATCGCGACCCGATCTCCACCCCGATCGCGACCCGATCTCCGCTGGAACAGACTATAAATTGAGGCTCTCTCTTGCTGATTTTGAGAGCACAACACACACATATTATCCAAGCTCCATACACTCTAATCCACGACCAAACAGCTCAAAATTCTGATATTTCTGCATTTGGCAACGAGGATCAAACCGCAAAACCGCAAGAAACAAAACCTCCACCCGACACCAAACTTCAAACCGCTAAACAACCTCTACCCGACACCAAACTTCAAACCTCTAAACAACCTCTACCCGACACCAAAAAATCACCAAAACCTCATCCTACCGCGAAGAACAAGAAATCGACACATCAAGAGAAACGCTTTCTTCCGTCATCGATAAGTTCCTTTGAAATTATAATTCCAATAATTTATCCTTGTCGTTATTGATTTATTTAAACTGTTATAAATCAACTGTACCAAATATCCAATACATCCGAATTGAACCGTGACAACAAAAACACATGTGGACTGTATTTAACCGAGACATTTAACTTCTAACTTCTAACCTTTTTATTTATTGTAAAAACACGTTATCGTTGATAATGGCGTTTATTACATCTAACATCTAACTTCTAATTTCTAACCTTTTTACTTATTGTAAAAACACGTTATCGTTGATAATGGCGTTTATTACATCTAACCTCTAACTTCTAACATTTACTTTATTTACCGCTTTCTGTCTATTTAAATACTGTCTAGCTTAGATTTACCGCTTTATTTTATTCCGCAACTCTTATTTATTCCGCATATTATAGATAAAATACATATCTGTCACACAGTAATAGGCTTAAAAACCTTATTCGTGGAGATCATTTATCGTATTTTTCAACAATATGTTTAAAACATATTTTTCTAACATGCTAAACTTTATGCCAAAACATACTTTCCAACATCTTATGGCTATATGCCATTCATACTCGAAAACAAATACAGTTTGTAACCCAAACATACTTTTTAAACATCTTGTGGCTATATGTCATTCATACTTGAAAACATATATAACTTGTAATCAAGATATACTTTCGCATAATTGGTTCATAGACCAACATACTTTCGCTTAATTTAACGTATAGTTCAAACCATAACTTCAAATATAGCATCATATTTTCTCATCAAATTTAAAATAATACTCTTGCAAATAATTTCACATAAAGAGGTTTATAAGAAATCTTGTAAATACTTACTTGCCATGTACCCCAGAATGGGTAAAAATACTGCATGTACTCACCTCATGTGTTGCTAGGAGACTGACTACACGTTCCTTGTATTTATACTCTTTTGAACCAATAATCACTTTGCATGAACCTATATTTAACATATTATACATTAAAATTCATGCTAACTGACTCTACAACTCCTTAGAGTCCTTATTATACCAATATAGGTCATAACAAGTCTATAACTTTTAAATGACCAACTTTAGTTAAATCGTATTTTATACGTATTTTACTACAGTACCCTCGAGGGGTCGTATTTCGGTTCCGACAATTTTCCACGAAGTTTTGGTCCATAATAGACCTATGTTTAAAATTTGGGGTCAAACGGACAAGTATAAGACCAAAACTCAAAATCCATTTGGGGCAGGAGACTAATTGAAAAAACTGCATTTTTGCTTCTGACGCGGGATCGCGACCCGATCCTAAGGGGGATCGCGACCCGATCTTGTCTGGTGCGACCAGATGCTCCATTTTTATGCTACAAATTACCATTTTCCCATATTAATCCCTTAATGCACGACTTAATCACTAGGGATTGTTCCATGACCAAAACCATTCATTTACTTCAAGTTTTTAACCATAAAAATCATAGATTTAAATCATTTTCCAAACATTCCCGTTTTTGCATTTTTTTTGTCCAAAACCGAAATTGTCCAATATTAATCACTTCTACTGACTTATTTCAACAATTTCCACATTTGGAACTCATTAAAACCCCTTAGAATTAATTTGATCATGTGAAATTGATTTCTAAGGCTTTTGAACAAAATTCCAATTTTTCAACAATAGCAACATACTTTGATGATTTTAAGATATGTTCTTAATACTTGACTTAATTGGTTTAGGGTCATATCTAGGCCATAAATACCAACTTACACCTAGTTTTAAACTTCAAAATCATTAAACCTTCTTTAAAATCTTGAAAATTCTTCCAAAAAAACACCATTTTTCACCAAAAACCCATTTATTGAATTTTCAAGCTTATGAATTGATTTCTTGTTTCTTTTATAACATTTTTAACTTAACTAAACCATTAGAGCCATTTGAAATCAGTTTCAACTCATTAACCCATTTCTAGGGTTCTTGAGCTAAAAACCCATTTCATCATTTTTTTGCATCTAAGCTTCAATTCCTTTTAATTAATGACTACTACATGTTTCTTTCACCTTTTCTAACACATTAGATTCATCAAAATCACTTGTTCATCTAAATCCGTGACTTATTGCTCTTGGACCAAAATCATCATTTCTTGATTTTCAACATGTTCAAGGGTTAGAACATGTTTACTTGATGATTTTGAGCAAGATGGTTTAGATGATTTCACTGGAACCATGACCTCTAGAAAATCAGAAATCAAGTGCACGATTCCCGTTCAAGTCTCGGATGAAATAAGCTTAGAACATGAAATTCTTACATTGTTTGCTTGGAAACCCTCAATTCTAACTTCAATTTCTTGCAAAGATTTCCAGAAATCCTTCTCCTCTCCGATGCTCTCTCGCTCTATCCCGTAGTCTCTAGACCCTCTTCAGATTTTATGATCATTAATGAGATATTTTCTCATTTTTATATTTTCCATATTTACAGTTTTTGTCCTTGAACTTTCATTTCTTGCACTTTGGCCACCAAAAATCAAATTTCATTACATATAACTTAGTTTCTTACATTTTTGGTCCAAAAACTAAAATATACTTTCATAATAAATCTTATACATGGGCAAATGACCAAATTACCCCTTTATGGTAAAATGACAAAATTACCCTCTTTTACTAGAATTAACTTTCAAATACTTATCACCATTATTTGGTGTCAAAATTTTATTTCATTACATATTAGCTCCAAAAATCATATTTTCCTTACTTAAAAGTCATTTGGATGTCAAATGACCATTTTGCCCTTTTCTCATCATCTTTCTCCAAACTTTTGGTATTTTACCACATTTCTAAGTAATTTATTTTAAAACTTTCAAAATATTTTTGGTCTTTTCTTTACGTATTTTCTCGAATATAAATTCGAGATTTTTGGGTCGTTACATTTAATGGCAAAATCACATCATGATATCTCTTGAATACAAACCGTAGATTCGTTTTGCTATATATTTTCTTAGTATAGCCTACATTTTAGAATCTAGAATCAACTAATTTGATGTGGTACTACCCAATTTACATAGCTCAAACATGGGTACTTGTAACTAATAATCCCATACTTGGTAAAAATTTGCTCAATTTTTATACAACAGCTTCATTCTAATTTAAACATTCATAACTCTCTCATATGAACTTGAATTAAGTTTATTTTTTTTCCTAGGTGTTCTTTATTGTCTCATATGAGTCTTGGAAGATCATTTTCATAGCAAAGAAAACTTTATATTGTAGTTTTGACTTACAGACAAGAAAAAAAATTGTAATAACAAGTTTTTCAGAGAATCTTGAGGTTTGACCCTCAGAAATGTGAAAGTCAAGGATTTTTTTGTCAAAAATTATATTTATTTTAAGCTTTTTTTTTTGTGTGTTAGAAATCTTCAAAAATCATTTCCACAATTAAAAAAATATATGATTTAAAATAAAATATATGATTTAAAAGTGAAGAAAGATTAGTAATATATGAATAACCAATCAAGATGATTTCATTTCTAATCCCATTTGCTAATTTCGTATGCAAGGTTACGAAACTAGTGACTATTTTTTGAAAAACTTGCAACTTTTGTCAAAATTTAATACAAAAAAAAAATTTATTATAAAAGTTAAGTGAATTTATCTTTTTCGTTTCCATCTCAGTATAAAAAAATCTTAAAATTTCTAACAATATTAAAAATATTCTTAAACTTCCTAAAACATTTGAATATGTTGGGTTGGGACCAATCGCAATAATCGAAACCTTTATTGGGTTACTAATAATTGGGCCTAATTGGAATACCCAGCCCAACCGGATAAAATTACCCGGCACTTTGTCGGCAACTTTTCCGGCCGCCACTGCTTCCTGGATCTAGGATCACCATACGGCGTACGCCTTCTTCGAACCCAGGTAATTCCCGTTGTTTCTCGTTTTCTCTAGATCTCCAGCCCTTGTTTGTATATTTGCATCTGTAATCTCCGTGTTTCTCTGTCTTACGTCTGAATTTGATCAGTTTAGGGTATTTTTTTAGTTTCTGATTAATGAAGTTGATTTTGTGTATTTTTCAACTTCTAATGGTCCGTTTTTCCTTTTTTACCGCCCTAGTTTGCTACAAATTTATTTGGAACTAATTGTGTCTATCGGTCGTTGCCCACCAAGTGTTTGATTGAATGCGTAATAGAGCACATACCCTTTCTAGTTGTTCCACTCTTTATACTTACTAGGTTCTATGATTACAACCCATTTTGCAAAGCCAGTTTCTTCCAAAACAATAATCCAATTCTCTGGAAATGTCCATCCTCAAATTTACCATTTACATCAACATATTTACTGTAGAAGGTTAAGGGCATGTTTCTTTTTTCTCTAAAGGGGTGTATCCGTGTATGATACAGAGTGCTGTATGGGTAAGCGACTAAATTACCATTTTACCCTGTATTCATTTGCTTCATGATTCACGAACAAAAAGTTAGCAGTTATAAAATCTAAGTCCATGGTATTTAACTATTTATCTCCTTCCTTCACAAACTCTTCTGCAAACTCCATGGGGTTTCTTGTGGTTCCATAGTCATCAAAATTCCCAAATGATAGCAATATTAAGATTGAAATGCAACAGGAAGTAAAAACAAACGGCTTGTGGGTATAATTTAAATCCATTGTATTTGGCTGCTTCCTTTACAATTTCTTCTACAAACTCCATTATGGCTTTAGATTCGTTATTTGTAGCCGGAAATTACAAAATGCAAAACAAAATTCAATTTCCAAACGTCCCCCCATCTTTAGAGCCCATTTTTATGATATAAAGAAAAATAACCAAATAATACATTCAGAATAGAAATCAAACCATAAACTGAGATCAATCTAAATAGATTGTGATGAGGAATACAAATGAAGCTATACAAACCAATACATTTCTATCGGTGAAGAGAGGAGTTAGGCAGCAGAAATTAAACTTGAATCGATGAGAGAAACGAAGATTTGGAAATTGGTGATAAAAGTATAGGTGATAGCTGAGAAATAACCATATTCAAGCCTCGAAATTGACCCAATAGAGATTAGAAAGAAACTCGATAATTAACAATGATTTTATCAGATTTTGATTGGGAGTTCTTTGATTTATGGGTTATGGTTGATTTAATGTAGAAATTGATGTTAGTAAAACGAATTAAGCACGTTGTAGTTGTTAAAGCTCTTGAACTTGTTTAAAAGCATGGAAGAAAATGGACGAAAGACTGAAATCCTAGCGAATATACGTCAATTGATATAGTTCAATTTAGTAATTCATGTTTAATACAAGTACGCCTTTCAATACACATCCAAGATACACTTAAACAACAGGAGTCATCAAAAATCTTACAATGAAAGTTTAAAGCAAAGATTTCAAGTGACATCAACACAATTTTAAACTTAAAAGACAGATACTTAACAGTAAAACAGACTACAATCCCTTGAAGGCCTTCTTCGCCTTCTCCTTGCCCTTCGACCTTGAAGCTATTACACTCCTGAAATACATGCTAAGGTGAGCTTTATGTTGGTAATTCACGGTTTTCTATCTATAGAAAATACCGCATTCGCAGTGATTAAATGTTTATTTCAGAAAACATGGTTATAATACTGATTACATACAAAATACTTCAAACATGTACTATAACATAAAAAATTCAAAACAAGCATGCCCTTTACAATTATAATGATAAATTTACCACAAACAAATATTACTATAGTAAAAAATATTACTAGACACAAAACATATCCATGTTAAAGTAAAAAAATGTCCTATAGTGTTTTGAAGTGAGAAGATATCACCTTCTTTGCGAAGATGCATATTTGGCTTGACATATAATTTAATTAAAGTTTTTGATATCTGGTGAAAAGCTAAAAGTAATTGTTAATAAAGACAAAGTTGAGAAACACATATGTATTGCGATTAATCTCACAAATATGAAATATCTTGTGACGATTAATTTAGAATATAAAAGGTTTTTTTAATCATTTTTAAAAGTATTATATTATTGTAGATGACATAAAATGTGTATTGCAAAATTGTTTTCGCGTTGAGACTACATACACATAAAACTTATCGTCTTGGAAAATCCTACAAAGTTGTAACGTGATATAACAAACTATTGTACCTTGGTTTCTCCTTCTGTTACGAAGTGGCCTTACCCATATGTCTTTCTTCTTTTTGAACCGATCACTATACCTTGTATATAGAAAATTCCCAAAAACAACCCCACCAACCAGCCCACTTCCAACTCCACAGCATACGATGATCCAATCAATTCTTTCACTTGGGAGGAGAGACTCAGAGGTATTGCTTTCTGGTGGAAGTGTTGATGCTTTTGAATCTTGGCATTCCTTGGATAAAGGTTGTCCACACAGTCGAGAATTCCCCATGTAAGAGTTGTTCTCGAATGTATCGAATTGTTTTCCGTGGGGAATGCGCCCCTCAAGATTGTTGAATGACACATTGAAAATGGAAAGGAAGCTGAGTTCCACCAACTGTTGAGGAATTTCTCCGGATAGCTTATTTCGGGAGAGATCCAAAGATTCAAGATTCTTTAGGTGCCCCAGCGATGGCAAGACACGTCCTGTAAAATGATTATTGGAAAGATTGAGTGATTGAAGCCCGCGAAGATCTTGGAGTGATAGTGGGATTTCTCCTTCAAAATGGTTACAAGAGACATCAATAGCCATATCTATGGTTAAGATATGTTGGTACTCTGTTCTAACACCTTTGTGTATTATAGTCATCGTGTATGCCAACGATGACGTAAAGAATTTGAAGGTCCTATATGAATACATAACAGATGATTCTCGACTATAAACCGATCTCAAGGCATTGCAAGTTTGAAAGTAATTTGGACGCAATTGGCCATTAAAATCATTGTTAGAGAGGTCTATGATCCGCAATTTGGGGAACTGTGAGCAAATTGTCGTCGAATTTTGAATCTGACCATAAAATTTGTTGGAACGTAAAATCATAACTTGCAGCTTGGAAAGATTTCCCAGCCAAAAAGGAAAGGTGTCATGAAAAGAGTTATCTCCAAGAGAGAGAATCTCTAAATTGGTACAATTTGTTAATGATCTTGGCAGCTGACCCGTAAATCGATTTTCGCTTAAATCAATACTTTCTAGCAGGCTCCCGTGCATAAATGTAATCGTGATTGTGCCATGAAAGTTATTTTGTCTCAGATTTAAAGACATCAACGAATTGCTTACGCTACCTAGACACGAAGGAAGTGTTCCGCTCATGTTATTTGAAAACAAATGCAACACTTGTAGGGTCGATCCACATATCCATTGTGGTATTTCTCCTGTCAGATTGTTATTTGAGACTTCATAAATGACTATGGTTTGTGGTGGAACCGGTAGCTGTCCTTGTAGCTGATTATTCCTTATGAGAAATCCTTGTAAATATCGCCATGGTAGAAAATGAGGACGCTGATGAAAACCGGTGATGGAGTTGTGTGAAAGGTCAATCACCTGTAATGTTTCTTGGCTATTGTTCCAGATCCACACCGGTACCAGGCCACCAATTTTGTTACTGGTGAGATGTAAGACTTCCATTTCATTTTGGAAGCGCAAAAAGACAGGAAATTCCTTCAAGTTGCATGATGACAGGTCTAAAGCTTTTAGTTTTGGTAAGTTGTTATGTGTGTAGTTGTTGGTGGGCACTACTGATATCCTATTATAACCTAAAGTAAGTTCTTCAAGTTTGTTGAGTTCTCCTAGGATTACGTCTAAGACTACCCTACCACTGAAATTGTTGTAAGATAGGCGAAGACTTTGAAGACTTTTGAAATTGATAAATGAGCTAATTGGTCCTTGCAAATAATTTTCATCAAGGTCGAGCATTGTTAGTTGGGTGAGGTTGAAAAACGAGGATGGTATATGGCCATTAATAGAATTTCTTCCCATTGCAAGAAGACGAAGTTTGGTAAGGTTTGCAAGAAAGGGTGGGATTTCAGCGTTTATGTTTGTATCGTATATATATAGTTCAATAATTTTAGTCAGCTTGCCTAGCCAATCGGGTAAGCGTCCCTTTTCAAATTTGTTACCACTAAGTTCCAAAATATTGAGTTTTGAAAGGCTTACCAATGAAGGAACAAATCCTGTGAACATATTTCCACCGATACCCAAGGCAACGAGTTGCGTTAAGTTAGAGAGTGAACGTGGAATACGCCCCGAGAAAGAGCATCTGCTAAGGCCCAGTAATGTCAAATGGCTTAACTTGCTTATTGATTCCGGTACAATTCCAGAGAAATCTGTTAACCTTAGATCAACATGTTCAAGTAAGCTGCTTTTACGAAATTCTGGAAAACGACCAGTGAGGTCGGTGTTGGATGCCACAACAAGAACTTTCAATTTTGGTAGCTCGAGTATTGCTGCAGGAAATTCGTTCTGAAGCGAACAATCTCTCAGCTTGATTGACCTCAAAAAAGAAAAGTTGGCTAAGAAATAAGGTACAGAAGAACTAATGTCAACGCTTGAGAGATGGAGTTCTTCGAGTCCTGTTAAGTTTTGCACTAGGTTCTTGAGGCTAGGTCTGTGAAGCTTTAGTGGATTCATTGACAGATCTAAAGAAGACAAATGCATCAACTGTGAGATTTCAATCGGGATTTGGCCGCTAAACCCAGAAGCAGACAAATTGAGGCTTCTTAATTGCTTTAGATGAGAGATTTCGGGTGGGATTTGAGATTCATAAAAGTTGTTCATGGCAAGGTTGAGGCTTTGAAGATGCACAAGGCTGAAGAGGGTGCTGGTAGAGTTGATATGTCCACAAAGAAAGCTTTCGCTCAAGTCAAGGCCGATCACATGACCATACTGATCATTATGGTTGCTGCACTCCACCCCATACCATGAACAACAGTCAAAACCAACATCTGATGCATTGCTAGTGGGTTTCCAAGAGTTGAAAGTTTGAAACCAACTGGCAGCGCAAAACGCATCATCTTGTTGATATATGCTTTGCTTAAACTGAAATAAGGCTGAGCACTCCTCATATTGGTGTAACGATGATCCGGTGCATGTGATTATGACCAACACGTATATAAGAAAGATAGTTTGCAACATGTTGAAGTGATTCAAGTATGGAATCATCGAAAAAGGATTTGAATTATTTTGATTTTTTGTGGGTGTGCAATGTTGTTTATATAGACCGTTTGTATGTTCAACCATAAATGAATAAGAAATGCACTATCTAGAGAGAGAGAGAGAGAGAGAGAGAGAGAGAGAGAGAGAGAGAGAGAGAGAGAGAGAGAGAGAGAGAGAGAGAATGAGTCGCCGTAGTGGAAAGATAATTATATATTGCTTTTGCTTTATGAAGAATCAACTGAGGCCAAAGAAAAATAACCGATGATAGAAAATGTGGAATAAATACTAGAAATGATTATATATTTGTATTTATTTGTTTATTATAAAGAAATGTTTTTAATTATTTTTTTATCAGCAAGTGAAGCCCAGCCTAGCTGGGTGGATGCACCCGGGTTATATACCCATGTGGTGGGAGGTCTGGAGTTCGACTCCGACTAACCCCATGTGGGGGATTTTCCTGGAAGGCGAATTAGGTGGAGGGGAAAGGCTTTTGCGCCTTAGGTAATCGCCAACCGCCCTGGGTTGCGGGGCTGATTACCCTCAGGTGAAACCATATCTATTCGCTGGTTCCCAAAAAAAAAATTATTTTTTATCATGCCACCAAAATTCCCTTTAATAGCAATTCATAGCCTTACTTTAATAATTGTTTTTAGGGATACTGTCATAAAACTATGTTTCAAATTTCTTCCTAGGCACCTCAAATCTTTTTTTAAGAGACGTAACCACCCAAGTATCAGTTTGTTCCATGTTATGAACCTTTATATCTTTGTTTTCATTTCTATGTAATTTGAAAATAAAATTACCAGCTACCTGCTCTTGGTTCTTGGTTTTATTGTTTAGCTATATGTGGATATTATATGCAATGGTCAGGGTTTGGAGTAACAATTGGATTTTTGTTTAATGGTGAAATGGTTGCTTAATTTATAATATGAGATAAATTACCAAGAGGAAACCATATGATCCATATGTTTCTGTTATAGGTTATGGAGGTTATTAAGATAGACATGAAGGTTGGTGATGGATGGATTTTTCACAAACAGTACAGTATAAACAACCACACTTAATTAATATAAATACGTATACAAAGTATATGCAGTATCCCAACCAGGATTATGAAATACAAAGATAAATTAAATATGAAAACATAAAAAAATGAAGAGATGGAATTTGAAATACATAACCGAACACAAAATGTATAATGGTTCTCCAAACTCGGGCTAGTCCATTAGTCTGTGGTTTACCATTATATTGATCCAAGAGGTCGGCAAAAAAACCAGTTTTGAGAAAAAACCTGGACCGGTCCGGTTTAGACCGAACCACTGGTTACTATTAGTTTGGCATTTTAGTCATCAAAACCATATTGGGACCGGTTTGCCAAAACAAGTATAAAGCCGGCTTAAATTATTGTTCATACGAGGTTTGGAAGCTGTCTAGAAATAAACTGGACGGATATCGTTAAATTCTGACTCCGGAATAATTTGGGCAATATGACTGTTTTCCAAACCGGCTTTGCAAAAATCGGTTCCAGACTCCAATCCGGTTAACCAGTTATATAGCTTCAAGCTTTTAGACTAAAAAGCAGTCTCAAACCGACCCAGTTTTGGCCAAACCGATTTGCTTTCGTGGGAAAAAACCAAGCCAGTTTTCAAACCCATTCAGTTCGGATTAATAATCCAATTTGGGCACCTCTAGACTTGATCCATTAGTTGTGTGAACTTTAATGGAAGTCCACAAAGCGAGACAACAAGATAAAATTGTTTAAAATAATATTCAAACATTTCTGTCAAATATTTTTGTTAATTTTTTTTAACGGCAAACTAAAACTACTCCTATACTACGTCTTCTATACTACACCTTATGTCCCTAACGAGACTATAACCCTCACCACTTGTATGATAAAATCTTAGTTCTATAGAAATTTATCTAATTGACACGGTGAAACAAGTAAACGTTCACACCAGTTAGATATTTCTTTGAATTCCTCATTCACCATCAATGCCATCCATCTAGATTCGACAAATTAATTGAGAATTAAGTGGTCCCAGTCATACCAATTGAATTCCTCATTCACCAACTTGTGAAATACTACTTTAGATCAATTAAATATAGAGCACATTTAATAATACATATGCAAAAAGTCTAAAGAAATAAATATGTGGATCCATCGATTATAGTTATTTTATATTGACAATCAGGGGTACACATATTGCTGTCAATATAGCAAGATACCAAAAGGAATATGAGAAACATCATCCGAATCCCACAGCCAGATACGACCAATTTCCCAACCGTAAAATCCATCATGATCGTACCAGAAACGCCCATGCTGTGCCAACATCATTCAGAGACAAAAGAACTTTTGCGGATGTTACTGTCAGTGCAAAATTGCAAGTGCCACCCTCGCATTCAACCCCTCCACCTCCCCCTCCCCCCCCCCTCTCCCTACCTGCATTCCTTTATCGACGCAAACAAACCTCATAAACTGACTAAAAAGTCCTGTTCTTATTGGCGAAGCATACAGCCTGGATCACCTTAGTACTTTCCATGAGTATATGGATGTGGGTTTGAAGACTAAGTATCTTGGTGGTTTAACCCTTGCCCTGGATTTTGGGAATTCAATTAAGGCCAAACAATTTCTGAGTGATATTAACAGGTGGAAAGACTGATATTAACAGGTGGAAAGACTGATTCAAAACACTTCAGGACGGGGATGTCGGAGAGATACAATATGAACGTATTGCATGGCTTAAAATAGTTGGGTTACCAATTACACTATGGGACGAGGAGAATTTCTCAAGGATTGCTAGCAAATACGGCCGTGTTGTCAACCCATTCAATTTCATTCACAATAGAGCTGATTGGTCGATGGGTAAAATTGGGGTTCTTACTTCTCGAAGAAGTTGGATCAATGAAGAAGTTTCAGTCATGGCAAATGGGAGGATTTTTCATGTAGGGGTCGTAAAATATACAGATGACTTGTCTCCTTTTCGTCCATGTCCCTTCGATAAAACAGTGGATTCCGATGATGATGTTGATGAAGATGATAGCGAAGGAGTGTCCGATATGGGGATGAATGGGGAGGAAGATAAACCGGAAGACGGGGAAATCAGACCGGAAAGACACGAGGAACCCCTGAGTCGGAAGTGAAAGTAGGTAATGAAGAAACGTTCGTCCGTGAATACAGTGATCCAATCATCGGCGACGGAGACGGTAATCAGAAAGAAGATGGAAAGACCCCAAATGGGTATACGTGTCCCGAGGAAGTGGGAATAGAAAGGGTGGATATCAAAGTGACGAATGTGGAGTCGGCTGGTAAGGTTAGAATAATTAATGATCCTAATAATACATCTCCTCAAAGCCGGGCTGCTACTATTTGTTCTAACCCCGAAGCACCTCTTTCTCTTTAGTAGGGTCTATAGCACCTACACAGTTAGTATCCACAGGGGTGAGCTATACAAGCTCAATGAAGAATCGATAAGCGTTACAAAAAAATACACAACATAAAATTTTCAGCTTTCACATCATATCATCGTTCCCAGCAATATCGAGTCCTAAGGACTCAAGGTACATCCCCTGAGTGAGTGATAGAACTGCCGGCCGATTAAGCCATCACAACACTTGTATGTGATCCCACCACAATTACTGCTTACACGATCATCACAACGTATATATGTGGTCCCAACCACCAACAATAGTCAGTGGCCCCACAAGAAAGGTGGTCTCTACCACAAGTACCGAGTATGTGACCCCACAGAAAGGTGGTCCCAATCACATGAACCGGTAATGTGGCCCCACAAGAAAAGTAACACTACGCCCCATATATTAATAACTCTTAGGGAAGGTATCGATTACTCACCTTGATTTACCCATTGTTTCCTTGCACTCGCTATAACTGCTTGATTTGTACTTAAGATTGACGCTTTCGCAAAGATTTGACACGCTTCCCGTTCCGCTCTTCCAACACTTCCCGAGCACCTCGTTACCAGCTACCGCTCCCTCCTAACTCCTCCCGACCTATTTTCCTTACCAGAACACTCTTCGATATCGTAAGATTGTTTGGTGTTTATTGTGGGTTAAAATGAAGAAGTTGGACCTCTATTTATAGGGCTTGAAAACACGTCATCACGACATCATCATCATTATTCACGAGGTAAGCGCTTACTTCATTTCTCGGGTACTATTCATGTCGGAGTTACTATTCACGCCGGAGTTACTATTCACGCTGGAGTACTATTCACGCCGGAGTTACTATTCACAACGTTTTTTTTTTGAAAAACGGTCGTTACAAGTGACTTTACAGGAAAAGCATAGATGAACACCTCCAATATGAGTGTGAGTCGGCAGAGAGAGATATTACTCATTTTTAGTGATCATTAACTTGTTCTGCTGTCAGAACAACCAAACACCCAAGTGAAGTGTGAGCTATATCTATGAGCGTTCATCTAAATGAACCTGTTAGACCACTTGTCGTCATAAATAATGCTATAAAATCTTAAAAAATTTCTTTTAGATACATATATGGCTACCCATTGATAACCAAACCCGAGACTTTGATTCGGAAACAAACATTCTTCAAAATCTTTTTCACATCATAAGATATGTAAAATCAAGTCGCAAACTTTCAAAATGATTACAATGGTTTTATATATATCTTATCATTGACAAAACTTTTATCCCAAATCTTCAATGTTAAAATTGTTAATGTGATTATATCTGTCCTTATTTCATCAATGATCACATAGGGGGAAATTGTTGAAAAAGGTTTTTGTATGTGACCATCATTGAAATAAGACGAACTGTTTTTATATTATCTAACAAATATTATCAATTTATTTCAGGTTGCGAGGATTCGAGATTAAACGAGAAAATAAGAAAATAAATTTTAGACAAAAAGATTGGAGTTAAATTTATCATTTATTAAACTTGATTATTGAGGAATAGTTATTTTAATTATTTTCTAAATAATTGATTTTGATAAAAGATACAATTTAATTGAAAAAGAGTTTTAAAGCCAAAACAAAGAAAAATATAATAGAAAATTAAATTAAATCTATTTAAAATGAATTTTTGGAAATATAGTTTCTAAATAATTTATTTTATTAGATTTAATTAATTTTATAAATTAAAAATGAATTTTTATAATTTATTTTAATTTATTTCTGTTTTTAAAATCAATTAAAATTAAAAAAAAAAATAGAAAACAAAGCAGCCCAAGCCTGCTCCGGCCCAGCCCAAAGCCTCCGGCCCATGCTTCAGACCCGGTCCAGCTGCGCCTCCTCCCCTGCTCCGCTCCGGATCCACTTGCCGCTCCGACCCATCGCCCGGATCCGTTTCTACTCACAAAGAGTCCGCGCACAAACCCGTTCCCCGAACCGAACTCGACCGGAGACCCGACCCATAACCCGCGTGTTTCTGGAATGAAATGTTACATTTTCAGCCCCTAAACTTCCGAAATTCATCCAAAATCCACCCAAAACCCATTTTACACCCTTTATAACCTTTTTTTACACCATTTTTTCATTACAACACATTTATAACACCAAAAATTCACCAAATCCTCTCCAACTTCCAACATCTTATTTTCCAAACCTTAAACCTTCACCAAGAACACCAACAAGAACACCAAGAACATCAATAACACTAAGAACACCAAGAACACCAAGAACACCAAGAACATCAAGAACACCAAGAACACCAACAACACCAAGAAGATCACCAAGAACACCTAGTACACAGTCTATTAGAGATCCAGTCCAACCCTAAGCCAGTTCAGTCATTTATTGGACGAACCTACTTGATAGACCAGTCGTTCCATCAGTCCAGTTACAAACCAGTTCAGTCAATTCATTTGACGAACCTACTGGATATATACTTATATATTTATATAATTCTTACATCTTTATGTCATTTAATTATAGTCATTTATATTTTTTATCGCTTTATGTCATTTAATTATAGCAATTTACATTCTTTATAAGCTTTGCGTCATTTAAATACAGTTATTTATATTATTTATAGCTTTCAGTCATTTATAGCTTTCAAGTTTATTTCTATTCTGCAACTCTTATTATTCATTCCGCATATTATCTTTAATATATATATATATATATATATATATATATATATATATATATATATATATATATATATATATATATATATATATATATATATGTCACACAGTAACCGATTTCAAAGCCTTTATTTGTGGTGATCAGTTATTATATTTTCATCATCACGTGGGTTATATAACTAGTTAGTTTGTGCTATTTAAGTCGAGCAAACCACATCGAAATTTGAGTATTAGAAAGTTCTAAAAGTTTGAATCTTAATGTAAGTAAGATTTTTAATGATGGTGTTTTTGGAGTTTTTAAGAACTTTTTAGAGGTGGGACTAATATTCATATAAATCAAGTGATATTTAAGCTGAAAGTTGATGATTTGACAGACATTGGATGTTGATGCTTTAATAGAGGCAACATTGGAAGTTGATGCTGTAACAGAGGTAACATTGTATTATTAACAAAACAAGACGAATGCCAGCGCGTTGTTTGAAAAGCAAAATTATGTAGTTTGAATATAGATAAATACATGTTATTCTTATACCATTTTTAAAAAGTTTATATAAAAATGTCTTTATTATTTTCAATTATATGATAATAGATATATGAATCAAAAATTTGGAATACAAAAAGTTATAATAATTTTAATAAATGACAATTAATCAAATAGAATTAAAATTAATATAGTTCAAGATAAATAGTTATCTTGAATCACACGATTCTAATAATATTTACATATAGGTTGTGCATGTATAATATTTTCGTATAATTTTGAGTTAGTTTAACTCTTATCTATTTCTAAATCGAATTAAAAACTATCTATTTGGTCATGTTTGAATTTCAAATAGTTACTTTAAACTAATAATATGCTTTTTGGTTTTTGTATTTATTTTATCTTATAATTATGATTTTAATTGAAGTTTATTATTATTATTATTATATATATATATATATATATATATATATATATATATATATATATATATATATATATATATATATTGTGACGCCCGTGATTTTTTTTACAAGTAACAAAACACGGGTAATCACAAACTGAATACCAATACAACCATAGCAATGAATAAAGACTTACACATAATATAATGATTGAATACAAATACATTCAATCCCATAATTACGTCATTTTACTTTATCTTCTTTAATCATTGTACACTTGGAATACACAACATAAAATACACATACGTAAGACTATAAAGTCTCGTGAGTTACATGAATTTGAATTTGTATTATATTTATTCAAATGCTCATTTGAATATTGTTTACTTGTGAAACTTCATTAATATATTCACCTTTACTTATTCTCCGATACTCACCGCTTTGCGGAATATAACTCTACAACATTACTTTTACTAATAATCTATTTTACTTAAAACATACATATTTTTTTTTGGCCTCCTATGGAGCCTAGGTTCTGGCACGCTTTCGTGAACCGACTAATCCCCGGGCGACTACCCGCTTCGCGAGTAGCCCAGAGTCATCGCGGGTGAACCTCTGTGGCCACTAGGGGGTTTTTGTTCCTCCTTGGATTAGAACCTGGCACCTCCTGGTCATTTTGACCTTTGGAGACCAAGCTCTAACCAACTAGGCACCACCCTTGTGGTTAAACATACATATTATACATCATACTCTAGTTGTCACAAAACTCATACATTAATTTAACTCCTTACTTACTGGTTAAATACAAAACTCTTACCACATATGCTACACAAGTAACCCTTACCCATTGGGTCTTTACAACGACTCTTTAATTGCTAACGTTCATACCTTCCACGTCTATGACATATATAACAGTAGATCTTACATTATTTAGTAAGTCATATAGATGACTTATTCAAACATGCTTATATCTTTAATATATATATATATATATATATATATATATATATATATATATATATATATATATATATATATATATATATATATATATATATATATATATATATATATATATATGCATATACGTAGTATCAATATATTTATCCTTTAAAGGATTCTTATGTCGTTACGCATTTCTCCACACATAAAACACAACTCGTATAACTGAATATCATTACATATATAAATAAACTTACACCAATTCTGAATCATAATTTCTTTCTATTCATGCTTATTTACAAGTAACTCTGCATTATTTCCCCTCCTCGGGATGGAATTAATCCATCTGTGAGGGTATGCTCAGTTTCCTCTCCCTTCATGGAATAGAACATATCTATCCATAAGGGCATGCTAATTTCATCTCCCTTCATGATATAGAACAACTAATCATAAGGGTGTGCTAGTTTTATCTCCCTTCATGGCGTAGAACAAATCCAACCATAAGGGCGTGCTAAAGACAACTACCTCACGAAGGGAAATAACATCCCAGTAGTGCCTTCTGACCCCCTTCAGACGGGTAAGGTCCTAGTTAATCCCCCTTGATCCCCCTTCTCGCTGGTAAGATCCTGGTTCAGACTATATTACTTTTACTTTCTTCTTTCGCTAACAGACTCAACTTTCATAACTCATAACATTTCAATTACATAAAATAGTCTATACTTGCTATTTACACAATTCACCTTTATTACATTAATCTCATAACTATTGTATTCCATGTCAATATATTTCACCCAACTTTTTTTTTCTTTGCATGCATACATTATTTTCATATCTTTCATTATATACCAATTACTTAGCATGTATATGCACAACCAAAATAATCATTTTATTTCACTATGCTATTACTACGAGGAGTTAAGTCATCGATTACAACACTTCATTGTATCTCATTTCTTGATTGGAGTTATGTCACCGGCGTTTTATGTTGAGTAGGTGAAGCCACTAGTCAATATTAGTGGCAGAAAAGCAAGTCAAAAAAGGGGGAAAAGGATAGGCGATCCAGTTTTCCCGAATGCATTTTTATTCTTGTTCACATTATCATTTCAGACTCTATATATGAGTCTCATTTGTATTGTAAAAGCATGTAACAGAGAGAGAGTGCAGAGTAGCACCAAGAAATATAAGTTCCTAGTTACCTGGTGGACGTAGGTCAGATTAGACCGAACCACGTTAAATCCCTCGTGTTCATCTTTGTGTTCTTGAGAGAAAGCTCAGTGTGTGTGATTAGTGTCGTGTGTGTGACTCTATCCTAACAACTGGTATCAGAGCTCAGGCTCTTGATCGTTTCACATGAACCAGCAGAGGTGAAGAAGGAAGTGCTGACCTGTGAGAATCGGAACTAGTGCTCCGATCAGAAACCATCGTCAACCGCTGCTATTCAGTTGTCACCTGCCACCGCCGCTCAGGTGAATCACAGTCGTAATTCTGAAACCGCCATCGCCGCTCTCACCGTAGATCTGCATCTCGCTAGTTTGCATCTCGCTAGTTTTTTTTGGAAGAAAAAACGTGAGTTCTTCAAAAGCAGAGGAAAGGCACAGCACGTTCGGTGGAAAAGGCTAAAATCATGTTCCAAATGTAAATATTGCAGTTTAACCCCCTGAACTTTCAGAAAATTACAGTTTAGTGCATGAACTTTCAGAAAATTGCAGTTAGGTCCCTGAACTTTCAGAAAATTGCAGTTTAGCCTTGAATTTCAGAAAATTGCAGTTTAGCCCCCGAACTTTCTAAAAATTACATTTTAGCCCCTGAACTTTCAGAAAATTACAGTTTAGCCCCTGAACTTTCTAAAAATTGCAGTTTAGCCCCTGAACTTCAGAAAAATTGCATTTTTCACCCTTAATTTCTAAAAAAAGCACAATTTGTCTGTTAAAATGGCAGAAAGCAGTAAGATTCAGATTGAGAAGTTTGATGGGAAGGACTTTGGTCAGTGGAAGATGAAAATTGAAGATTTGCTCATGTAGAGAGACTAGGACGCAGTTTTAGGTGAAAAACCGGAGGCGATGACACAAGCATAGTGGGAGATTTTGGATAAGAAGGCCAAGGCATTTATTAGACTAGCGTTGTCAAAGGATGTTGCCTTCAACATTTTGAACAAAAGCTCGACAAAGGGAATCATGGAGGCATTGTCTAATATGTACGAGAAGCCGTCGGCAGCAAATAAAGTCTTCCTGATTCGAGAGCTAGTCAACATGAGGATGAGGGAAGGAAGTTCAGTTACAGTGCACATCAACAATTTAAACTCGATTTTATCCAGACTTGGGTCAAGGAATATATGCTAGTGCTGATAGGTTGTGTAGGGAATGCCACTAATTTGTATGTAGTAGGAACTAAATAGTCCTAGAATGTTTGAGTTGGCCTTATTGCATGTTCCTTGTTTGGTTGTTGCCTTATGGTAGACTCTCTTATTTGAAAGACTATTTAGTTTTATATTGTATACAAATGCGTTCGCAAAACAACTCGTCATCACTGGAGAAAATTCTGTCTTAGTTAGTGTAGCATGGTGGGGTGGGATTTCCTAGTATTCTAGGAATGGGTTGACATATGACTTGTAGGGGCATATGTGTTAAAATTATCGATGAAAAGTAAATTGGGGACTTTTGGACAAAGTCTTGGATCAGACATGGATAGGTGTGGAAGATAATAGTAGAGCTCCTAGTATCGAAAGCACAGGATCCGTGTTCAATTCAAGAGTTGGTCACGAGGAATCCAATGAGCTGCAGGTGTAACTAATTAGCTTAATAAATGTGTATGCTAATGAACTGTAGTATTCTTTTGACCATTCTATCGCTGAATGGTAATTATGAAGTTCAGTAGGAACACTTAGGGTGTTAGTTTGAGTGCTTAAGATATTCGGGATCTGATGGCGATAGAGGATTCGTGTGCGTCTAGGGAGGAACCTTGAGTACGTTACCGAGATTACAAATGAGCCGAGGGACACACTGGAGGAATGGGTTGTTACCAATCCAGTCATTGGGGAAGACAGACCCCATTATTAGTCTGCATTGGATTTACTTTGTCGAGGGTATACTCGTTACTAGTAGTTTCATGGATGGACAGGACGTTCACTTCACTATGCCTCTTTTGTGAGGAACGGCGAAGGATTAATAGGGAGTTAAGGTTACATTTATAACTATAGAACAAATCGATGTGTTAACCTGGGAGGACTTTGTGATGCCATTTTAGAGACAATACGTGCCTTGAATGGGAGATAGAGCAAAGTTCCTACGAGTTACTAACATTGGAGCAGACGACTTAGATCTTGACCGAGATGACACAAGTGTTCGTGGAAAGGTGCTCTTCTGTTCTTAGTAAGCAGCCCCGGATAACATGAAGGGGTTTACGTACATAGTTATGTTGAGTATCGATATCTGGAGTTTATGAGTGTCATCCAGTGGCTATTCTTGTTGAAGTGATTGAGGAAAATAAGAGGAGTGAGTTCGAACTTGAGATCGATGCTCTAAAGAGGAAGGCGGCGTAGGTAGTGGTGACGATATTGATGACAGATGGGAAGCTGAGGACTTCTGAATCGCGCTCGGGAGACATTACCAGACCATAGAGGACGCAAGTGAGGGAGTGGGATATGTTTCACGTACGGTCAATCACGACACTACCTTCTTAATTGCAAGTCACCAATGAGAATTTGATACCAGATTGGTCAGATAAGCCATGTAAAAGGTGGTTAATTACAGAGCTTGAATACCCTTGCTTGGGGAGCATTGAAAGCTCTTGTTGTGGTTCTTTTTCGTGCAATTGATGGGCACAAAAGTCAGGCAGGGACTGGAGGACGCGAAGGTGAGCTTTGCAACTCACAGCCGAGGAGGTGAAGTCGACGCCGAAGGTTGTAGCAGCGAACGATTGGGTCGTGAGGTGGAGAGTTTAGACCAACCGCTTGTGGTGGAGATCGCTAATGATAGGACAGTAACCGTCACCCGAGTTTATCGTGGTTGTACTTTGGAACTCAACGTTGTGAGTTTCCCTATCGATCTGATAGCGATGAAGGAGCTGTGTGTGGTTGTGGGGATGGACTGGATGGGTATGGTGGACGCAGAGATCAGGTGTCGACCGAGACAAATTCAAGTTCGAACCCCAAGCGGGGGACAACTGTTGGTACAGACCGACACACTTAGTTGGGGCGTCGCGTTATGTTCAGCCGCAAGGGTGAAGAGATATTTCCAACATAGTGGTACCGGATACCTAGCATATGTTGTAGATGCACGCGATGGCGATAAAAGATTGGGATAGAGGATGTACCTATTGTACGAGAGTTTGTAGATGTATTTCCCGATGATCTGCCGGGAGTACCACCGGAGCGTCAGCTAAAGTTCCGTATTGACTTGGTTCCAGGTGCTGCGCCTGTGGCCAAGGCTCCATATCAACTTGCTCCACCGGAGATGAAGGAGTTGTATACACAATTGCAAGAGCTTCTTGAGAAGGAGTTCATTAGGCCGAGTTACTCACCGTAGGGAGCTCCGATTCTTTTTGTTAAGAAGAAGGATGGATCGCAGCGTATGTGTATCGATTACCGCAAACTGAACAAGCTTGCGGTGAAGAATCGGTACCCCTTACTGAGAATCGATGATCTTTTTTACCAGGTTCAGTGGACGTCATGGTTCTCGAAGATTGATCTGAGGTCGAGATATCATCAAATACGTGTTAGGAATGAAGACATAGAGAAGACAATTTTTCATACACGTTATGGTCATTACGAGTTTATGGTGATGCTCTTCGGGCTTACCAACGCACCGCATCGTTCATAAACCTGATGAATCGGGAGTGTAGACCAATGTTGTATCATTTGGTGATTGTGTTGATTGATGATATTCTAATCTACTCGAGAACGAGGAAAGAGTACAATGTACACCTGTGCGAAGTATTGGAGACCTTAAGGAAGGAGAAGCTTTATGCAAAGCTTTATGCGATTGTGTAACACCTGTATTTCAGTTATTTCATTTATTTATAATTATTATGAATTATATGCTTTTTGGTAGTTATAAAGCTAAGAAAAACTTTAGTTACAATTTCATATGAAAATCAGCACTTTGTGTCGTTTTTAGAAAAATCATAATTAATTCTACGAAAAACGTTTGGACCTCAAACCAGTGCACAAAGTTTACAAATTGAGTCTACTACAATTCTTAAAAATAATAATAAGCTTGAAAATTACATTATCTATGGTGAAAAACGCAATCTTTACTGATTAGTTCGAAATTGACAGATTAGATAGTCTGTTTTAAAATATTTATAATAAATTATATAAAAATCGTATAAATACATACTATACATCCCTGGAAAGGTATTGAAATGAATTTTCAGAATATCAGATAAAAACCCGAATTTAATGGATTTAAGATCGGCTAAACCAGCCTTGAACATGCTGCTTCTAGAATGCCTTAAAATTCAACAATAAATATTAATAAACTCTTTTGTCAAAAGTGGCATTCAATTGTTAATTCAAGAATTCAAGTATAAATACGCCCCCCCCCCCCCCCAAAAAAAATCATCTCATAAACCACACAAACAAATCTCAATCCAATATATAGAGGTATCTAAGCACTAGAGTGTAAGCAAGTGAGTGGAAGGAAACTTGAAAGCCTAACGAAGGAGTTATAGATCCCGACGAATAGTCATAAGGTAACTACAAACCTTTCTATAGCTTAATTAGGTATTGTAAAATAATTTGTGTGTTAAGAAGTAGAATATTTAATAAGTATACCATATGTTATATTATACTCATTTCCAACAATAGTAAACAAAAACCTTAAAAACGTAGTTATTATAACAATTCGTAATTTCCGAAAATAATACCAATTGATTTACTTACGAGGACGGTGACTAGGCCGATTACTTGGGATCTGGTTGTTGGATTTTCCGAAAGGCTAAAATGCTGAAAGGATCCTGCCACCCTATCTAATCTTCTACCTGTCCGTTTTTTACTTGATAAATCATGGAGTATCATATTGGAAATAATAAAGGATTTAAGTTGTTTAGTAGTATGACATATGTTGGTGCTATAGTAATTAAGAGTTAATGATATTAACAGTTGGAAGAAGAAGTCATAAGCCGTAGAATATTCGGAAAGAACTATACTTAGGTGAGTGACGTAATCCCGTTGCTATACATTGTCTGCTTGTTGCTATGTAATGTATAAATGTCAGTTAAACTCTGGACTGTATGGGTCATATCATGATATTGTATGGATCTCTACCACGTGGACTGTATGGGTCCTATCATGAGATTGTGTGGATCTCTACCTGCTGAACTGTATGGGTTCTATCATGAGATTATGTAGATCTCTACCTGCTGAACTGTATGGGTTCTACTATGAGATTGTGTGGATCTCAATTACTTGGCCTGTATGGGTCCTATTTACTCAGTATCTCTATATTGAAATGTTGTTATATGAAACTCTTTTGTTGATGTTACTCACTAAGCTTTAATAGCTTACCCGTAGTATGTTTAATTGAGTTTCAGGTCTTAGTAGTTCAGGAAGAGGTAAGGAGATGCGTGAGGATTAAGAATTGAAGAATTGTAAAACCTGGTTTGATCTCGGGAAAATTCGGTATTAAATAAGATTTGCTGATAACTACTTGTATTCCGTTTGTTTAATATAAATGTACCCCTACTTTTGTAAGGAATTTTTTGGGTGTACTTTGTGTTAAAAATCTGGGTGTTACAGATTGTGCAAGGCTCCAGTGTTGACTTTGTTTGAAGGGATGATTGACATGATAGTTTATTGTGATGCTTCGCACCAGGTTTTGGGTGCCGTGATTATGCAGCACAGTAAGATAATTGCATACGCCTCTAGATAGCTGAAGCCTCATGAGATGAATTATCCTACGCATAAGTTAGAGCAAGAAGCTATGGTGTTCGCCCTTAAGTGTTGGAGACATTACCTCTACGAGGTTAAGTGTACTATCTACACTGACCATAAAATTTTCAAGTATCTGATGGAACAACAGAATTTGAACATGAGTCAGCGGAGATGGTCAATGCGGTAAAAGATTTTGACTGTGAGGTATTTTACCATCTTGGTAAAGCGAATGCGGTAGCAAATGCACTCATTCGGAAGCCGGTCGGCGAACCCCTATGCGGGTTGTGTTTACAAATGACAGTGGTTACATCGCTCCTGGAGATGATTAATAAAGCCCAGGAGGTGGCGATTTTGGATGAGAATGCCAAGCGTGAACGGGTTTAGAGGGAGATTCCGATTTGTTTTTGTTCCGGATAGTCGGGGATGGTTGAGTAGATACGATCGGACTTAGGTTCCTTATACCAGGAGTAACAGACAGATTCTGATGAGTTGAGGTTGATCCACAACACCTTCCATGTATCCCAGCTGTGGAAGTGTATCGTGGACGAGACGGCAGTAGTTCCATTGGAGGATATCCAGATCGATGAACGGCTTAATTACGTAGAGAAGCTGGTCGCCATTACAGAAACGAAGACGAAGACTCTACGGAATAAACAGATTGGATTAGTAAAGGTTCAGTGGCAGCATAGGAAGGGTTTTGAGTGGACTTGTGAACCCTAGGTGGAGATGCGTGAGCATTACCCTGAGCTGTTTATTGGCTTTGACTTTGGGGACAAAGTCTGATTCAAGCGGGGGAGAGTTGTAACACCCCGTTTCTCGATACGTATTATTAATATTTATTTCGGCATAATAAATATAATAATTTGGTAGTTATAAAGCTAAGAAAAACTTTAGTTACAATTTCATATGAAAATTAGCATTGTGTGCCGTTTTTAGAAAAATCATAATTAATTCTATGAAAATCGTTTGGACCTCAAACCAGTGCACAAAGTTTAAAAATTGATTCTAGTACAATTTATAAAAATAATAGTAAGCTTGGAAATGCAATTATCTATGGTGAAAAATACAATCTTAACTGATTAGTTCGAAATTGACGGATTAGATAATCTGTTTTCAAAAATTCAAATCATAGAAAAAATCGTATAAATACATACCATATATCCATGAAAAGGATTGAGATGAATTTTCAGAATATCAAATAAAAACCTGAATTGAATGAGTTTAAACTCGGATTTGAAAATGGGATGCTAGTTTTTCAAGTGGCATGCTAGTTTTTCAACTATAAATACCCCCCAAAACATCTCATAAACCATACAAATAAATCACAAACCATTCCATAGAATTTGCTAAGTACTTGAGAGTAAGTAGTGAGCGGAAGGAGGCTCAAAAGCCAAACGCAGGAATTCTAGATCCCGACGAACGGTCATAAGGTAACCACAAACCTTTATATAATTTAATTGAAAGGTTTTCTGCAAATCTATGAACTAAAACCCAAAGTTCACATGCAACCTAGATAAGATCTATGTTTTCTTACTTTGAACATGTAACTAATTCCTAAAGGCAAAACAAAAATAACTAAAAGAATAAAATCAGGAAAAACTAACATTTAGGTTTTCTTGGAAGCAAAGCAGCACAAGTGTCCTGCCTCAAATGAGATCACACCCAGGGAGCAGGAGGTGGACGAAATCCAGAGAGAGGGAGGAGAGAAAAATTGGCGCAGAATAGGGTTCCCTAGGACCCCTATTTATAGTTTTCCAAATGGTTGCAGATAAGCCTTTAGAGATAAACCTTTTTTGAATTCAAATAAGATAAACCTTTATCTTACAATTCAAAACACTATTTATCCTAATCTTATTTTCGAAAATCATGGATTATCTTATCCATATTTTCGCCAACCACCAGCTGCCAAAATTGTCACTTACTCAACTATTGAATAATTACAATTCAGCCCCTGCACCTTTAATTAATCAAATTAATCACCAAATTAAATCCAATTAATTCCAGATTAATTTCTAATTAATTACTATAGTTTCTAATTAATATATTATCACTTTAATATATTAATAAACTATTTATTCAATTCCTATTGATTTATTAATCACATAATAAATCAACATTTCTCTCTACCGAACTTTCTACCAAACTTCTAGCTATGAGGGTAACCCAAATGGACTTTGCTACTATTAATTAGATAAATACAAATTATTAGTCATGGCTTAGACACCTAATCCAACAGTCTCCCACTTGGATAAGTCTATGACTATAATTACCAATTTAACCTCTAATTAATCAGCAAACTGTAGCTTCCTAGAAACTGCTGTCGAACTCTGACCTAGTCAGTTCTGTCCATAGATAAGTGATCAAATGATCCTCCATCCAACAAGATATTTTCAGACATGAGATATGGATTGAGATCAATCTCTGTCTGATACGCTGTTTCCCGATTTCCGATTTTGCTTATGACTTTTAGACTTCTAATTGAACGAATCAATTTAGTTCTGGCTGGCCAGCACTTCAGTCAACTTCAAAATCATCGAGTGGCCAACAGATATCTATTTCCCGTCAGTGTCATGGGACGAATAAGCTTCGACTCATATGTTATATGTTTTACCCGACAAATCACTCACAACAGCACGTTTTATAACACCGAGTTACCGATGCGTTTTCGTACTATCAATGAGCAACCGCCTTGCAAATTATAACTCATATCTCTCCACTTCAAGACCATAAGATATTATCGTCTCAACATTGCTCGTGATGTAATCCATGAAGCAATCTATTGAGCGTGGGTTTATCCAATACTCAAATCTCAATTTCCAAGTACTCATGAACGTTGCAGCAATCTTATTGCAATGTCTAACTCCTTAGACAATCTACAAACCAATTCATGACAGTCTTTCTTCATACTTACTCCCTAAGAGTATGAGCGACTGTGGATATTTGAGTAATCCAATTACTCAGGAAGTAAACATGCAAAAGCGAAACATGAAATTTGACTGGCAGCTACTCATGCTTATTACCAAGTCTCCACAAGGTAATCACCAAGTCAGATTTACCATAACTATTATCGGTTTCTTATTTTTCTTTTAAACTTTTAATTCAAACCCATTTATATTTTGTCTATTATGACCTTTTCACTCCTTCTATGTATCCAAGTGTCTAACACTTATACACTTTATTGCAGATGATCCTATCGGATACTCTTCCGATGATATCTCAATTTGTCATTTTGTCATTCTCTTTCACAACTCCATTCCGGTGATGTGTACCGTGACTGCCCATGGTTCTCGGGTCTTTAGTCTATATGACTACACCCTAAGACAATTTCGAGGTGTCATGATGTGCCGGTGAACCACACGTGCTCCATCAGAAACCAACGAAATTCTTTAACCATGAAGTCCTACAGCACCACGTTCTGGTGTAATCAATTACCGATTTGAAAACCCTTTCAAATCAATCACCCTAATCATTTCCCAATGATTTCTCACGTCTGTTCAAAAGTCCATTCAGTATTCTCAGCCAGGCAGTATCCTGAATCCAACTTACAAAGCTCTAAGCATTAAGTCATCAGGATATGTTCATAACACTTCTGATTTGTCCAAGAGGCTCGAGGAACCTGATGTAATCTAATTCCAAGCCCTTTCGGAATCCTAAGATTACCAATAATCCTTGTGTCATGATTTCCGGAAACCATTTCCTTTCAGGGACTCTTTCTTATGCATATTGAATCCCATCAAGATCATATTCTCAACGGCTAAGTCAATACTGTCAGTCTCATCTATCTGATAGATGTCTATAAACTACGTGAGCATGCTGCACCTTCTTTGTTCCTTTCATGCCAATTCATTACATTTTGCAATGACAGGAAACTCCATTCCTGGGGTTATGCATCTTGAATCTCACCAAGATCATATTGGCAGAATTCTGATCTATCTAATAGATGTTCACAACCACCTGAGTATGTTGTATCTCTTAAAGTCTTTCATAGCGAACCGTTTCTTAACACCAAGTCATTACACTTTGTAATGATAAGATACGTTTCCTAGAACCAGTATGTAACCCACATACAATGATAGCAGATAACAACGATACTCCAACTAGCTTTGACACCGTTATATGACTCTTTCGGACTATTCACAAAATCCAGAACTTATGGCACATTTTGTGAAACCGAAATCCAAACCTTTCCGACATATTAAAGGAAATCTTTCAGGCTATTCACAAAATCCAAACCTTTTGGCCTATTTTGAGAATCCAAATATCCTTTCTTGCGAGATGCCCATGAGACGAATCCCGGGGCCATGTACCTTTTGTAATGGCATGCTCTATGTGAGTCCCTATTAGTGTGCCGGTAAACCACACACGCTCCACTAACGACTCACACTATGCCACGCAGAATCCTCTCAGATTACATCTTCTATTGAGAGTGCTTCTCTCAGAATCAATTGCTTGACTCCAAGTGATGACTCATTCAACCAGATGTTCTGTAAGTACATTTCTATGTTACCTTCTTTTGATGATTCAATTACTCCCACTGGTTCCTAGACCAGTTGTAAAGATCAATCAAACTGTCACATAGACTGTGTCTCGTGGTAAGGTTCTCTTATTTGGCAGCAACCGAGCTCACCAATGCTTCCAGCAGTCGGATTACTTATCCGTACCATCTTTAGTGTTTTACCACTACTCGGTGCATCACCCAGATCATAACTCCTTATGGCGGTGACAATAACTACTGGTCAAGCGAAGAGAGGGTATGTCAGGTTTAACAGGAATCTGATTCCTGGTCAAGGCCCAGTGGTGACTAAAGGTTCTTTCACTTGGCTAATCCCTGAACTCCTTTAGGACTATTCTTACTCCCACCGTTTCCTTAGAACAAGAGCTCTTTCTAAAAGAACTCTTCTTTCAAAGGATAACCGGGATGGCCAATGAAACGACATTGCTGATCAGTTTCAGGCTTGCCATGAGATTCGTACGAATGCTACATGACCCTGGACTTTCTATGTACCAGTGGGACGATCCCAGCATTACATTTCAGACAGTGTCGACATAACCTACTTAGTCTAAGATATGGTCGGAATATGGCTTCTGTGGTCTGACTGGTTGAATATTCAATTCATTGAAATATTAATCGGAAATGTATCTTATACATCGAGGATCAAAACTATTTCGATCAATGTTCCATCATCTTCCCTAAGACACATTATAACCATTAGTGTTCTTGGAAGGGGATAAACTGTGAAACATTTTCTCAGTCTATGTAGTCATTCAGGTTCTGTTGATCTCATACTTCTTTTGAAATCCTTGAACACTTCAAGGTTCCAATCAATCGCTTATTCCGATAAACGAAACCATATTTGTCAAACTGTTTGGCAAATATTTTGAATCATAACTAATCGTGTTCTGTTCGAAGATTCGAGCAATATACAGTAACTTATGTGTCTGTCGCTCAAAATCTTAATACCTTTACATCTCCATGTAATTTTATGACTTTGTTAATATTGTTCAAGACATGCAATCATCACCTGACTCCAAGTCAACTGATTCCAAAATCCTATCCATTGGATCTTTGGGTGATTCCTTTCTTTCCACAATTAATTTTATTAAGCACTCAATTCATCATGTGACTCTAAGTCAAATGATTCCAAAGTCCTGTCCAACTGGACCTTTGGTTGAAGTGTTTCCCATAAAATTCATTTTAACAATCATAAAGAACACAATTTATAAGTCCAATCCCATTGGATGTATCAACATTCAAGTTATTACCATTTATGCCATTAACACATTCACACAACATTTCGAGGATAATTAAAACAATAAAAAAAATCAACATTTTATTAAAACACAAAAACCCTCGAACAATGTACTATATGAAAACAATGTCGTTTGCATCTAATAATCTAATAACAAGATTGTAATATCTAACTAAACTTCAAAACTGCATGAGCTGGAGATCCAATCCAAAAGTGCTCCTATGCGTCAAAGTCCTGTACGCTACTAATTCCCTGCATACAAACCAAACGTGACTCACATTATGTATCAAGGAATTATGGATCAGGAGTTTCGAAGTTTTTAGATAAACCTGAGTTTCTAAAGATTTTACCTTGGAGCATTTTCCAATCTTTCCGTGACTGTATCCGATTCTATGGATTCCCAGTTTAAGACATCTCAGAACATGTCCAGACGATCTGGAACGTTTCTTGCTGCGTCTCTTCACTGGACTCAATCCAGAAGTAGCCGAACCAGTGGAGCAATGCCTGTCTGTGAGCGACTCGTATAGGGTCAACAGAGAACGCATTTCCATAAAAGTCTTTTTCCGGTCTTCATTTCTATACGTCTGAATGAACATATCGTACCTATTAGTCAGCGAATCAAGTAGGATCTTAACACTTGTTTCCTGACTAATTGGATGACCAAGTTTGTACAATTCGCCTATGTATCTCTCAATCTTGAGAACATGCGAATCGATGCTACTTCCTTCTTTTAGCTTGCACTCTGCAAGTCTTTTGAAGATCCTAGCTCGTTCCTCTTCAACAGGTTCTTGGAACTTTTCCTCAACCAATTGTATTAACTCATACGGCCCTAGGGATCCAAAATCCCTGCGGAACTCGGGGTCAATGGTCAAGAGCATGAGGTCACGAACTTCCTCGGATTCATCAAATAATAGGTCATGCTCATCATAAAGACCTTTTGTGATGACATGTTTTGGTGGAACTGGGATCGGATACTCAATGAGGTGTAGCTTGCCAGCAATAACAAGAACCATTCTCCAATTACAAAGCAATTCCACATAGTTAAGGCCAGTCAGCTTTTCCATATTTAGCAGGCGCATTCTGATGCCCTCAGAAATGGGTGAATGAGGAGGAGGATGAGAATAGACACTCGATTCAGACATCTATAAAAGGAAACATAATTTATTAGTTTAATTAATCCTTTTAAATAATTACCCAATATATATTATTTAACAAGGCTAGGATCCAAAATACCCCAACTATGCTGTGAAGAGGGATGTCGTAGTCACAACAAAGTGGTCATTAAGGTAGATAACTATTATCAATTTCAGTCTAATGAAATTCCTAGATCTGTGAGACTCATTGAACTGTTCAATGGCATGTTTAATCTCGGATATGCCCCCACCGTTTGTGACTGGGATGCCGAGGATCACAAACCGGGTGTGAATAAACATACAAATTAGCTTGGTACTCTCGGGGTCCATTATCATCTCAAATTGATGTGCTGGTTAACCACACACGCTCTATCAACAATGATAACACCCGAGAAACCCATTGCCACTCTTTATGAACCCCTATTGGTGTGCCGGTAACCCACACACGCTCCACCAACGTTTCATAAAGTGCAATGTGCAACTTCATGGATTAGCATCAAATTCACATTTTTCCTAAAGTAACTAGATTGGAATTTTTGTAAATGGTTCTAGTACTTTGATCATTATACCTTTAATGATTAAGCGGTCCTATCAAAACTGTTCGGCTAACGACCCTCCACTGATCAGGCGAGCGGTGGGCGAGAGTGTTCACCCATTAGACTGCCATTTTATAGGCAGCCTCCTTATACCCACTTTATAGATCAGCTTCGTGAATGAGGCCTACTATTGAATTGACTGACCAGTTTTATCTTATACATATAGTATTAACCATTAATAACATATATAAGATGTATTTTAAAACCCTTTAAAATGTTCAAGGTTTATCTTTTAATATTTTCAATTTAACTATTAAATTAAAATTAAATTAAACCTTTAAAATTTGATTTAATCATCCTTTAATTAACAATTAATTAAAATAATTAAATCTTAATATTTTAAACATTTAAAATATTTTTCCGGATTTAATCCTTAATTTTCGCAAATTTAAAAATCAATTAAATCCTTTGAATTATCTTTTAATTAACAATAAATTAAATTAATTCAATTGTAGATAGGTTTATCCAAATTAATCAAATTAATTAAAACCTATCCTTAAACCCCTAAATTTCGATTTCAAGAAAAGGTTTAAGGTTATCCATTTAATTAACCAATTAAAGTTACCAAAAATAGAAAACCTCCTAAAACCCTAATAGGCATATTCGAAAATACTAAGGGGGAAATTAGGGTTTCCAAAACCCTAAATCTAGAAATCGATCCAAGCAATAATTAGGGTTTATAAGCTTTAAACCCTAATTTTTTAGGAAAACTATTACAGCAATTCAACAAGAAAACAACCAAAAGCTCTGATACCACTGAAAGGTTTTCTGCAAATCTATGAACTAAAACCCAAAGTTTACATGCAACCTAGATAAGATCTATGTTTTCTTACTATGAACATGTAACTAATTCCTAAAGGCAAAACAAAAATAACTAAAAGAATAAAATCAGGAAAAACTAACCTTTAGGTTTTCTTGGAAGCAAAGCAGCACAAGTGTCCTGCCTCAAATGAGATCACACCCAGGGAGCAGGAGGTGGAAGAAATCCAGAGAGAGGGAGGAGAGAAAAATTGGCGCAGAATAGGGTTCCCTAGGACCCCTATTTATAGTTTTCCAAATGGTTGCAGATAAGCCTTTAGAGATAAACCTTTTTTGAATTCAAATAAGATAAACATTTATCTTACAATTCAAAACCCTGTTTATCCTAATCTTATTTTCGAAAATCATGGATTATCTTATCCATATTTTTGCCAACCACCAGCTGCCAAAATTGTCACTTACTCAACTATTGAATAATTACAATTCAGCCCCTGTACCTTTAATTAATCAAATTAATCACCAAATTAAATCCAATTAATTCCAGATTAATTTGTAATTAATTACTATAGTTTCTAATTAATATATTAATAAACTATTTATTCAATTCCTATTGATTTATTAATCACATAATAAATCAACCTTTCTCTCTACCGAACTTTCTACCAAACCTCTAGCTATGAGGGCAACCCAAATGGACTTTGCTACTATTAATTAGGTAAATACAAATTATTAGTCATGGCTTAGACACCTAATCCAACATTAATTAGGTATTGTAAAATAATTTGTGTTAAGAAGTAGAATATTTAATAAGTATAACGTATGTTATATTATACTTATTTCCAACAATAGTAAATAAAAACTTTTAAAACGTCGTTATTATAACAATTCGAAATTCTGAAAATAATACCGATTGATTTACTTACGAGGACGGTGACTAGGCCGATTACTTGGGATCTGGTTGTTGGATTCTCCGAAAGGCTAAAATGCTTAAAGGATCCTGCCACCCCATCTAATCTTCTACCTGGCCGTTCTTTACTTGATAAATCATGGAGTATCATGTTGGAATTATTGAATGGTTTAATGATGCGACTATAATATAGTTAAGGATTAAGAAATGATAGATTTTTATTATGTTAACAGTTAAGGTTGAAAGAGAATACAAAGCAGAAAAAGATAAACAATATAGTCAACTACAATTAGGTGAGTTTCTCACTGCATTGTATTGATATCATTCCTTCCTTGTTAGGTTGTGTGATGATTATAAGTTATATTTTATCTGTGTTTTGTGATATATGTGATATGTGTGGATTGTGCTATACTATGTACGTTGTTCTGGAGATTGGGGTAATACTACGGCTGGGTACATAATGTAGTATTACTATTGCTGGGTGCATTATGTGATCATACCACTGCTGGGTGCATTATGTGGGAGGTCATGCCACTGCTGGGTGCATTATGTGGCGATACCACTACTGGGTGCATTGTGGTAATCTGTGTTTGTTAGCAAGGCATGCTTGATTGATGTATTATGTACGTGTTGAAATTCAGTAAGCCGTGTGCTTACCCCTTTCCTTATATAAACTACTGTTTCAGGTACATCAGGTACCAATGATGGCAAGGCGTGACGCGTATACACTGTGCTACTTCATTTGGGATTTATAAAATAAGTTGATGTTTCCGCTGATGTTTGATTTCTGTAACTCGTGTAAATCCTGTGATGTTTTAAACTTAATAGCTATGGGTGTTTTATGAAAATTAATTAAGTGGCTTATATTAAGTTAAAGTGATTTTAAAACCTTAAAATTTACCCTAAATTTCGGGGTGTTACACGAATCAACAGCGGAGGTCGCCGGAACAGCAGCGAACTTCGCCGGTACACTAGCAATCTTGATTTCTCGTATTTTTTAGCAGGTTTGAGGGATAATGTAAGAACCCAAGAAAAATTGTAAAAAAATATATATGTAAAATAATTATGAGTAATAGTAAAGTTATGAGAAAGGGCAAATTAGTCTTTTGCCATATTTTGAACTTTGATGTAAAATATTTTGTAATTATGGGTATTAATGTAAGAAATTAAAGTATGGTGTAATAAAATTTCAAATATGGTGCCAAATTGGAAGGAAAGAAACTAGAGGGTTGGAAATGAAAATTGGGAACTATAAATAGGAGACAAGTCTCTCCAAGTCTCCAGAAGTTGCAGAAGCATCGGGAGAGAGCTAGAGTGAGCGAGAGATTGGGGCAGAATTTTGGAAGATTCACGGGATTAGAAGCAACGATTGAAGATTTGAGAAAGGATTCTTACAACAAAAGGTTAGTAATTCAAGCTCTAACCTAGGGTTTCTTGATGGGTTTCAATGAATGAACTGAAATTGTAATTTCAGTTACAATCTATGATGTTTAAACGATTTCCAGGTTGAAGTAAGTAGTATTTTAAGAACATAACCCAAGAATGAGAAAGTAGGTTGCTATTGTCAAGAAATTGAGATTTTGATCAAGAACTCTAGATTGTGAGTTCTTGTGATCAAATTGATTCTAATGATTTATAATAAGTTCCAGAGGTTATATTGATCAAAATAAACCAGTAAAAACAATTATAAATTGGTAATTTTGATTTTTGGACCAAAAATGTCAAAAACGGGTTTTTGTGGAATTTGGGTGGAATCAGTGATTCCAAGGTTAAAAGACTTGTTTAAAAGATGAGTTTTGGTCCTGGAATGAGTCTAAAACGATTAAGTAAGTCATAAAGAGCTTAATATGGGAAAATGGGATTTACAGCACAAAAATCGGACATTCTGGTCTGCACCAGCAGCGCTCGCGACGCGACGATCCTACCCTTGGTCGCGACGCGAGGCTGGCAGTCTTCGAGTCGTGACAAGACCTTTGGTCGCGACGCGAGGCTAGCTGTCTTCGAGTCGTGACCAGACCCTCGGTCGAGTCGCGAGGCGGGCCTGCAGTGAGTCTCTGCCAAGTGATTTTTAATTTTGAGCTTTGGTCCAAAACTTGTCCGTTTGACCTCAAATTTTGAACATAGGTTTATTATGGCCTAAAACTTTGTAGAAAATTGTCGGAACCGAAATACGACTTCCCGAGGGTACTGTAGTAAAATACGCGTATTTCGGGAAAATTTACAAATTAAAGGAAGTTATTGTAATGAGCGTTGTAGCCTAATTATAATTAGTAGTTGCATAGTATGGCACTCTTGTGCTGTAAAATTAATTGTTATATATATATGAATTGAATATAAATGTATATTTTTCAAATAATAGGTGGTGGTTCAAATACGAATAACCAAGTGAAAGGAAAAGGAGTTCAAGAAGCTAAATAACTCCTAGGTAACTCGAGGTGAGTGTTATGTGGATTTTTCGAGTACATAGCAAAAATGAATTTTATACAAAATGATTTGTGAGTCAAAATGATTTTATGGAAATTGAAATGGTTTAATGAAAATGAAAATGATTTAATGGATCTGGAAATGGTTTTGTGAAATTGGAAATGATTCCTATGGAATAATGAGTATAATGTATACAAAAGATAAATGAGGAATATGAGAAAGTAATAAAGTGATTGAGCGCTGATGATGAGTTGCTTAGTATCCGGATAAAGACCACGGCCTGCTGCGGTAGGGGTGGCAAAAAGACACTACTGGGATGGTACCTCCCGTCGCGAAGTAGTTGTCTTACCTTTTTACATGAATCCGTTTCATGCTATTGGGGAAGTAGTTATACGGGTGCGTCTCGTATAAAACCTACGGTTGCGCTCGTAGGAATATACTACCACAAAATAAGGAATACATATGGGTGCGCTCATAGGAAAAGAAATATTGGAAATTTAAAGAATAATGTATTATTCGAAAACTGTTTTGGGTCTAAACCCATAATGCTCACGAGACGTATGTCTCACGTATATTTTTTAAAATGCTATGTACTCAGGTAAGCAGGAAGGGCATTAAAAGAGTCGAGGGCGGGACCGTAGTCACTGTTGTACAAAACGTAAATTAGACAGGTTTGAACTATGGTTTGTGATGCAAATTTGTGATACCCCGTTGTATAATTAAACGTTTTGTATAATAAAATAATTGTGGAATAAGTTTGTAAAAAAAATGTTATAAAAGTTGGGGTGTTATAATTTGGTATCAGAGCCATGGTTTAAGCGAATTAGGTTGGGTAACCATCCTAGGCTTAAACTAGTGGATTAATAGTAAGTAATGTAGTAGTACTAGGTACTGACTAATGGGGTAGAGTCGGTAATTTACAATGTTGGAATCCACAGAAACCGATGAATCAGGGGGTCTTGTGATGACACTAGAGCCAAAGTATATAGGTGGTTAAAATAATATTGGGCCCGTATTATTGTAACCACAGGATATGCCTTGGAAATGGTGAAGTCACGAGGGAGCCTGAGGAATTTGGCTGTGGAAATTAGTATAGAGACCCTTGGGAACACGAGTCCCATAGGAAGATCACATGCTACCGCTTTTGAGTATATTGATAAATATATATATATATATATATATATATATATATATATATATATATATATATATATATATATATATATATATATATATATATATATATATATATATATATATATATATATATATATATATATATGTGAAGTAACAAACGCAAATTCCATTTGTTTTATATAGTAAATGGAGAGCGGTGATCAGAACCTTTCGAGTGAAGGACGGGCAGCAAGTCATACTCCGTCCCATGGGGGTAACCCTGTTGATGATGAGGTTAACATGGGTCCTAACCCAAACCCAATACCGCAACCTCCACCCGTGACTTTGGAGGCTATACAAAATCTCATCAGCAATTTAAAAACAGAAATGCGGGAAGATATGCTGATAGGTGTATTAATATACACCTTTTATCATGTTTATTTACTTCATTTGACATCGTATTTCGCCAATAAAAGCATGCTATATGCATGTTTTCGTACTAATGTGTTTATTTCGGAGTAATACCATTTGTTTAGGTAAAATGGTATGTTTTGCAGGTATTTTGAGACTTGGAACATTAATTATATATCATTAGGAAGCTGCATGTCAAATTTCAGAAGAAACGGATCACAAACGGAAGAGTTGTGAAATAAACGACCCGAAGACAAAACAGTGTATTACACGACCGTGTAACTTTAGGCCTAGAAGTTACACGGCCGTGTAACTTTATTTTGCCACGTGGATGCCAAGTCAGCTCAGGATGTTGTCCAGAAAGTGTTGCAGAATTACACGGCCGTGTAACTTGGCCGTGTAATATTACACGGCCGTGTAATTTTTGTACTAAAAGTTACACGGCCGTGTAACTTTAGCTGGTGGCCAGATTTACTTTTTCTCCCACTATGAGTTTTTTATTCCATCTTGTGCTGTCATTCTCTTGGTGGACGACCAGATCCAGATCCCATCTGGATTTGAGGCCATGTGATGAAGGAAGTGGGTCTTGGAATGATGATGTTTGCCATTGTTCAAATTACCATTTTACCCTTGGTGTGTTAGTATAAATAGATGTGTTTGGTTAGCCTTAGAACCATCTCCTATCTTAGATATCTCTTATTCCATTGTGCTTGTGTTATTTGTGTGCAACTTCAAGTGTGGATTATCTTTATTTTGTAAGTTTATTTCTCTTTTACTAGTCATGAGTGGCTAGTAACCTTATTTTCTGGTTTTGTATTAAGGATTATGATTGTGATTTAATATAAAGTTTGATGTTTGATTTTATATCTTTCTAGTGATATGATTTTGAGGCTTAACAAGCGTTTGGTTTTTATTTATTTCATATTGGCCATTTGATCTCAAATATAAACCAATCTAGTCATACAAATTATGAAATCCGTAATTGTTTTATAAAATGTTATTTGTGACAATCATCTTTAATTAGTGAAAATCATATCTCATGTTTTGACGCTTCAACGCTTGTTTAGGAGTATTGAACATTGTTGGGAACATTCACATAAAACATAATGCAATCTTTCATTCAAATTCTACGATGGTGTATGTATGAGCTTTCGGCATACACTTGACTAATCTAGATTTGATTAGTAAGATTAGTCTTAGTTAACGAGCTTCTCTTGACTAAGGTACATTAGGTGAATGGTGTATGTGCGAGCTTTCGGCATACACAAAGTACCAATTTAGAAATATTAAAGTTATAAAACATCATTCTTATTGTTATTTCCAATCATATGACTAAAAATACAAAACCAGCATTTGTCCCCAAATTATAAAATACAAAAGCAATTTTTCTATATTTTGTCTCAAGTCATTTATACAATCGTGTTCCAACTAAACATCAAAACCCCCCTTTTGTTATTTTTTTTACAAGTTTAAATCTCGTGAAATCAATGTATAATCCATTAGACCATTGCTCCCTGTGGATCGACCCTACTTGCCATTTATACTACATAGTTAGTATTTATAACAAGTAGTGTAATCACGAAATATTGGTAAATTAACAAATCATTCCAAAACCATATTTTAACTCTTTTATTTTGTTGGTTTGACACGCTCAACATATGCGCCAAATGCTGAATACTCGGCTGGGAGAACCGCACCCTAATCCTTCAGCGGATGATGCTTCTTGGAGACCCACCAATGGAGATTCGGTTACAGAGGAAGATAGTGTGGGGACAGAAGACAAGAAGAGATGTTCTTTCAAAACTTTTCTAGCATGTAAACCAACGGAATACTATGGTAGCTACGAGCCTAAAGTCACGATGCGGTGGATACGGGAGACAGAGCAAGTACTGGAGGTCAGCAAGTGTCATGAGAAAGATAAAGTTTATTATGCCTCACGGATGTTAAAAGACGATGCGTTAGTTTGGTGGAATACCCTGTACGAACTGGTCGGAAAGGATGTAATTTATAAATGGTCATGGACCGAATTCACCACCCGCTTGAAGAACAAATATTGTCCCCTTCGGGACATAGAAAAACTTGAAGACGAATTTCTCACTCTAAAGAAGGGTAGTTTGACTGTTGCCGAGTATACTAAAAAGTTTAGCGATATGCTACCATTTGTGGGAAACATTTACACTACGGAGCGGGCACGAATCAACCGTTATGTGAAAGGCCTACCCTGGGAGTATGAATTGGAAGTAAAACGGGCGGTAACAATGGATGCGGCGTTTGAGGCAGCAAGAAATGTTGAAGATGTGTGGAAACGAAGAACAATGGAGAGGCAAGTTACTGTGGATAAACGTAAATTCGGTGGTGGGAGTAGTAGCTGGAATAAGAAGGGAAAGTCGGTAGTGATGTCAACCAAGCAGGGCAGCCGGAAGACGTGTGAGAAATGTGGGAAAGAGCATACGGGCGAATGTAAGATGGGAAGTACGGCTTGTTTTAACTGCGGAAGAACGGGGCACAAGGCTAGGGAGTGTACCTATCCGAAGCTCAGCGAAGTCGAGTGTTTCTCATGTCACGAAAAGGGCCACTATAGTGTCAACTGTCCGAAGAAGGGTGGCGAAACAATGGTATCAACTACGCAGAAAAAGATAGAGCCCCAAAAGGTGAAGACTCGCGCTTTCCAACTCACCCGAGAAGAAGCAAAGGAGACACAAGACGTGGTCTCAGGTACTCTACTAATTAACCAGATGCCTGCCTACGTATTATTTGATTCTGGTGCTACGTGTTCGTTTGTGTCCCATGAGTTTGGTCTAAAATTCAATATACCGTTAGAACCATTAGAACATGTATGTGAGGTCGAATTGGCGAGTGGTAAGAAGGTGGAGATAAAACATGTGTACCGTGGCTGCAAACTCAGCATAGATGACCAGAAATTTTCGTTGAACCTCCTTCTAATTGGGGTGAAGACTTTTGATGTTGTCATTGGTATGGATTGGCTTGGGGCCAACGACGCAAAAATTGCATGTGGAAAGAATATAGTGTCGGTGAAAATTCCAGATGGTAGCAAGGTGTATGTTTATGGTGAAAAACCCAAGAGGATGTCAAGTTTGATTAGCGCAGCGAAAGTCAGAAGATGTTTGATGAAAGGATGTTTATCCTATGTGGCGTATGTAATGATGGAAGATAAAGTAAATAAAACGGTACATGATATTGGCGTGGTGAAAGAATATCATGAAGTGTTTCCAGACGATTTACCCGGGTTGCCACAAGAGAGACAAGTTGAATTCCGAATCGACCTTGTACCTGGAGCTTCTCCTATCGCCCGTGCTCCATACCGCTTAGCCCCGACCGAAATGCGGGAGTTGATGTCCCAATTACAGGAATTGCTTGATAAAGGCTTTATACGCCCTAGTGTGTCTCCTTGGGGTGCACTAGTGCTGTTTGTCAAAAAGAAGGATGACACGATGCGAATGTGCATTGACTACCGAGAGCTCAACAAAATTACCATTAAGAACCGTTACCCGCTACCACGAATAGACGATTTGTTCGATCAGTTGCAAGGCGCTGACTATTTCTCCAAGATTGATCTTCGGTCTGGTTATCATCAGGTGCGCGTAAGAAATGAAGATATTGAGAAGACTGCTTTTCGCACTCGCTACGAGCATTATGAACTTCTAGTCATGCCTTTTGGTCTGACGAATGCCCCAGCAATCTTCATGGATTTGATGAATAGGGTGTGCAAGCCGTTCATTGATAAGTTTGTTATTGTCTTTATTGATGACATTCTTATCTACTCAAAGAATGCGGAAGACCACGAGAATCATCTGAGAATTGTACTGGAAGTTTTAAAGAAAGAGAAGTTATATGCGAAATTTTCGAAGTGCGAATTCTGGCTGAGGGAAGTGCAATTCCTTGGACACGTTGTCTCAATCCAAGGCATTAAAGTTGACCCAGCAAAGGTGGAAGCAGTGATGAAATGGGTAATTCCCAAGACCCTGACAGAAGTGAGAAGTTTCCTTGGACTCGCCGGGTATTACCGACGATTCATCCAATATTTTTCACGAATTGCAGTACCTCTTACGAAGCTAACAAGAAAAGGAGTAAAATTTGAATGGGGGGCGGAACAGGAGAAAGCGTTTGGAACATTGAAAGAGAAGTTATGTAATGCACCGGTTCTTACCCTACCGGAGGGAACTGAAGATTTCGTGGTGTATAGTGATGCCTCGAACAGAGGATTGGGTTGCGTACTAATGTAACGGGGAAAAGTGATAGTGTACGCTTCTCGCCAATTAAAAGAACCAGAAACAAGATATGCAACGCATGATTTGGAACTGGCAGCGATTGTACTTGCACTAAAAATCTGGAGGCATTATTTGTACGGAACGAAATGTACTTTGTACATGGATCACAAAAGCTTGCAGTATGTATTCTCACAGAAGGAACTCAACATGAGGCAAAGTAGGTGGCTGGAGCTAATAAATGACTATGATTGTGAAATCGCCTACCACCCTGGGAAAGCAAATGTGGTAGCAGATGCTTTAAGCAGTAAGATTCTTGAAAAGAAAAGTCAAGAGAGGTTGATGAAGATCGAATTGAAGTCAAGTCTAATAGAAAGTATCAAAGACGCGCAAAAGCAAGTATTGGAAAGAGGTAACTTAAAGAAGGAAAAGCTAGGAAAAGATTTGGTGTTTGGGGAAAATACCCAGGGACTAAAGACAGTCAGAAACTGCGTATGGGTACCAAAAGCAGGTGGAATCCGAAAGTTGATTCTAGAAGAATCCCATAAGTCAAAATATTCCATTCATCCAGGAAGTACGAAAACTTATCGGGATCTCAAAGAACATTACTGGTGGCCGGGAATGAAGAAAAGAATAGTCAATTATATTTCTAAATGTGCAACCTGTGCACAGGTGAAAGCGGAACACCAAGCCCCATATGGAAATACTCAACCACTGCAAATCCCAGCGGGGAAATGGGAAGACATAACCATGGATTTCATAGTTGGATTGCCAAGAACTAGAAGAGGTCATAATTGTATATGGGTCATTGTTGACCGCTTGACCAAGAGTGCAATGTTTTTGGCAATTAAAGAAAATACAGAATTGGAAACATTGGCGCAGATATACAAAGATGAAGTGATAAGGCTTCATGGAGCTCCCTTGTCAATCGTGTCTGATAGAGACCCACGATTTATCTCAAAATTGTGGGAGGCACTATAAGAACGAATGGGGACAAAAATTAAAATGAGTACAGCTTATCATCCCCAGACAGACGGGCAAAGTGAACGAACTATTCAGACCGTAGAAGATATGCTACGATCGTGTGCTTTAGATTTTGGTGGAAATTGGGACTAGCACTTGCCATTGGTGGAGTTTTCTTATAACAATAGTTATCATTCCAGTATTGGAATGCCACCATTCGAGGCTCTATATGGCAGAAAGTGTAGAACCCCTTTATGTTGGTTAGAAGCGGGGGAGACTAAAATAACTGGGCCAGAAATTGTAAGGATAACAAATGAAAAGATCAAAATAATTCAAGCTAATATGAAAGCTGCACAAGATAGGCAGAAGAGTTATGCAGATTTGAAGAAGAGACCTTACGACTTGAAAGAAGGTGATCTGGTAATGCTCAAAGTATCACCGTGGAAAGGCGTAGTCAGATTCGGAAAGAGAGGTAAACTGAGTCCAAGATACATTGGACCTTTCAAGATCTTAAAAAGAATTGGCGAACAAGCTTTCAAGTTAGAGTTGCCACGTGAACTGAGTGGTATACATGATACGTTCCACGTATGCTATTTGAAAAAGTACTTTGGAAAAAGTGAACTTGTCATTCCGCTGGAAGACTTAGAAGTAGAAGCCCCGAATAAGCTGATAGAAGAACCAGAAGCGATGTTGGAAGTGAGAACCAAAAAGCTAAGGAATAAAGAAATTGATCTAGTTTTGGTCAAATGGAAGCACTCGTCGGGTTCAGATTTGACCTGGGAGACTTTGGAAGACATGAAGAGAAGATATCCCAATTTTATGAATTATGAGAAGATTCCGAGGACGGAATCCTCTTAAGGGGGAGAGGTTGTAAGAACCCGAGAAAAATTGTAAATATATATATATATATATATATATGTAAAATAATTATGAGTAATAGTAAAGTTATGAGAAAGGGCAAATTAGTCTTTTGCCATATTTTGAACTTTGTTGTAAACTATTTTGTAATTATGGGTATTAATGTAAGAAATTAAAGTATGGTGTAATAAAATTTCAAATATGGTGCCAAATTGGAAGGAAAGAAACTAGAGGGTTGGAAATGAAAATTGGGAACTATAAATAGGAGACAAGTCTCTCCAAGTCTCCAGAAGTTGCAAAAGCATCGGAATAGAGCTAGAGTGAGCGAGAGATTGGGGCAGAATTTTGGAAGATTCACGGGATTAGAAGCAACGATTGAAGATTTGAGAAAGGATTCTTACAACAAAAGGTTAGTAATTCAAGCTCTAACCTAGGGTTTCTTGATGGGTTTCAATGAATGAACTGAAATTGTAATTTCAGTTACAATCTATGATGTTTAAACGATTTCCAGGTTGAAGTAAGTAGTATTTTAAGAACATAACCCAAGAATGAGAAAGTAGGTTGCTATTGTAAAGAAATTGAGATTTTGATCAAGAACTCTAGATTGTGAGTTCTTGTGATCAAATTGATTCTAATGATTTATAATAAGTTCCAGAGGTTATATTGATCAAAATAAACCAGTAAAAACAATTATAAATTGGTAATTTTGATTTTTGGACCAAAAATGTCAAAAACGGGTTTTTGTGGAATTTGGGTGGAATCAGTGATTCCAAGGTTAAAAGAATTGTTTAAAAGATGAGTTTTGGTCCTGGAATGAGTCTAAAACGATTAAGTAAGTCATAAAGAGCTTAATATGGGAAAATGGGATTTACAGCACAAAAATCGGACATTCTGGTCTGCACCAGCAGCGCTCGCGACGCGACGATCCTACCCTTGGTCGCGACGCGAGGCTGGCAGTCTTCGAGTCGTGACAAGACCTTTGGTCGCGACGCGAGGCTGGCTGTCTTCGAGTCGTGACCAGACCCTCGGTCGAGTCGCGAGGCGGGCCTGCAGTGAGTCTCTGCCAAGTGATTTTTAATTTTGAGCTTTGGTCCAAAACTTGTCCGTTTGACCTCAAATTTTAAACATAGGTTTATTATGGCCCAAAACTTTGTAGAAAATTGTCGGAACCGAAATACGACTTCCCGAGGGTACTGTAGTAAAATACGCGTATTTCGGGAAAATTTACAAATTAAAGGAAGTTATTGTAATGAGCGCTGTAGCCTAATTATAATTAGTAGTTGCATAGTATGGCACTCTTGTGCTGTAAAATTAATTGTTATATATATATATATGAATTGAATATAAATGTATATTTTTCAAATAATAGGTGGTGGTTCAAATACGAATAACCAAGTGAAAGGAAAAGGAGTTCAAGAAGCTAAATAACTCCTAGGTAACTCGAGGTGAGTGTTATGTGGATTTTTCGAGTACATAGCAAAAATGAATTTTATACAAAATGATTTGTGAGTCAAAATGATTTTATGGAAATTGAAATGGTTTAATGAAAATGAAAATGATTTAATGGATCTGGAAATGGTTTTGTGAAATTCGAAATGATTCCTATGGAATAATGAGTATAATGTATACAAAAGATAAATGAGGAATATAAGAAAGTAATAAAGTGATTGAGCCCTGATGATGAGTTGCTTAGTATCCGGATAAAGACCACGGCCTGCTGCGGTAGGGGTGGCAAAAAGACACTACTGGGATGGTACCTCCCGTCGCGAAGTAGTTGTCTTACCTTGATACATGAATCCGTTTCATGCTATTGGGGAAGTAGTTATACGGGTGCGTCTCGTATAAAACCTACGGGTGCACTCGTAGGAATATACCACCACAAAATAAGGAATACCTATGGGTGCGCTCATAGGAAAAGAAATATTGGAAATTTAAAGAATAATGTATTATTGGAAAATTGTTTTGGGTCTAAACCCATAATGCTCACGAGACGTATGTCTCACGTATATTTTTTAAAATGCTATGTACTCAGGTAAGCAGGAAGGGCATTAAAAGAGTCGAGGGCGGGACCGTAGTCACTGTTGTACAAAACGTAAATTAGACAGGTTTGAACTATGGTTTGTGATGCAAATTTGTGATACCCCATTGTATAATTAAACGTTTTGTATAATAAAATAATTGTGGAATAAGTTTGTAAAAAAATGTTATAAAAGTTGGGGTGTTACAGATAAGAAGCAGACGGTTAAGCGTTGTGGTAAGGATAAGTGAGAGAGAAAGAGAGATAGAGAGAGAAATGTTCTGATTTCGAGGAATTGACAGATATCAATGGATTGGTTATATTCTTAATCCCTAAAATGCCCTTGTGATCGTTTTTAAAAAGTCTAGCATGCCACTAACCTTGCTAGTAATTAAAATTATGTCACAATTGATCTAGATCATTAAATTTTTTGATCTAATTGCACAGACTTGGTTCTCAAGATCTCAGGATTTTTTGAGTTCTCAAAAGAACCTATATATATATATATATATATATATATATATATATATATATATATATATATATATATATATATATATATATATATATATATATATATATATATATATATATATATATATATATATATATATATATATATATATATATATGAGAGAGAGAGATGAAGGTTCAATATAAAACTAAATAATAGCACCTAACCATAATACCATCCTTATACCTATTGGATTATTTTATCAATGAATTAGATTAAAAGGGATGCACCAAGAAAATATACACCTATGGCTACGCACGGAATCACATCCAAGCAAGGGTATATTGGCTTTTTTATGCATCCCTAAAATATAGGAGCATCAAATTTTATGTGATTTTATTAATTCCACTGTTAAAACATATATTCATCTATGAACAACGACCATATATAAAGGCATGAAAATTAACAACATGATTGAAACCATCGTTGGAAACTTCGTTCATCAATGAACATATATGTTCATAAATGAATAGTACCTTACATCATGAAAGAAATAAGTTCATGTTGTGATGATATGTTCATGAATGAAAATATGTTCATGAATTAATATATGTTCATGAATGAACATATGGTGTTCATTTATGAACATTTTTTCTCTTTGCATGCTTGTCTTTATATATGAACGATGTTCATTTATGAACATGTGTTTCAACGGTGGAATTTAAATCACGTAACATGCTCCTATATTTAGGGATTTTATTTGGTTGTTATATTTTTTTACGATCATACCCTTTTGAATGTATTCAAATCTTACGGTTAGAAATATGATTCTATAGTTAGGTGGTGTTTTTTGCTATTATATATATATATATATATATATATATATATATATATATATATATATATGATCCGATGTTAAATCAAGTAACATCTCAACCAAATGAGATCTTGTAGTAGGATTCAGTTCAAAAGGGAAGTTGTATCCGAGGATGGTTTCATGGCTGGCATGAATCTTATATGTTTAAAGGTTTCATGACTATATGGGGAAAATGTATAAAAACAGTTACATTTGTGATTTTTGTTTGTTAAAGCTTAGGGTTTGACTTAATTTGTACATATACGACATTTAGTAGGTATAATCGGTTACCCTTATAAATGTCTATAAGGCGGTTATGTGTCACAAAAAGTAGTATGAATTTTTAAATAGCAGTAGTTTTTACTGACATAAAATTTGTGCCACAAAAGTATTTTTTATATTGTGGCAAAAAAATGCCACTAAAACTAACATTTATTTTTAGATCATAATAATTTTAGCGACACAAAATTTGTGCCACAAAAACCTTTTTAATATTATGGCGTAAAAAATGCCACTAAAAGCATAAAAGTTTGTAGCGACACACTAAAAAACTGTCACTAAAAGGCTTTATTGGTAGCGCTCCTATTGGCACTTTTTTGTGTGCCGCTGATTACCAAATGAGTCTTTAGTGACACATTTTTGGTTTTTTATGGCACTTTTTTTATGCCACTAGATGGCTTTTATTTTGTAGCGACAACAAAGTTCATAATGTGTACATTGTGCAACAAAAACAGTACATTTCTTACCAAATTACGAAAAGGTCAAAAGGAAATGCTCGATCGCTAACACAGTTGAAGATATTCCCACTTGCTGCTGTTGGATGTTTGTTAGTTGCATTTAGAACACTAGAATCGGAACCCTCGATTATAAGTCCTAACACGTTAGTTTTTCTAAAATTAAGGATTTAGAGGGGGTTGAACCAAGGCTGAGTCAGTACTGTTGTTGAACCCCTCTCTCTAAAGGGTTTAATCTCTCTTTTTAGCATTCTCTATCTATTTGATATTATGTTCTTTTAGTCTGATTGTCTGTGTATTCACAGTCGTAATCATCAAGAAATTAAGGTAATTTATCACACACCGGAGAGAAACACACACACAACAATGTGTTTGAACTCCTCCGCCACAAACAAGGAGTTACATTGGTTGTGATTCAATTCAGAGAGAAGAAAAAAGCAACAGGTTTTTTTCATTTGTTACATCCGTAAACATTTTATTTTAAGAAGGAGAAGAAGGGCACGTTGGCTTCGAAAGAGTTACATATGTATTGGTAACCGGCTGCAAGGTTGCTTACATGCTAAAAGCTGTTAGGTGAAGTGTGAAGTTTTGGTTTGGTGAAGACTTTTTTTGTTAGGCAGCCTCTTTTGTTGAAGGCCAAAGTCTCCTTGTTCATATTGAATTTTTTTTTTCCATTCCAAGCCTATAAATATGAGACTGCACAACACAATTCACTTGTACCACACCACAACAATGTAGTTGAATATAAACTCCTAGTTACCCGCCGTGGACGTAGGTCAGATTAGACCGTGTTAAATTCTTGTGTTCTTAATCTGTGAGTTGAATGTGTGAGTTTCTTGTTCGTATGCTAAGTGTCTCGATCCTAACAAGTGGTATCAGAGCCTTGGTATAGCTCCAGAGAGTGATTTTCTGTTTTTGGGTCGAAAAATTTTTGTCTCTAAAACGATTTTGGTTTACGCCGTTGGAAAGGCCTCGTTCCGCAGATTCCGAAAATATATTTTTTCGAATTTTTTGAGCGTCGGAAGACCTCCAAATCACCGGTCAAAGTTGGTCAAAACTCGCCGGAAAGTTGGCCGGAAAAACCAGTTTGCCGGAGAAGACGACACTGTAGCACCGGAGTTTTGCCGGAGAAGACAACACTGTAGCGCCAGAGAAGACGACACTGTAGCGGTACTGTAGCAGTTCCTGTAGCTGTACTATATCAGATTTTCAGAAATTGCAAAACAGTCCCTGAAGTTCCAGAAAATTGCAGTTTGGTCCTTGAACTTCAGAAAAAGTGCAGTTTAGTCCCTGAACTTTCAGAAAATTGCAGTTTGGTCACTGAACTTCGGGAAAATTGCGGTTTAGTCCCTGAACTTCAGGAAAATTGCAGTTTGGTCCCTCAACTTTGTCAAAGTCGCAAAACAGTCACTCAAACATTTGTTTTGGGCAGTTTAGCCAGAAAATAATTTGGATGGGGATTATATTTTGCAAATAACGAGCCAAGAACAGTTAAATCAAAATTCTATTTAATCAGTGAAGAACAGTTGAACTCAGAAGAAATTTAAAGAAATCGAAAACCAGTGCCAACAGCGTTTGTCGGGTTTTATCGAGTCAGTTTAAATTTTCAGTTTCTGATTCTCAGTTCGGTATTCTGCTGTAGTTTAAATAGGTTGATTATTTAACAGAGTTCAGAAGAACAGTCGTTAAGTTCAGACAAGGCTTCGTTTAGTGAAGATTGAAAAGTTGGTGGAAGACGCAGATTGAGGCTTTATGTGTCAGAAAGTTCAAGATGTGGTATTGGTAAATGGAGAAAATTAGAGAATTACAGAAGATCAGACGTTCAGAAAAATCCAGCGATGATCAGAGTTTCAGGGGTTCAAGAACAGATCATGGGATGAACAGATCAAGTAATTAAGAAAAAAATCCGTTTTCGGTAGATCCAGCAGTGATTAGAAAGTCAGCAGACTTAAGTGTAATCACGGGATCAGAAAGTTCGGTGTTATTCATGACGTTGAGGTGTGGACATTCTTTAGAGTCGATGTCCAAATAGAGGAAATTCTGCTTCTGAGAATGTGTCTGGGTTTGATGCATTGGGACTTAGTGGAAGGCAGTGAAGACTCTTGGGTCAAGAATTCTGGTGCTTCATTTCACGTTACCCACAGCAGTGAAGCACTGCAGAATCTGAAAGTTGGAGACTTTGGAAAGGTAAGACTTGTGAACGATGAATGTTCGTTGTATATGGTCAGATTACCGTCTGAGGGAGTGACCGTCCCAGTTCAGAAGAGAAACAAAGTCCGGTTTACAGAATCTCATGGGCAGAAGAGGGTGACCTTTTGCAAGTAGGAAGCCTAGAGCTACAGGGAAGATTCAGGTTGAACGAGCGTGAAAGGTTCAGAAAAATCAGTCGAAGGATATTGTGGCAATAAGAGCACAGAGTATTGTTTCAATTGCAGGGTTTTGCAACAGTGGGAGCATAGGTCGTGTTTCAATCATAGGTCCATGACGACAGTGGATTTAGAACCAGTTTTCAGCTGTAAAAGTCTCTCCGATTTTGATAACTTGCTAAATATGGAGAGTGTTGTTGTTTGTTCTCAGATTGTTCCAGGATTCGGTAGTTCATTTTCAGTAGGAGCCGATAGGGACAGAGAACGGGTCAATGGCAGTTTAAGTCATGACGAACATGTTGAAACTCATGGGAGTTTTAACGGGCCTTTCAGGTTAACTGATGAGAAGGCCGGGGTAACTAGGAAGGAAAGTGTTTTTGGAATACACAATTGAAGCACAGGTGAAGATTGTTCCGTGGCTTCAAGTGAGAGATTGAAGAATTGTTGCAAGAGTTGGACGGTAGATAAAGACTACGTTGTTCAAAGTCTTCAAGTGGGAGATTGTTAGGTGAAGTTTGAAGTTTTGGTTTGGTGAAGACTTTTTTTGTTAGGCAGCCTCTTTTGTTGAAGGCCAAAGTCTCCGTGTTCATATTGAATTTTTTTTTCACATTCCAAGCCTATAAATATGAAACTGCACAACACAATTCACTTGTACCACACCACAACAACACAATTCACTTGTACCACACCACAACAATGTAGTTGAATATAAACTCCTAGTTACCCGCCGTGGACATAGGTCAGATTAGACCGAACCACGTTAAATTCTTGTGTTCTTAATTTGTGAGCTGAGTGTGTGAGTTTCGTGTTCGTATGCTAAGTGTCTCGATCCTAACAAAAGCTATACATACAAAAAGTAATCCAAATGACGGGCTTTAATGAAGTAAAATTTCATAAAAAGGTAAAACCAAACATTTGTATCAAATTTGAGGGTTTTTATGGCATTATCCCTATGTGGAACATATAACATGAAACCTCGGTACAAAACATACATGTTAATTCTATTGATTTGCTTTATTATGGCATGGGATGCATTTACTCATCCAATTATTATTTAACATTGTTTTTATGCTAAGCTAGTAATTTAAGTTATTGCTATTGACCTTCAAACACATTAGACACATCCTGAAGTTTCTTTTTCGGTAAACCTATTAGATCAGTATTATCCAGGTTAACAATTGTAGTTCATTCTTTTCATCGTCTCATGAATTATGGTTATATAGCGTTGAATTCTTTGAGAAATCCATTGATGTAGCAGTTTAGTTTTGTTCAAATTGGTGATAAAATTATGGTTGGTAGTTAGGATATACCATAATCAAGCCTTGGAATCAACCCGCAATAAATTAGAATGAAACTTGACGATTGAACTATAATATTGTTCAGAAATTAGGAGTTTTGTGTCATTTGGATTATTGTTGATATAATGTAGAAATTGATGTTAGTGAAATGGATAAAGCACATTGTAGGTTCTAAGGCTCATGAGATTGTTAAAAAGCATGAAGGAAAATCGACAAAACACCTCCTTGAAACTGAAATCCATGAGAATATATATGTTTATCGATATAGTCCGAGTTATTATATCATATTTCAAAACAAATATTTCATTTATATATCAAGTATACAATTACACAACATGAGTCTTACATAGTTACACTCTTACTAACTGATATATCAATAATGTTATAATGAAAGTCTAATTCAAAGAAATCTAATTGAAAATCAAAACAATTTTGAACTTAAAATACACGTGCTTAATGGTGAAGTAGACTAAAATCCGTTGATGGCCTTCTACATCTCTTGCTCGTCCTTCTAACTTGAAGCTATGAAACTCCTGAGATACATATATGGTAATTTTATGTTGACAACTCATGGTTTTCTCTCTATAGGAAATACCGCATCCACAGTAAAAATTGTGTATTCCAGAAAAAACATGGCTGTAATACCAGTTGCAAACAAAATACTTTACACATGTAGCATATAACATGTTGTAAAGATAGACCGACATCACATATGATTGTACACATAACATATCCAAGTTAAAAAATACTTTCTTTAGTAATTTATACTTAAATATGTAAATAATGCTTCTTTGCTAATATGCATATCTGACTTGCCATATAATCCAGATATGCTTTTGATAAATAAGAAATAATATTATTTTTTTAATAAGACAAAGTTAGGAAACATATATATTATGATAAATCTCACAAATATCTTGTAATTGAGGATGTCTTTAATGTAAAGAAAGTAATTTAAAAAAAAATCGTTTTTCTAAAAGTATTATACTTTTGTTGATTACATACATAAAAAAGTTTAATTTGGTTGAGGGGTTAAGACCATATACAAATAACAAATTATCGTCTCGGAAAATTGCTACAAAGCTGTAAGTAATTATAATGAAGTATTGTACCTTGGTTTCTCCTTGTGTTACGAAGTGGCCTTACCCATCTGTCCTTTTTCTTTTTGAACCTATCATTATACCGTTCATATAGAAAGTTCCCAATAACAACCCCGACAACCAGCCCACTACAAACTCCACAAAATACGAAGACCCAATCAATGATTTCGTTTGGGAGGAGAGACTCAGACTCAAACTCAAACTCAGACACAGACTCAGACATATTGCTTGCTGGTGTAAGTTGTGACGCCTTTGGCCCTTGGCATTCATTGGATAAAGGTTTTCCACACAATAGGGAATTCCCCTTGTAGGAGTCATTCTCGAATGTATTAAATTGTTGCCCTTGTGGTATGCGCCCATCAAGATTGTTGAATGACACATTGAAAATGGAAAGAAAGTTGAGTTGCACCAACTCTTGTGGAATTTCCCCAAACAGATCATTCCACGAAAGATCCAAAGATTCAAGATTATTTAGGTGCCCCAAAGACGGCAAGATACGTCCTGTAAAATGATTGTTGGAAAGATTGAGTGATTCAAGGCCTCGAAGCTTTTGGAGTGATGGTGGGATTTCTCCTTCAAAATGGTTACAAGAGAGATCAATAGCCATGAATATGGTTATAATCTTTAGGTACTCTGTTCTGACACCTTTGTGTATTAATGTCATCGAGTATACAGACTTAGTCACAAACGGAGGTATGAGCATCTCTGACTGTAGAACAAAAGATTTGCCAACTGATTTCATGGCAGTCCAAGTTTGGAAGTACTTTTGATGCAATTGACCACTAAAAAGATTGTTAGAGAGGTCTATGATCCGCAACTTAGGGAACTGTGACAAAACAGCTGTCGAACCTTGGATTGGACCATAAAATTTGTTGGAGCGCAACACGAGAACTTGCAACTTGGGAAGAGTTCCTAGCCAAGAAGGAAAGATATCATGAAAATAATTATCTTCCAGACATAGAACCTCTAAATTGGTATAATTTGCCAATGACCTTGGAAGTTGACCCGTAAATCTATTTTGGCTCAAATCAATACTTTTCAAAGGGCTTCCATGCATAAACACACTCATTATTCTGCCATAAAAGTTATTTTGTGCCAGACCTAAAACCAACAACGAATTCATTAAACTACCAAAACATGGAGGAAGTTTTCCACTCATGTTGTTGGCAGACAAATCCAACAGTTGAAGAAATTTCAGTTCACATATTTGTGGTGGTATTTGACCTGTCATATTATTATTTGAGGCAAAATAAATAATTGTGGTTTGTGGTGGAATTGGTAGCTGTCCTTGCACCTTATTATTTAGGATGAAAAATGCTTTTAATCGGTGCCATTGTAGAAAATGAGGATGCTGATCAAAGCCAGTGATTGAGTTGTATGTAAGGTCAATCTCCTGTAATGTTTCTTGGCTGTTGTTCCAGATCCACACCGGTACTAGGCCATCAATTTCATTGTTGTTGAGAAATATGGTTTCCATTTTATTTTGGAAGCGCAAAAAGGTTGGAAATTCCTTTAAGTTGCAGAATCCCAGGTCTAAAAACCACAATTGTGGTAAGGTGTTATTGGTATAGTTTTTGGTTGTAACTAACGATATCATGTTATTACTTAACCTGAGAGCTTCGAGTTTCTTGAGTTCTAGGAATATGTCTACGTCTACCCTACCGCTGACCATGTTATCTTGTAGGCGAAGACCTTCAAGACTTTTGAAATTGGAAAATGAACTTGAAATGGGTCCATGCAATTTATTTTCTTGAAGGTCTAACATTTCTAATTGGGTGAGGTTGAAGAATGAGGATGGTATATGACCAATAAGAGAATTAAATCCCATCCCGACTATGCGAAGTTTGGTTAGGTTTGCAAGAAATGGTGGGATTTCACTGTTTATATTCATATTGTATACATGCAGTCCTTCAAGTTTTGTCAGCTTCCCAAGCCAGTTGGGCAAGTGTCCATTCTCGAATCGGTTATAATTAAGCTCCAAATCAGAGAGTTTCGAAAGACTTACCAATGAAGGAACAAAGCCTATGAAGTTGTTTGCACCAAGACCCAGGTAAGTGAGTTTCGTCAAGTTAGAGAGCGAACTTGGAATGCGCCCAGTAAAAGAGCAGTCACTAAGGCGCAATAATATTAAATGCTTTAGGTTGCTTATTGATTTTGGCAAAATCCCAAAGAAACCGGTTGAACTTACGTCCACATGTTCAAGTAAGCTATTGTAACGAAATTGAGGAAAGGAACCGGTGAGGTCCGTATTGTCTGCCACATCAAGAGTTTTCAACTTTGGTAGCTTAAGTATGGCTTCCGGGAATTCATTCTTCAGCAGACAATGTTGTAGGATGATTGACCTCACAGCAGAAAAGTTGGCCAAGGAATGAGGCACAGAAGAACTAATGTCCACTCCGGAGAGATGGAGTTCTTCGAGTTTTGTTAAGTTTTGTACCAGGTTATTGAGGCTAGGTCTATGAAGCTTTAGTGGATTCTGTGACAGATCTAAAGAAGACAAATGCATCAATTGTGAGATTTCAATCGGGATTTGGCCGCTAAACCCAGAAGCAGACAGATTGAGGCTTCTTAATTGCTTTAGATCAGCAATCTTGGATGGGATTTGAGAATCATCAAAGTTGTTCATGGCAAGGTTGAGGCTTTGAAGATGAAAAAGTCTGAAGAGGGTGGTGTTAGAGTTTATATGCCCACAAAGAAAGCTTTCGCTCAAGTCAAGGCTGATCACATGACCATACTCATGGTGGTTGCTGCACTCCACCCCATACCACGAACAACAATTAAAATCAGCATCTGATGCATTGCTAGTGGGCTTCCAAGTGTGGAACGTTTGAATCCAACTAGCAGAGCAAAACACGTCATCTTGATTATTTATGCTTTGCTTAAACTGAAACAAAGCTGAGCATTCCTCATCTTGGCTTAATGATGATCCAGTAGTGGATGTGACTATGAGCAACATGTATACAAGGAATTTGGTTTGCAACATCTTGAAGTGATTCAAGTATGGAGCCATGGAAAAAGGGTTTGAAATATTTCGATTGTTTGTGGACGTGCAATGCTCAATATATAGACAATTTGTATGCTGCTCAACCATAAATGAATAGGAAATGGCACTATCTAGAGAGAGATGAAGTATGAGACGCCATAGTGGAAACATAAATTATATATTTTGTTTTTGGTTTAGGTAGATGAAGAATCAACTGATAGACAGAAGAAAAAAACTTTGAGGAAAGAAAATATATATGGAATAAATAAAAGAAATGATGGTATATTTTTAATTATTGTTCACTATAAAAACATGTATAGAAGCATTTTGTATTTTCCCTCACTATAACAATGTACTTCAACAAAATTTTCTTTTACAGCAATTGATGGCCTGGCTTTGATAATTATTTTCTGGACAAAGTTTGCGATATTTAGATTTTTCATGTTGGTAATTTCTTAGTTCTTGCGTATGTTGTTTAGCTATTTAGGAATTTTGTATGTAATGTTTAGCGTTTGGAGTAACAAGAGCTTTAAATAGAAACATATACAAAGTAGTTACAATATCTCAACCAGGAATACGAAATACAAAGATAAATTTTAATCTGAAAACATAAAAAACGAAGAGACAAATACAAAACCAAAAATAAGATGGATAATAGTTCACCAAACTCGAGCCTGTCGATTTGTCCGGTTTACCAGTATACCGATCCAGAGGTGGGCAAAAAACTAGTGTGGGGAGAAAAAACGGAAACTAATGCCAGCCGGTTTGACCAAAACACGTCTGGTTTAGACCGATCCGACTAATCACTACCAGTTTGTCATTTTAGGCATCAAAATACTGAGTTGACCAAAAGCGGTTTGAAAAACTGGTTGTTAAAAATATATGTTAGCCCTTTGATTTCATTCATCATGTCAAATTATTGTTCATACATGGTTTGGAGGCTTCCTAGTAAAGCTTTTTGATCCCTTAAACGATCCCCAATGGACCGTTTCCGGAATGAATTTAGTTAAATTTCGATTCTGAAACCGTTATCAACAAAATTTGGCAAAATGGCTGCTTTCCAAACCCGTTTAGCAAAAAAAAAAAAAAAAAAAAAAAAAAAAAAAAAAAAAAAAAAAAAAAAAACTGTTCCCGTCGGGTTACAAACATGCTTTGGCCTTTTCTTTGACTAAAAAGCGGTTTTGATTGGGTTTTGGCAAAAAGCGATATGCCTTCGTTGTGAAAAAAAACCGATCCTGCTTTCAAATGGGTCCAGTTTGGATTAAAACTCCTGTTTGGGCCCCTCTAGTTGATCCACTAGTAGTATGAACTTTAATAGGCAATCCATAAAAACTGAAACAAGATACAAATACTGATGCATTGTTTTTCTCCAAGCTTCGTAGCTTCAGCTAATATATGATCAATCGTATGATCAATCGCACTAAATTAAAAAATCTACAGACACTTGTAGCTGTAGAGTTAAAAAAATTCACAGTATAAGCTGCTCCGGTTGTATAAATTCAGAAACTTTATCTAAAAGCTTTGACCAAATGCAAACCCGATCAATTTTTTCAAAAAGATATTTAAACATTTCTTTCTAAATTTTTTGTTAACAGTAAAAAACAACTTAACTTTAAGATTCATATAATTCACACACTGGTACAAGTCAACTCACCAATTATATCTATCCTTAAATTCCTCATTCATCATTGCATTATCCATCGAGAATCCACAAATCCTTTGAAATTCATAAATATATAGGACCAATCGATTATATTTATCTTTATGTTTAATAACTAAGCATTTTTACTTTCATTTATAAAAGTAAAATTAGAATTGAAATCAACAATTTTCAATCATTCTATTATGTTTAACATACTGTAAAAGTTAAATGGTGTAATTTGTTGAAAATAAAATATAATTTTTTTTATTTACTTCAAATTAAATAAATTAATATATTGAAATTAATGAAAGTATAAAACAAACTTTGTAAAAATAAAAGATATCTGGAAAAGGTTTATATAAAACTAAATGGAGTAAATTAATTATTAGATAAATTTGGGTGGAAATGGTCTTTGGAGTAAAGTTTAATTGGGTTAAGAAATTTGACAATGCCATACATCTAATTATGTCCACTATGGGTCTCAACTTCTTTGACCCGTTAAAAGGATTATGACCTGAATCATTGGATGCTTATCTTGTGAACTAAAACTTTTTTCTTTTAGAGTAAATTACGTTTCGTTAGTATTTTTATGGATTCGATTGAGTTATTTAATTCGTAAAGTTCATCAGGTCATCGTCCCTCCAAAATTTATTCGCCATTCTTTTGGTCCTTAGGTCGTTTAACTTAACACTTAGACTATTAGATCCATGTAAAATGACGAAATACCCTTGTCTTCTTAATCTTTCGTCCCTGTCATCCTCACATTCAAAGAACCTGAAGCTTAAAATCAATTAAAAAGTTAAACAAAGCAAAATCAGAAAACAAACATAAAATCAGAATAAAATCAAATTAAAATGACAGCCACTTTGATTCCTAAATCGTAGCCCAATCCCAACGCCCAAGGCCCCTCTTTGTCAACCAATGGTGAGAGACATATACGTAACGTTTGGTATGCAGTAATCGAAGAAGGAATGGAATGGAGTATTCCGTCGGAATGAACATATCATGTTTGGTTGCTCGAAGGAAAGTAATGGAGCATTCCTCATGGAATGTGATTCCTTCCCTTTGGATGAATTTCATTCCATGGGGGAGGAGTGTTTTTTTTCATATCCCATGTAATATGTTTCTGATATAGCAAAAATGTTAAATTTATTTCCACTAATAAAACATGTCCAGACTTCAAATTTTGACCAATGCTTTTCTTTCTTAGCATATAGCATCATACTCTCGTTACTTATTGCAATATTGTTCTTCCATTTTCTTTATTTACACATTGTACACTGAATCAAGCATGCTTACTAAAGATCACCATTTCATGAATTAAACACGTTTACAAAAGATTATCATAAGTGAAACATGTTTCCGATTGATCATCATTTCATCTGTTCAACTTCTTTCATTGCACATAAAGCTCAGTTATCTCCATTAAAGGATTAATTAGTATTAGCGTCTTGCATATATAATAAGAACATAATATTAACATATAAACACTGTCGAAAACTGAGGCTGGGAAAAAGGTAAAGGTTTGACAACTCCTGGGGAAGACGTAAGGGGTAAACTTCATGGCGATTATTAAGTAAGTAGCACTATGAAGCCAATTTATTGATATTCAAATCAATTTCAAAGCCAATAGTCCACCAAATATTGCTCTTCAACACATATTAGATACATACACATAACAATGTTGTAGCATATAAAATTGGGGGTTGTATTTACTCTTATACATGTATATCTGAGTAAGTATTGTGATTTGTGATAATATGAATGAATTATTTTTATCTACCCCCAATCGGCAACTTAACAACTTAAAGCCCCAATCAAGACCACGACTCATAACAATTTATCAGCCCACTTTGTTCACATAACTGCACAATCTAGAAACTAAACTTAAAAAAAAATAATAATAATAAATAGACTGAACTTCAAAAATCAGCTAAAATTCGTAAAATATTGAAAAGAGTGCATCACTCAATTAAATTCGAAAGGATAATAGTGATATTAAGTAATAATATAAATATAATTGGGGTTTAGTTGAAAGGAATATAAAGTTGATGATCAATGTGTAATTTGTGAAAGTGTAAAACTTGTGCCTATGTAATTTATGAATTGGGGATTTAATCGCACAACTCTTTCATATATTTCCATCGAGCAGACCCAGACTTAATCGGTTCAGTTCGGTTTTTCCAGTCCATATGCTAATCCCTATCTTAGACGAGCTTAAGGTTGCAAAGGTAAATGAGTCGAGCCTGAGCCTAGAAAGTTTAAACAAATGGAGTTCGAGGTTAGCTAGGCTCGGCTCGTTTACACCCATGTTGAATAATATAGATGGAAAAGGAAAGAAACCGATATTTTAATTTTAACGAAAGGAAATCTCCAATAAAGTTTCAATATTTTGGCTCAGTTTATGAAAAAATCTCAAATTAATTTTATTTACAAAAAATACAAAAAATCGGCTAATGTATTCAAATTAGCCCCTTTTAACATTTTCAGCACGTTACATTGCCACGTGGAAAGTCTACATGTTTTATTTTCAATAAAGTCTCAATATTTTGGCTCAGTTTATGGAAAACTCCCAACATGTTTTATTTTCAATAAAGTCCTAATATTTTGGCCTAGTTTATGGAAAGGTCCCAACATTTTAGATCAGTTTTACTTGAAAAACATTACTTATTTTTACATGTATTTACGTTTTTAATAACGTATTTATATGTTTAAAAATGTACTTTTACGTATTTATAAAAAAATACTTAAAAATAACGTATTTAATAACGTGAAAAAACTTAAAAAATACGTCTTTAATAACATATTTAATAACGTAAAAATAATTATAAAATACGTCAAAAATACATAAAAAGTAAAAACGATGTATAAATACCTTTTATAAAAGTATAAATACGTAAAAATTACGTTTTAATCATGTATTTATTCCAAAACGATGTATAAATAACTTTTATAAACGTAATTTTTTCCAAGTAAACCGAGTCAAAATGTTCGGATTCTTCCATTAATTGGGTCAAAATATTAGGATTTTATCGAAGATAAAACATGTTGAGAATTTTTCGTAAACTGTGTCAAAATATTAGAACTTTATTGAAGATAAAACATGTAGTTACCTGCTGAAAAGGTTAAAAATGGCTAATTTGAAAACATTAGTCAGTTTTCTAGTTTTCTGTAAACAAAAATTAATTTCAGAATTTTTAACAAATTAAATCAAAATATTAAGACTTTATTAAAGATTTCCTTTAACAAATTAATAAATTGGATTGTTGCTAATCCTTACTTGATTAGCCGCCCCCGCCATTCGTTTTCTGGGCGCATTTCGCGGCACCGCTGCTTCATCGGACGACATTTTCATCTCCGGGTAAATCCCGGTGTCTCTCGCTTTCTCTAGATCTCCAGCCAGTTGTTTCTATATATGCATTTGTCTTACATTTTAAATTTGATGAGTTCATGATATCTTTTAGTTTCTGATTATGAAGTTGATTTTGTGTATTCAGCCTTCTATCTGACTGACTTTAACTTCTAAATTGCATATACCAATGGCAGACTGTGCCATCAGTCCATGGTATCTTTTAGTTTTTCACTATGATGTTGATTTTGTCTATTTTTCAGTCTCTAACCATGGCTTTTTCCCCCTTCGACCTCATTAGTAAGCTATAACGTATTAGGAAACTAACTGTGTCGATTGGTGCTTGCCCACCAAGTGTTTGATTGATTGCTTAAACGAGCACATACTCTTCCTAGTTGTTCCACTTTTCATAATTACTAGGTTCCACAATTATGACCCATTTTGCAAACCCAATTTTGTTCAAAAACAATCATCCAAGCTAGTAGAAAATGTCCACCCTCAAAATTACAATTTACATCAACATATATACTTTAGAAGGTTAAGGGCTCGTTTCTTTTTTATTCTCTAGTTAAATGTTGTATGATACAAAGTGCTGAATGGGTAAACGACGTGTCTATGGCGTAAGTGATATGTACAAAAATATGTTTCTTGTTTGAACAGAATGAAATAAGTAAATGAAAATTTTACCCCGTATTCATTTGCTTCGTAATTCATGAACAAAAAATTTGCAATTATAAATTTCAGTCCTTTGTATTCATCTCCTTCCTTCACATGTTAAAAAATGATGATGGGATCTCACTGTTCATATTGCCTATCTTAAATGCACATCACAGTGATACATGGTCTGTGCTTGATCTGTATGCATGTTGTTAGTGATTAGGGTTACCCTAATATCCATTAGGGTTTAGGTCAGGTCAAGAGCCCATTTTGTATTACTATATATATAGGGTTAAACCCTCAATATTATTATCAACCATTCTATATTATAGCATGATATGAGGCCATTCCCTAAAACCCTAAAGTGCCGCTCCAATCCTTCTGCTTCTGTCGATACTTTTTCTCTTCTTTTTCTTTCTTCTCAATGTCTAGCGACACAACCTCCAATCCTAAAATCACCCACAAGGCTTATGGCATCACCAATATCAAAACTTACGTCCCTCTAATTCTTGATTTACCAACCCGCAACTATGAACCTTGGAGCGATCTATTCAAAGCTCATTGCATTGCGTACGATGTCTTGGATCACATTTATTCGACCTATGATGCCCCCAAAAACCCCCTACGGATCCCGAATAGGAGAAACTCGACTCTATGTTCAAACTTTGGTTGTTTGGTTCAATCTCTCAACCCTTATCACCTTCGCTTACTCCACCAACGCCAACGCTCGGAAAGTTTGGCTTAATCTCCACTCTCTATTCTATAAGGATAAAGAAGCCACCGCTATGCAGTTAGAGACCGAGCTACGGAACATCACAATGGGCGATCTCTCCGTTCATGCATATTGTGAAAAGGTAAAGAAACTATCCGATCTTCTCGAGGGACTAGGCGAACCAATGAAAGAGCGAACCGTTATCATGCATGCTTTGAACGGTCTCTCCGGTAAATATGATGGCATAGCGGATATCATTCGGTTCATTAAACCTTTTCCTAGTTTTTTCCGAGATGCGTCCGATGCTCTCGGTTCAAGAAAATCGCTTTTTAAATACTCGTATTTGGACTGCCTCCAACGAAAATAACTCATCGACACCGTCTTTGCTTCACGTCGGTACTTCATCAAATCGTGGGGGTGGGGGCAGCACATATCGTGGCAATCAAAATAAAAGAAACACTCAAAATAACCAAAACAATAAGCGTCGATCATCTCATCATAGTCATAATTTTGGAAGCAGCAATTTTGGTCATGGAAGCAATAATTTTGGAAGCAGCAATTTTGGATCTGGAAATAATAACTTTGGTTGGCGTTTTCCTCCAATGCCACCACATTTTTTCCCTTGGGCTACGATTCCACAACAACAGTCGCTGACTTCATTTCCACAGCAGTGGGCGAGGCCCAGTTCCAGTGCACCAGGCCTCCTCGGTAGCAGGCCCTCTTCAGTCCAACAGCCCACCAACTTTAGCCCTAAGGCCCATTTCCAAAGCTCTGGTTCGGAACAGCCCCCGTGGGCCTTTCTCGGGAGCGTCGATCAACCCACCTCGCTTCCTTATATGTTCAACACTATGACTTTAAATTAACCGGGAAATGGCGGATGGGTTATGGACACCGGGGCGACAGATCAAGTTCATGCTAATGCAGATATACTCAATTCCGTTAGTAATAAAAATTATCCTCGTTCTATTTATGTGGGTAACGGTTCTGCAATTCCTGCCGTGACCTCGGGGCACACAAATTTTCCGGTTCCAAATATTTATCGCCCCCTTCATTTACAAAATGTTCTCATAACACCCAACATCATCAAAAATGTTATCTCCGTTCGTAAATTTACTACTACTAATAATTGTTCTATTGATTTTGACCCTTACGATTTCACTGTTCTTGATTATCAGACGCACCATCCTCTAATCCGCTGTGATAGCTCAGGACCACTTTATCCAGTCACCGGTTCCACAAGTCATGCCTTTGTCACTACTTCATCTTCCACGTGGCATCAACGACTCGGTCACCCTGGCGATCAAGTCTTGACGCAATTATCTTCTCGTAGTTTAATTTATTGTCGTTTATCTAAAAATAATGTAATGTGCCAAGCTTGTCATCTTGGTAAACATATTAGACTTCCGTTTTCTTTATTTGATTCTACTGTGTCTGCACCTTTTGAGATTATTCATTCTGACTTGTGGACATCTCCTGTTTCTAGTTTTGGTGGTTTGAAATATTATATTCTTTTTCTTGATCATTACTCTCATTACCTTTGGATTTACCCCCTAAAACACAAATCAGAAGCTTTCTCAAAATTTCTACATTTCTCCAACATAATCAAAAATCAATTTGGTGGTACCATCAAACAATTTCAATGTGACAATGGGCGCGAATATAACAACAACCTATTTCACGATCACTTTGCGTCTAATGACATTTTTTTCCGTTTCTCATGCCCTCATACCTCCCAGCAAAACGGAAGGTCTGAACGAATGATTCGTACCATAAACAACATGATGAGAACCTTTCTTTTTCACTCTCACCTCCCTCCCCCATTAGGGTTACCCTAATATCCATTAGGGTTTAAGTTAGCCCATTAGGGTTTAGGTCAGGTCAAGAGCCCATTTTGTATCCCTATTTATATAGGGTTAAACCATGAATATTATTATCAAGCATTCTATATTATATCATGATTATATCATGGTATCAGAGATCTAGGTTAAAACCCTACTGCTGACCATAACCCGCTGCCGCCGACCGCCACCTCCGACGACCTTTTAGTCGTCATCCAAAATGATACCCCTCATTACCGCCTCTTCCACCGTCACCCTACATACGATCACCTTAGAGTTGTTGGCTACCTATGTTTTCCACGCCTACATACAAGTCACAAACTTCAGCCTCGCTCCACACCGTGTATTTTTCTTGGCTACCCCACATATCACCGGGGTTTCCACTGCTTCGATCTCTCCACTCGGAAGATCATCATCTCTCGTCATGTCACCTTTGACGAAACTGTCTTTCCTTATGGGTCTGTCACTCCCACTGATCCTCCCTCCTATGATTTTCTCTCCGACTCTGATATGTCTATTACTCTTCGTCACATATTAGATTCCTCATCATCTTCTCCCGACCTCCAACCTCCTCCCGAAACCAAGGCTGGTATCACCACCCCTACTACCCCAACTCCCTCCCCGCCACCCTCCCCTCCTCACGAGGACCCTATCCCCTCCTCCTCCCGTTCATCACATGCACACTCGCTCTAAAAGTGGCATTGTGAAACCCACCCAAAGACTTAATCTTCAACCCACATCCCTTTCCCCTATCCCGAGGTCACATCTTCAAGCTTTGAAAGATCCAAACTGGCATAAAGCCATGCACGAAGAATATAATGCTCTTATTACAAACGGTACTTGGGTCCTTGTTCCACGACCACCAGGGGAAAATGTGGTCCGTTCTATATGGCTATTTAAACAGAAGTTTAATGCTGACGGTTCTCTCTCGCGCTACAAAGCACGTTTAGTTGCTAACAGGCGTAGTCAGCAGCAGGGTATTGATTGTGATGAGACTTTTAGCCCGGTTGTCAAACCGGCTACTATACGGACTGTTCTCAGCTTGGCTATCTCCAGACACTGGCCTATTCATCAGCTTGACGTGAAGAATGCCTTTCGGAGACGGTCTACATGCATCAGCCCCCAGGTTTTCGAGACCCTGAGCATCCTGACTATGTATGTCATTTACAGAGGTCTTTATATGGATTGAAACAGGCCCCTAGGGCTTGGTACCATCGTTTTGCTCAGCATGCTGTTCGCATGGGATTCCAGCACAGTCTCACGAATTCGTCACTCTTCATTTATAATCATGGCCCAAATACTGCATATCTTCTCCTTTACGTTGATGACATCGTATTGACTGCGTCCTCTACGACACTCCTTCAATCTATTATTACTCAGCTCAGCCGAGAGTTTTCCATGACTGATCTTGGGGCTCTGAATTATTTTTTGGGCATTTCGGCCACTCGTTCCTCTCACGGTCTCTTTCTCTCATAGAGAAAATATGCTTATGAGATCCTAGAAAGGGCTAACATGCTTCAGTGCAACCCAGCTCGTACTCCTACTGAGACCACTCATAAGCTGGGTGCTACTGGACCTCCCGTTGCAGACCCTTCTCTCTATCGAAGCCTAGCCGACGCTCTCCAGTACCTCACTTTCACCAGACCTGACATCTCGTTTGTGGTGCAACATATTTGCCTTTTCATGCATGATCCTCGGGAGTCACATTTCCATGCGCTAAAGCGCATCTTACGCTATATACGAGGCACTATAGACCATGGTTTATAGCTTCACGTTTCCCCCACGTGTGACCTCCGTGCATACTCTGACGCCGACTGGGGGGATGTCCTGTTTCACGTCGATCGACATCTGGATACTGTGTTTTTCTTAGAGTTAATTTGATATCCTGGTCTTCTAAAAGGCAAGGGGTCATTTCTCGGTCTAGTGCCGAGGCGGAGTACCGTGGCGTTGCTAACGCCGTTGCAGAGTTTTGTTGGGTTCGTAATTTACTTCGTGAGCTTCGGTGTCCGCCTTCGAAAGCCACGATAATATACTTTGATAACATCAGTTCAATTTACATGTCATCGAACCCTGTTCAACACCAGCGCACGAAACACATAGATATTGATATTCCCTTTGTTCGTGATCTGGTTGCCTGAGGTGCTGTTTGTGTTTTACATGTCCCCTCTTCCGCTCAGTACGCCGACATCTTCACCAAAGGACTTCTGACGCAACTCTTCAATGATTTCAAGACTAGTTTGAACGTAAGGAACTCTCCTTCCGATCAATCTGCGGGGGGATGTTAGCGGATATAATTTATATATTTTTATTTATTGTTGTATAATATTGGTTAGCCCATAGTTAGTTAGTCCAATGTATTTATCTTGTTTTGTATATGGCCCATCCGGCTTTGTATTTATTGGGATGTCTAATGCAAATTGACACATGGGAAAATAATATTTTATCATGGTATCAGAGATCTAGGTTAAAACCCTATTGCTGACCACAACCTACTGCCGCCGACCGCCACCTCCGGCGACCTTTTAGTCGTCGGAGGTGCCTTCAATATTTTTCCCTTTTCTATTTCTTCTCATAAATAATAATATAGCCGCCAGCACCAAATCAGAGCTCTATCATCAGTTTCTTCTACTACGTCGTCTGCTACGGCCCCACTCCTTTGATGGCCTCTTCTCCTCTGGACATTCTTCGTCGGACAGCCTCTGATTTGCAGTCGTCTCTCTCCCTTTATCAACACTGCAGTCGTCGATCTCGTCGAAATTGACTCCGTCTGTCGCAGCTCGAGCCCTCTCTCTGTGCTCGCTGCCTTTCTCTGGACTTCTCTGCCGTCGGCTCCATGATCGCTGTCATGACTCTCTCTTCTTCTTCAACGGAACCGCCTCTAGCCGCCGCTCCTCATATCTTCTTCTACGACGAGCAGTCATTGTTAGTCGCCATTGTCATAGCTCTGCCACAGCCGCTGCTACTGTTTTTCAATTATGTTTTGTTTATTTTTTCAGTTTAATCGTCTCCCTCCCGATCAAACTGCTGGGGGATGTTAGTGATTAGGGTTACCCTAATATCCATTAGGGTTTAGATTAGCCCATTAGGGTTTAGGTCAGGTCAAGAGCTCATTTTGTATCCCTATTTATATAGGGTTAAACCCTCAATATTATTATCAAGCATTCTATATTATATCACATGTAGTAAACCAGAAATTCACAATATCGACCACGCCACTAATTCACAATATCGACCACGCCACTGTTGCACATAAGATTTTCTTGGTGATTAATTATTTGATTAGCAAAACATAAATGGAAATCATAGTTGTGGAGAACTCGAAGGGTCTTTATTTATTCGTATGTATACACCATTAGAAGTTTGATGCAAGTCACTAACATAAAAGTATGGTTGATAGTTGGAGCCATGAAAAAAAAGGGTTTAATATTTTATTTGTTTAGACTTGTAATGTTCTTTATATATAGATCATGAGTAAGTTTAGCATTCAACCATAACTGAATAAGATGTCACCACTCACCATAGTTGTGGGTAGAGGTGCACATTTACCGGTTATAACCGGTTTCGGTTTTTTAGAGAACCGGTTTTTTTTGTTAACCGGTTTTTGCTTAACCGGTTTCGGTTAAAACCGGACCGGTTTAGGCCGGTTTTTTGGCTTTGAAGTGTAGAACCGGTAGAACCGGTTCCGGTTCCGGTTAAAACCGGTTTTTATATAACCGGTTCCGGTTAAACCGGTCCAAAAACCGATTTTGTGTATTAAATCTTTAAAAATACCAAAAAAATACTAAAAAAATACTAAAAAATACAGAAAATTTTATATTGTTTTTTGTTATGATATACAATAAAAAACAACATTGTTTGATAGTCTAACATTGATCGAAATTGAAATGAAAAAAACAAACGTGAACGACCAATTACGTATTATAAAAAACTAGGAATTATAGTTTTCGAATAACCGAGATTCAACATCGAAAAACCTAGGTCAATCTCCAACACATTACATAAACTAGGAATGATAGTCTTCAGCTAGAAATACCAAAGTTTTAAAATTCAAATTACATAAACGTCAATAATAATAATAGTAGGAATTATAGTCTTCAACTTTGTCGTCTTCAAATCTTCAAGCCTTTAATCCGAAAATTCTTCAATCTCACCCTCATCAACTTCGGTCGTTGGAGGTGATATCCCCATTTGTAGAAAATTTGTTAGTTCTTGAAGCAAATTCCAATCCGATTCGGGGATTGAAACCGATCGACGTTTTTCAACAAGTATTTCGTTAAACGCATTAAGTGTGAGTTTTTGACGTAAAATGCTTTCAAACATAAAACAAGTTGAGTTCCATCTTGTGGGTGTGTCAAAGTTAGGGCCTAAACATGGTTCGTTACATTGTGCACAAAAAAACCGGTAATTTGCTTGTCGTTGGTTACTTGTGCCATAAATTGTGGTTAAAAGATTTTTAAATTTCGTACGTAAATCATCACAAACTTGAAGCCCGGCTTGCACACTTATATTTATAATATGTGCAATACATCGGGTATGAAAAAAGTCGCCATCTAAAATTGGTTTTAGTCTTAATTTCATTCGATTGATGGCGTTTGTGTTGTTTGACGCGTTATCGAGGGACATAGAAAAGACTTTATCGTCTATTTTATATTCCGCCATAACGTCCAATAATATTTTTAATAAGTTTGCACCGGTATGTGGATAACCAAATAATTTAAAATCTATTGTCCGTTTCATCATTAGCCAACTATCGGGATGAAACCAATGAGCGGTAACGGCTAAATAGGAATTTGCATTTCCGTGGGGGGCGGTCCAAACGTCACAAGTTAGCGAAATCGAATTTTTGTAGTTTGCAAATCCTACAATTATTTCGGATTTCGCTTTGGCCCAAAGTGCAATAGCATCACGTCGAAGAGTAGTACGACTTACAGCGGAGTATCGAGGTTGAAGTTTCGTTTTGATGATTTCCGTAAGCCGCGGGTTGTCGAAGTGGTCGAATGGAAGTGCTTCTTGGATTACAAACTTGGCAAAGGCTTCTCTTACGGCATCGTTGTCGTACACAAATAAAGCGCCGTCCGATCCAATTGTAGTTTGCGACGGATCGGTACTAGTTTGTTGGAGCGCTTTGCAACCGCTACTTATATGTGCCCTCAACGTTGAGTTGCTCGTTGACGAATAAAACCTCCCACATTTCTTGCACCGAGCTTTTTTCGCACCATCTCTCATAACACAATAATCGAAATTCGACCAAACATCGGCGGATCGCGTTGTGGTTTTGATTTCCGCTACATCATCGTTGGTATAGTTTCGTGTTATGCCGGAAGTACCAACGGAAGCAGAACCGGTAGCGGAACATGACGAAGCCATCTTGAAATTGTTAGAAAATAGGTCGGGAATGCGAAAAACGTCGAGAATTGTGAGCGTTTTTTGCGGGGTGTTGAAACCAAATGAACCAACATCTATTTATACTAACAAATGAGGGGTAAAATGGGTATTTTTGGCATTTTAACGGCTATAAACGGCTACAAACCGAGCAAAAGAAGCCAAAATTCCAAAAAATCCCGTTTTTTAACGGCTAGTAAAAAAAACCGGTAAAAACCGGTTTTTTTTCCGGTTAAAAAACCGGTTAAAAAAAACCGGTTAAAAAACCGGGGTCCAAAACCGGGTCTCGCTTGGGCTGGGTAACCGGGTAATAGTCGGCGGTTCGGTTTAACCGGAACCGGTTTTCAAATAACCGGTTTTTACAATAATCGGTTCGGTTTTTTTTTCCGGTTTTTTTGATAACCGGTTACGTTGTGCACCTCTAGTTGTGGGTAAGAATAAAGTGGGACCAATAAAAGGCAGTTGAAAATTATTAGACCCAAAGAAAAACAAATCGAGAGAAAAAAAATGTGTGGACTAAATACAAGTAAACCGTGGTTTACTTCAAAGTCTTTTGTCGTATCAAATGTAGCCATAGACAAACAAATGTTTCATTTATTTTCTTGAGTAAATTACAACTTTTGTCCCCGTAGTATGTTAAAAGTTCTAGTTCGCGTCAAGATGTTTGGTTTGTTGTACCGATGGTTCCTATAAGCTTGGTTTTGTTGCACATTTGGTCCCTAGAGCATTGTTTTGGGGGTCTTTCTTAATTTGTTGGCGTCGACGGCAATTTTTAAAGCTCCATTAAGCTTAAGTAAAATAACTATTTTATCCACATCTTCATCTCTTACATCATCTTCATTTCCTTCGATGCAAACCAAAAAATCTCCTTTATCTTCTTCGTCTTAAACCATAAAATTTAAAATAATTGTAATATATATATATATATATATATATATATATATATATATATATATATATATATATATATATATATATATATATAGAGTTAGTATAAAATGTGGATTGCAAGTATTGTGTGAGTGTGTGATGAAATGTGGAGCGTCAGATCGAAACGATCTACGGTTCTAGATTCAGGGTCCTAAACGTAAATATATAATAATTGATTAATCAGTTTTTACAATTAGTCCCCTGAAAAGGGTATTTTAGTCTATTAATCAAGAATTAAAAAAGGAAGTTTACTTATTATCTCCTAATTTGGTGGGATTTCATTAAATAATTAATTATGTTTTTAATTATTATAATACTTTTAAAAATCTATTACCTAATTAGTAATTACAACAATTATATTAAAAAAACTCAGATTACGCTGAATACATGTCGTCATTGAATCATTTTAAAAAACCACGATTTAATTCTGAAAGAATATTAGAACCACTTATAATATAAACAACAACATTTACAATATTCTTGAAGAATATACACGACATTCAATACTAAACAATAATATATACAATATTCTTGAACAATATACAAAAATTCTATATCAGGTATAAAAACATAAATGAGAATGTACACATTCTGTGCGAATGAATCATAAACCATCAATTTCAAAATGCATTCTGATGATCTTGTTTTTTAAGCCCAATCTTCAAATTCTGAAAGAATATTGATTATTTTGTTTGCTCAATCTTCAAATCCTGATAGAATCAAAAGTATAATAACAAGGTACATTCTGAAAGAATGTAATATATCATTTGAAAGCCTATACATTCTAAAAAATATTCCCGATTCAAGATATATTGTGAAAAATACTTTCAAACTACACAGATGCAATTTAAAGATGGGCCCCAATATAGAGAAAGAAAACAGACGAGGATAAAAAAGCAAACCTTAAGTTGCAATCGGCTTCAAATTTGTACATAGAACTTGGGAATCAAAATATTATTTCAGTAGAAGAGGTGTTTTATTCTCATTCCTCCTTATTCTTGAATCAATCTCGACTGCAGTCTTGTGTTCTGATTACTCCTTGTGCTTGAATCGTTTGTGTGAATGATTGATTTCCTTTAATTTTCTGCTGAGAAGAAGGAATTAGGGCTTGAGACTTGTTCTGAAAGTGAAATCGGACCCATAGGGTCATCCTCGACCACTGACGTCGTCACCGGCGGTACGCTGTCGGCTTCTTCGCGTTTCCGGCCACTTCCAGCAGAAGGAGAAAGCTTGTATATTGGGTCTCACTTATGGAATTCTTCCGGCACATCTTTTCCTTTCCATTCTTCCTTTTTCCGAAATCCACCAGAAATAAGTATTCCGATGCAAACTCTGATTCCATTTCCCTCACATCTTTTCCTTTCCAGACATGATTATTAGGTACTGTAAGAGGATTCGATTCGGAGATGCAATATGAACAATCGCAGAAGGTGGGGCTGGAATCGAGATTGTGAGAGGAATAAAATCAAACATAGAACAAGATGAAGATGAACTGTGAAATTAAGATGTATCGATCCAGTTGTGATATGAATCTGTAGAAGAATACGAAGGCAATACGGCCGTAGACATGTAGGGTTCGCTTTTGTGATGGTGGGAGGATTTAAAGGAACAATTCCAAAAGTGATTCAACGTGATTAAGAAAAATTCCTTAATTATAGGTTACTTAATTTGGGTAATTAAATTAGTTGTATATAATGTTCCTAATTTGCCCCTATGAAATGATTGGCTGAGAATTACTCATACACTCACACAATAATTAGTCTCCACATATGAACCTACATCTATATATATATATATATATATATATATATATATATATATATATATATATATATATATATATATATATATATATATATATATATATATATATATATATATATATATATATATATATATATATATATATATAGACTTAGGATCTTTTGAGAACCATAAGTTCTCCGAGAACCCGAGAACTCGATGAGGAGCGTTGGATTTGATTAACTTCATTAAGGGCAAGATGGTCATTCCGTTTTTCTTTATTCCATTTACCAATTAATCATAAATCATTTAATCAATCAAAATCTCATTTAAGTAATTAATTAAAACATAATCTTATTTAATGATAACTAATTGAAGATTCACGTTAACTATCTATGAAGATTCACGAAATCAAGAACACGTATCAAGATACTGAGCCGCCGCCATAGCTAGATTTCGCAATTGGAACTGAAATTAAACTTTGCAGATCGATTTTTTATCTAATCGTGTTATCAAAAAGCAATATCTCGTTATCAATATCATTGAATTTATTCTTTTCTCGTTCTATCTGTTCTTCACGCATCACAAATTTGAAATCGCAACAAATACAGGTGAGTTTTTGATTTGATTACAGCGAATTCCTCAATTGATTTGTGTTCCGAATCGATTTTGTTAACTAGTAATGTTAGTTTTTTATGTTTCTGGTGTAATCCTCATGTTAACTTACACATGTCGCTATTTTTTTTCAATTTCTTAGTTTACCTAAAAACTTTGACTTTGTTTATCAGTTTATTCTCAATAAATAACATTAATATTCATGCGATTCAATTGTTTTATGTTAGTGTTACATGATTTCTCAGGTTAACTGAATTTCTACTACTTATGGAGCCTGATTCACATATTGGAGGAGAACGAAATGTTGGATGTATCGTCTCAGGTAGTCAAATTCTTCATGTATTCAAATTCTCAGTCATTATATTCAAATCATCCATAAGTAATGGAAATTCAAATGTTAACTTTGATTTGCTGTTGTATACTAGATATAGTTAATAAAGTAGCTAACAGAGTTGTAGAATCAAATGTTAGAGTTGAAAACGAAGATCATTTGAATATTATCACAGGTATTTATCTACTGTATCTAATAACAATCCTATATCAAAGTTTTTTCAAAGTTTGTAGAAGAAAAATACTATAATTTGTACATGTGTAAACCTTTGCACATGTACACATTTTGTTGCACATGTACACAGTTTTTTCAAAGGTTGCAGAACACAAATACTATAATTTGTTCATGTGCAAACCTCTGCATATGTACACATTTTGGTGCAGATGTACACAGAGTTTTTTCAAAGTTTGAAGAACACAAATACTACAATTTGTACATGTGCAAACCTTTGCATATGTACATATTTCTGATTCTGATGAGGAATTAGCTCCTGATTTGGCAGAAGAAGTTTCAGATGAATCTGGTCCTGTTTTGAGTGAAGAAGTTTCATCGGATGATATTGTTGAAGAAGTTTCATCGGATGCTATTGTTTTAACAAACTTTGATGTTGGAAATGTTGCTTCAATCTCAACATCCGGTTCAGAAGATATTCCTCCTGTTCCTGCAGGTACTACCTTTTTTCTTTAAAAATATTTGGACATGTGCAAACGTTTTTCAATTCAACATGTGTTTTCTATGCACCAATTGTGTACTTTTTTATACTTGTATGTTGTTTATGTGCATAGATTATTCTGAAGTTTATTGTGTATCAAAGATTTGCACGTGTGTAAACTTTTGCACACACACATGTTTGTTTACATTCAAGTTTGCACATGTACAAAGTTTATATATTTAAAACTTTGTAAATGTGCAAACATATCCATATACAGTGGTTTGAAATACGAAATACAAAAATTTGTAAATGGGAAAAGTTTTGTCCATGTGCAAACATTTGCACACACACAAGTTTGCACATGTACAAAGTTTTTTAATTTTGCATATGAACACTTTTCTTTGGGTCTGTTCATATGTTCAAAGTTTTGCTTTTGTGCTTATATGCTAACATACTACTTGTACATATCTAAATAGATTTTTGGTATTCGGGCGATACATTCAGCAGTATTGAAATCAAGGCTCCGAACTTGTCTGAAACGATTTACTGGATTCCTCAAGTTCCTGAATCGTATCTTCCTAGGAAAGATATGATTTTCGATCACATTGAGAAGGCTATTCTTTTCTACTTTAGGTATAGTGACAGAGCCGGTTTCAATTGTAGGTGGTCTTCTGTAAAATATGTTGAGCCAGGGTTAAAAGAAGTTTTACATAAGTATGTGATATGTTGAAGGGGTGGTAAAGCAGAGGGGTGTAATGCTAATGGTTTGCAAGCTGAAACTGGAAAACTGAAAAGGAAATATCCAAGTCAAATGAGAGAGTGTCCAACAAAGATTGGTATCAAGATGATAGGCAAGAGTGGTAGATGTTTCATACACTCGTTTCAGCCAATGCACAACCATGAGCTGTTCACCGAAAGCACTGTTCATATGTCTCGGTCAAGGAGGAAGTTGGATTATTTTGATAAATTACTTATTTGGCAGCTTTACAAGGCTAATGTAGGTGCAGTAAGAGCTCATGGTATTGTAGGTGCTCTCAAAGGTGGTATTGAAAAACAAGGTGCGAAAAAAGTTGACTTCAAAAACTTCTCAAGGGACTTGAACTGTTATACGAAAGACACCGATGCAAATTTGTTGTTCAGTATGTTGGAAAAACGAGTCGAGAATGTCAAAGGTTTTTTTTTACCATTTGTTAGAGGATACTGAGTTAAGAGGTATTTTCTGGGCTGATCCTATTGCAAAAAGAAATTATAAGGAGTTTTCTAATGTGGTTTCCTTTGATGCTACGTACAGAACTAACAAGTAAGTATTATATATGTTATATATATAGACATTTTTTTTGTTTTTTATATGTTTTTAAGAGTAAAATGTGTTTTTATAGGTACAACATGATTTTTGTTCCTTTCACCGGAATTGACAACCATCAAAGGTGTCTTACCTTTGGGGCAGCTTTAATCGCACAGGAAACTGAAGAATACTACACTTGGCTCCTTCATAGCTTTCTTAATGCCTTTGGAAGTGCACTTTCGATTGTTTTTACAGACCAAGACCGTGCTATGCGTAATGTTGTTCTAAATGTTTTCTCCCAATCTAGGCACCGTCTTTGCATGTGGCATATTGGTAAAACGTTAACAGTCAAGGTAAGATTAGCCTCCCTTTTCTAATTTGTACATGTGCAAATTGTTACTGTTTATGCACATGGGCAAACTTTTTGTCCATATGTGCTGATGATTACACATGTTTAAACCTTGGTACATGCAAATATTTTACATCCATAACAATTTGCAAAAGAACCATGTATCCATATTTAATATTTATTTTGGCATATATGCAACTTCCAGAAGTATGATTCCTTCTAATGCAAGGTCTTATTTTTTAGAGATTTTTTTAATGGTATAAACCATTTTGCACATGTGCAAACTTTTCATATGTTTTCACATGTGCAACTTTCTACATTTTTGTTTGATGGTTAAAATGTTAAACATGCATAAAGATTCATGTAACTATTTTAATGTAGGTGTCTTCAAAAGTGATTAAAGAAACTGACTTTAGAAGAAGGATGAACAATCTAATTTGGAACTCATGTCTTGATCCTGATGTCTTTGAGCATAACTGGAACTCGTTGGTAGCATAACATTGACTTAATGAAAATAAATGGCTGAAAAAGATGTATTCGTTGCGTTTATCCTGGATTCCGGCGTACTTAAAAGATATGCCCTTGTCTGGTCTTATGAGGACGACATCAAGATCCGAGAGTGAGAATTATTTTTTTCAGAGCTTCTTGTCAAATACAACCAACTTGATTATGTTCATGGTCAAGTTTGATGCTGCCATGTATAAACAAAGGATTATTCAGTCAGATAGCGACTACAACTCTGTAAACAAACTACCGCCAATTCATTCACGTTTGGAGTTTGAAGTTCAGGGATCCAGGTTTTACACGCATAAAATATTTTCCTTGTTCCAGAAAGAAGTTCACGATTGCATGTGGAGTTGCTCGGTCTCCAACTGTAGATCAATGGGTGCCAAGGAAACATTTATTGTTTTAGAGAAGATCATGGGTAAAAATTTACCAAACCAAAGTGTGTTCTTTAATCCCAATTCATGCAACTTCAGAAGTTTGATCAGAAATCAGTTCCAATATGAGGTATGTTTGCATATGGGAAAGTTTTTGCATATGAGCAGTTTGTTTGTTTGTAAGCATAATTTTGTCTATGTGCAAAGTTTTGCTTATGGGCAAATTTTTGCACACACACATATTCCCGCCCCCCTCTTTTTTTCTTGTTTTGCACATATGCAGGTTTTTACACTTTTACAAATTTTAGTCATTAGTTGCAAACTGTTTTCAGGTTGAGTGTTCTGCAGAAGATGACTCTTTCAATTGTAACTGCATGGTATTCGAGCATTTTGGATTTCTTTGCAGACATGTTCTATGTGTAATGAAATCAAAGTTTAGGTCTAAAATACCTGCAAAGTATTTTCTTAAAAGATGGCAAAAAGGTGTTATACGTTCACATGAGTTGGAAAACTGCTACTTCATTGGTGAAGATGTTGGATGTTGTAATGCATTGGTACAAGATGCATACAGAGTGATAGCAGATTCTATAAACATGATAGCACATGATACAGATTTTATCCTTAAGTTTATTGAGTGGCAAAAGGAACTTCGGTTTAAAATTGAACAGAATCCACCGAAAAAAGATACCCGTACAAAAGATGATTGTATATCTTCCATGCTCGGTATAAAGAAGATTAACAAAGTTACCATACATAATCCTAAAGGTGTGAAGTTTAAAGGGTCTGTAACTGGTAGGAAAAGGATTCAAGGGCAAAGAGAAGCAGCAATGAATTTGGTTGGGAAAAATCCTAGAACTTGTAGCTATTGTAAGAAGAAGGTAGCACCTAGAGAAAAACATGATTGGAGATGTTGTCCAGATAGATTTGAGGCTGAAAGAAAGGCAGCAGAAGAAAAAGAGGCAGCAAGAATGAACATTTGATTGTTTTTCATTTTTTTAGTATCACAGATGATGAGTTTTATATTGAGATTTAGTATGAATAATCTAGATAATGGTTCATTTGTTCTTTTAGGAATTTTTTTGGCATATATGCAAAGTTTACGAATTTATAAGGTTTTAATCATAGTTTATAAATTTGTCTATTTGCATTTTTGTTGATGTTTGAGAGATGTATACTGGCATTTCTTTTTTTGTATGTGCTAATCTCTTTATAATTGTTTTTGCTGGAAATAAATATTTACATATCTGCAAATTTTTTTGTATTGCTTTTGTTGTGGATAAGAAATTTTGCACATGTGCAAATTTTTGCAAATTATTTCCTCTGTTTTGCACATTTACATGTTTTTCATTATTGATTATTTTACAGGAGCATAAATATTTTTTTTTCTCTGAAGTATGAGATTATATAAATAAGATTTGAATTGGAACATCATTAAGATTTTGCCTATGTACAAAACCAATTATCCATAATTTGCCTATGTGCAGATTTTCGTGTACATTTGATTTTTGTGTTTATAAGTAATTTTGGACATATTAACATAATAGTAGTTTTGATTATAAGCTAAAGTAGTCCAAACAAGTTAACAAAATACAAAGCATCCTATTTTCAGATGTATTAACAACAGAAGTTTCATAGACAACCTAATTTATATTATAAGCATCCACTAACCCTTGTTTTATGGTACAAAGTGTAGTACTACTACTCTTTGCATGTTATGTAATCTAAGTCATACACCTTAATATATGGATTGGACTACACCCACAATGTCACTCAATTTCATGATGTGATTTTACCACATAATTATGTCAATTTATACTTATTATTTTCAAATTTATCAAAGTTGTACATGTAGAACTTTTTGATAAGTTTGCATATATGAAAAATTATTTTTTGTCCTTTTTTCTGTCTTTATTTAGGTTCAATTTTTTTTTTCATATTTCTATATCTATTAGTACAAGGAATTTATTTTCAAATTTGTACATGTACAACTTTTTGTAAATTTGCATATAATTCAAACTTATATTTTCTCCTAGTTATGTTTCTATGTGTAAAGTTTTTTGAGGTTTGTACATGTACAGAACTTTTCATAAGTTTGCCAACATAGAAACTTATATATTTTTGAAGATGTACACCTTTTTTTGGAAGTTTGCAAATGTGCAAACTTAATACTTTGCCATATTTTTGAAAATTCTTCAAATTTATACAGAAATTTTTTACTCATATCGGACATTGTAGAGTCAAAATATGTTTAGCAAACTACATATTTTTGCAAATTCTTCAAATGCAAGCAAATTCAAATACAACGAAGTTATGTGTTGAAGACAGAAAACAAATTAATGAATTTAAAAGTTAGAAGAGTAAATTGAAGCGGTTTGCTCTGTTTTTGTAAGCTTCAAGTAGAATAGAGCTCCTTAGTCCCATCTCTATCTTTGAAAAATCTTTTGAATCATCAATGAATTCCTTCATGCGTTTGTTCTTATCAGACATCAAAATCTTGGTTACATATTTCTTGCGGAGTCTCATCAGTTGAATTTTTTGTTCGTCGGATTCTTTTACAAACCCACAATCAAGCTTTGAAATTTGACCACCAGTGAAGCATTCCATGTGTCTCATTAAAAAGATTGCACAGTCTACTTTATTGTAGACTGTTTGCCATTTCATTTTGGACAACTTCACCTGTTGTTTAGCAATTATGTCTGCACTTTTGTGCTTCATTTCAGCTATATACATTGAGAAGAAATCAACTGGTAGTAGAACCAAGATTTCTTTAAGCATTTTTTCTTCTTTCTATTTATATATATGTAACGATGTTGAAATATTTAAGATTATAAACGCTTACCATTCTCTTTGGAGACTTGCGTAATAGCCAAGCTTCTTGTTTTTTATGTTGTCTAAAAGGTGTACCACTTTTTTGTTCAAGTCAAAGGAATAAACGTAGTAGTGGGAATGGTGACTAATTAGGAAGAACACCTGTATATATGCAAATTTAGTCATTAAGTTTAAATGATAAAATTTTGCACATGTACAAGTATGTGTACATAGGCAAATTTCTAATTTTTGAACATGTGCAAAAATTTGTACATGTGCAACTTATGTACAAATGCCTCATATACATTTATGCAGATTTAGAATTTTTGCCTATATGCATGTATCTGTACAAATGCAATTTGTTATATTTAAGAAAGAGTCCATACCAAATCAACTTTTTTCAGGTTTTTGATCTTGCATTTTTTGAGAGTGTTGTTGGTGTTGTCTTCGAAGATCTTGTACAATGCTTCTAGATCGACATCTTCATCAAAGTCTTCCTTCTTCTGTTATTTGATTAATTTAATATTAGTAGCATGAATATTACTTTTGTTCTTTAATAATTTATATAAACAGAATGAAATATTACCAGATGGATGACATTACAATAAGCTTTCTTTGGTTTGTGTTTGGTTTTCAGCCATTCTTCATGGTTTAAGATGAAGATCCACATATCTATGACATTTAAAGCTACACATGTGTTTGGTATCATTGTCTCCATCAAAATTCTGCTAAGCTGCATCCCATCTTTTGTCTCAAAAACTGGATGGCTGCATTTAACCAAAAAAAAAGTTAACTACTAGTTCTTGAATTTTTGCATAACTGTTTGTAGAATTGGTCCAGATATTCACATTTAAAAAAACTTTGTACATGTCCAAAGTTTGTACATGTGCAGAAGTACACAATTTTATACATGTTCAAAGTTTGTACATGTGCATAAGTCTTATTAGCCTAGGTAAATATAAACAAAACACTTATTGGATTTCACCCTCCAAAGCAAAAAGTCTATTTGATATTGTCATCTCGATTGGTTTCACCATATCCAGAACTTCAACAATTTTCTTGTAGTAAGGAGAATTATTGTACACGGATGGTTTCCGTAGCCTTTTAACCAATGGAGTTTCTTCTTCACTTTTGTCATCAATCTCATTGTTTGGATTCACCAAATGAATCTTCACCGGTTTTCCCTCATCATCAACAGGTTTTGCTCCCAACTTATCCAATATAATGCCAAACTCCTGGGATAATTTCAAATCGAAACTAGGTCTGTCAAAGTCTTCATCTTCTTTAGGCAGTTTAGATTGAAGTTGTTCAGCTATTTTTTCATCATTAGTATCTAAATCAGGTTGAGATTCCTAGGATATTTTCAAATTAAAACTAGGTCCGTCATAGCCATCCACTTGCTTAGTCAATGTAGGTGAAACTTGCTCAACTTTAATATCTTTATTGGTATGTATACTAGGTTTAACTTGCTCAAGCTTTTTATCATCCTCAAGATGATTAACATATGTGTAGCTACTGTTATTTTTATATACTTTTCCTGGTTTTACTAGGCCTACTAATTCATCGCATAACTGTCCCATGTATTCGCCATACGTGATAGGAAGAAGAACTTGGAATTTTGGGACATAGTTTGTCCATTTTTTTGGCAGGTCCAAATGATGATGTTGATGGAATTGTCATTTAATTGTTAATGTCTGTTTGGTGTTTGATGTTGGGTTTGTAAAGTTTTCTGCAATCTATGAACTAAAATCCTAAGTTCACATGCAACCTAGAAAGGATCTATGTTTTCTATCTTTGAACATATAATAATAATTCTAACGGCTAACAGAAATTTCTAATAACGACTAACAGAAATTTCTATATAAAACAATTAATAAAACTAACCTTTAGTTTTATTCTTGAAGCCGAGCAACACAAGTGTCCTGCCTCAAATGAGATCACACCCAGAAGCCCAAGCACAGGTTAACTGTCTTAACCTCTTATTTTGAACGGCTCGCTATAAAACCTTAGAGAAGGATTATAGACGGCAAGGAGAGAAGAGAAATTCCAAGGAGATGATTTGGAATGGTGCAAGTTTTCAAGTGATGGGGAGAGGCTTATTTATAGTGTTAAACTTTTGAACAATTGCATTCCAGCCCCTGCACTTATAATCAATTTAGCCCCTGCACTTTTAATTAATCCCAAATTAATTCCAATTAATTCTGATTAATTCCAAACTAGTTTATCATTAATTTATTATCACATAATAAATTAACGAACTATTTATTTCTCTCTCTATTTAACCTTGATGCCGGTTGGACTACCAAGGGCAACCCAAATGGACTTTGCTTCTATTAATAAGATAAATACAAATTATAAGTCATGGCTTAGACACCTAATCCAACAGTCTCCCACTTGGATAAGTCTATGACTTTAATTGTCCATTTATCTTCAGATTAATTAGCAAACTGTAGCTTCCTAGAAACTGCTGCCGAACTCTGACCTAGTCAGTTCTGTCCAAAGATAAGTGATCAGATGATCCTCCATCCAACTAGATATTTTTCAGACTCAAGACATGGATAAAATCAATCTGGTCTGATTCACTGTTCCTCGATTTCCGATTTTTATATGAATCTTAGACTACCAATTTAGTCCCGGTTGGCCAACCATTTTAGTCAACTTCAAATTCATCGAGAGGCCTACATATACCTGTTCCCCGTTAGGGTCAAGGGACGAATAAACTTTGACTCATATACTTATGTCTTTTACCAGACAAATTACTCACAACAACACGTTTTATAACACCGAGTTACCGATGCGTTTTCGTATTATCAATGAACAACCGTCTAGTAAATCATAACTCATATGTCTTAGCTTAAAGATCAAAAGATATTATCGTCTCAATATTGCTCGTGATATAATCCATGAAGCAATCCATTGAGCGCGGGTTTATCTAATACTCAAATCTTCATTTCCAAGTACTCATGAATGTTGCAGCAATCTTATTGCAATGTCAAACTCCTTAGACAATCTACAACTAATTCATGACAACCTTGCTTCATACTTACTCCCTAAAAGTATGAACGACTGTGGATATTTGAATAATCCAATTATTCAGGAAATAAAATATGCAAAATGAGACACAATGATATATTATTGACAAAATTAGTAAACCATTACTCATTAATAAATCTCCATTATTAAATCACATAAGTCAAATACCATAACATTGTTATAAGTTTCAAAACCTATCTAATTGCAAAAACTTATATCATCTCTTAATCCAATGCTCCTAGCATGCTGATTATGCTTAATCCTACTCAGAGCCTTTGTCAAGGGATCTGCAGGATTATCTTCCGATGATACCCTCTTTACAAGGAGGTGACCTTCTTCTACCCTATGTCTGATGTAATGGTACTTTCTGTCGATATGTCTGGACTTTCCATGATCTCGCGGTTCCTTTGTCAAGGCGACCGCACCTTCGTTATCGCAGAACAGTTCCAAGGGCTCCTGAATACTCGGGACTACTCCAAGGTCACCGATAAAGTTCTTCAGCCAAGCCGCTTCCTTTGACGCTTCACTTGCTGCTATGTACTCTGATTCGCACGTAGAATCAGCCACTGTTTCTTGCTTGGAACTTTTCCAAGTAACTGCTCCACCGTTCAAAAGGAATACCCAGCCCGACTAAGACCGACCACTGTCTCTATCCGTCTGAAAACTGGCATCCGTATATCCTTCAACTCTCAAGGTATCACTGCCACCGAGGACTAACACCATGTTCTTTGTCCTTCGCAGATACTTGAGTATATTTTTCACAGCTATCCAATGCGCCCTTCCAGGGTTTCCCTGGTACCGACTGACCATGCTTAAAGCAAAAGCCACGTCATGGCGAGTACACGTCATAGCGTACATGATCGATCCTACAGCCGAAGCGTAAGGTACCCGACTCATTTCAGCTATTTCTTCGGCTGTACTCGGACTTTGAGTCTTACTCAATTTTGCATTACTTTGGATAGGTAGCTCTCCCTTCTTGGAATTTTCCATACTAAACCTCTTTAGTACCTTTTCCAAGTATGTACCCTGACTAAGTCCAATTAGTCTCTTCTTCCTATCTCTCAATATTCTTATCCCCAGAATATAGGCAGCCTCTCCTAGGTCCTTCATGGCGAAACATTTCCCAAGCCAAGCCTTGACATCTTGCAAGGTTGGAATGTCGTTTCCCATGAGCAGTATGTCATCGACATATAGCACCAGAAAGGTGACTATACTCCTACTAGCCTTGACATATACGCAGGATTCATCCTCGCTCCTAGAGAAGCCAAACTCTTTGACTTTCTCATGGAAACAAAGATTCCAGCTGCGAGAAGCTTGCTTCAATCCGTAGATTGATCTCTCAAGCTTACACACCTTATTGGGATACTTTGCATTGACAAAACCCTCTGGCTGATTCATGTAAACATCCTCAGTCAACTTTCCGTTAAGGAAAGCGGTTTTGACGTCCATCTGCCAAATTTCATAGTCATGAAATGCAGCTATGGCCAGCATAATCCTAATAGACTTTATCTTGGCTACTGGTGAGAAGGTCTCGTCATAGTCAACCCCTGGGGTTTGAGTAAAGCCCTTCGCAACCAGTCTTGCCTTGAAAGTGTGTACCTTTCCGTCCATGTCGGTCTTCTTCTTGAAGATCCATTTGCACCCGACTGTCTTTCGACCCGGTACGTTGGCAACCAAGTTCCAAACTTGATTGTCATACATGGACTTGATCTCGCTATCCATGGCCTCTTTCCACTTGGCAGACTCAGGGCCCTCCACTGCTTCCTGGTAGTTAGCTGGTTCATCCAAATTTATCAGTGTCTTATCACTGACAAACGTGTCCCCATCCGAAGTTATATGGAACCCATAAAACTCGGGTGGCATGCTAACCCTACCGGAACGCCTAAGAGGTAAGGATACATCTGTCGGACCAACAGGAACTTCTTCCTCATGTTGGTTGCTAGTTTCTCCTAAGGTTGCGTCATCTGATGACTTTTGAATTTCTTCCAGATCAATGGTACTCCCACTGTCCTCTTTGAATATGAGCTCTCTCTCTCGAAAGACTGCTCGTCTAGCTACAAAGACCACGTCCTCGCTCGGTCTGTAAAATAGATATCCAAAGGACTGTTTGGGATAACCAAGGAAGAAACACCTTTCGCTTCTTTCTGTGAGTATGTCTTGAGTCTCTCGTCTAACGAAAGCCTCACAACCCCAGACTTTGATATGTGCCAACAAGGAAACTTTCCCCGTCCATATTTCATGAGGTGTTTTAGCAACCTTTTTAGTAGGGATAAGATTGAGGATATGGGCGGCAGTCTCTAAGGCATACCCCCAGAAGTGAATGGGAAGTGAAGCTCGACTCATCATGGAACGAACCATGTCCAACAGGGTTCGGTTGCGCCTCTCCGCAACATCGTTCAACTGTGGTGTCCTGGGAGGTGTCAACTGCGAAACTATTCCACATTCCTTTAGATAGTCTAGGAACTCGATACTTAGATACTCTCCGCTTCTATCGGACCTGAGCGTCTTTATCTTCCTGCCTAATTGTAACACCCGACTTATTAACAAAAACACCCCAAAAATTTTTGTTTTACAAACCAAATATTTTACAATAAAAACCATAAGTCTGGGGTATTAGTTAACAAAATACGAGTACAAGTGTATCACGAAGTACAATACATTAAATATTATACATTCTTCAAGCCGGGTATTACTTCAACACTAAGTCCTCAGTCACGGACTTTATCTTTTCCCTTCGCGGGATCACGCTCACCTGCAGGGACATATCACATAAACTGTGAGCTATAAAGCCCAGTGAGAAATCAAATCAAATACTACATGTATAAGAATAAAATTCTCTATACAAAGTCAAACATGTAATTTCATACAATACAAAATCAAACATGGCTCACGGGAAAATCCCGCTGTTGCCTAGACTCACGGCTGGTTCCGGTATTGTCTATATAAGTTTAAATATGGCTCACGGGTTAGCCCGCTGTTGCCTAGACTCACGGCTGATTCCGGTCTTGTCTATATAAGTTTTATTGACTCACGGCTGGTTCCGGTATTGTCATTTTATTTTATTGACTCACGGCTGGTTCCGGTATTGTCATTTTATTTTATTGACTCACGGCTGGTTCCGGTATTGTCATTTTAGTGTATATATATATATATATATATATATATATATATATATATATGTATTGACTCACAGCTCCGTTCTTGTCATCGCAATGACTCACGGCTTATCTGGTATTGTCTTTTACATATATTTTTACACTTGTCATTTTTGTCCCTCGAAGCCGTTTCAACCTGTAACAATACAATCATCATATATCGCATATGATATCAGTGAGATTACTCACCTGAAGGCTTGCTACTACTAGCGTTTATCGTTCCTTGCTTTGAAATGAAGTCCGTATGATTTTGTCCCAAACCTATAATTTCATTCATTTTCAAAATGATTATAGGTTAATACCCATTTCAATTAACTCTAATACACTAGAGTTCAATACAATATTGTTATAAATAATGTCTAGTTAATAAACTTTCCGTTTACTAACTTTATGTGAATTTTACTATTCACTGAGGCATTCGGATCGGTCTACAGTGCTCCCGAGGGGTCGGAAACTCAATCTAAAAATTTTCCCAAACTTTTCAGACCATAATACACCTATGGTTCAAATTTGAGCTTAATCGGACAAGCAACGCAAAAGTTAGCGTTTCAAAGTTTCTGTCCAGGATCTGTCCACAGGCGCGCCGCGCCTAGAAGGGGCGCACCGCGCCCAGCGCCTGTGCAGGTGTTGAAAATACGATGATCGATCTCCACGAGTAAGGGTTTTTAAGCCGGTTACTGTGTGACAGATATGTATTTTGTCTATTATATGCGGAAATAAATAAGAGTTGCGGAATAGTAAATCTAAACTAGACAGTATTTAAATAGACAGAAAGCAGTAAATAAAGTAAAAGTTAGAAGTTAAATGTTAGGTGTAATAAACGCCATTATCAACGATAACGTGTTTTTACAATAAATAAAAAGGTTAGAAGTTAGAAGTTAGAAATTAGATGTCAGATGTAATAAACGCCATTATCAACGATAACGTGTTTTTACAATAAGTAAAAAGGTTAGATGTTAGAAGTTAAATGTCTCGGTTAAATACAGTCCACATATGTTTTCGTTGTCACGGTTCAATTTTTATGTCTCGGGTGTTTGGTACAGTTGATTTATAACAGTTTTAATAAATCAATAATAACACGGATAATTTCAAAAGAACTTATCGATAGCAGATGAATATGACGATTTTCTTTGAAGCTTCGATTCTTGTTCTTTGCTCGGGTTGAATGAGGTTTTGGTGATATTTAGTGTTGGGTAGAGGTTGTTTGGAGGTTTGAGGTTTGGTGTCGGGTAGAGGTTGTTTAGAGGTTTGAGGTTTGGTGTCGGGTAGAGGTTGTTTAGAGGTTTGAAGTTTTGGTGTCGGGAGGATATCTTGTTTCTTGCGGTTGTGCGGTTTGATTCTTGATACCAAATGCAGAGATTTGAGAGTCTTGAGGTTTCTGGTCGTGGGTTTCTTGGAGAGTATATGAGTGTATAATTCTTGGTTGATTGGGTGTAACAAAATAGCAAGAGAAAGGCTCAATTTATAGTTGCTGAACATACAGGGCTCGCGTCGCGACCATATGGTCCGTCGCGTCGCGAAGGGCCATAGCTGGTGGTCGGTGCGCTTTTTGTCGGGTCAGTGCGTCTTCGCTGGTATGTCGAGCTTTTCGTCGCGATTCCTTTTGGTCGCGTTTGCTTTTGGTCGCGTCGCGAAGGATAGTGCGCTGGGTTGGTAGTCTCGCGATTAGAAAGTTGGTGGTGTCACGTTGGAATTCTTTGCGTTCAGTCTCTTCGCGTCGCGACCATCACCTGCGTCGCGTCGCGATCGCTGGGCGATTTTTGGTCTTCTGTCTTTGTTTCTTCTTCACGTCGCGACCACTATGTCTGTCGCGTCGTGATTGCTGTAGCAGTTTGATATTTTGTATTTTGCTCTTTGGTTTGAAGCGTTACTTCCTCAGATTTGGATGTTTTCTCAAAGTTTCTCGGTTCTTGATTTATTCTTGTTTTTGATCTCGAATTCATGCAACCTGAAATACTGATAATATTTGTTAAAAAACATTTCGACTTATTTCAGTGATGGTCACATAAAAACATAAAAACATTATTCAACAATTTCCCCCTATGTGATCATTAATGAAATGAGGAGAAAAATGTTTGATTGAAAATTCTTGAAATTTGGATAAGACATTTATAAAACCATATCACTTGTTTTGAAAAAGTGTGACTAGATTTTACTTATGTTTTGAAAAAATGTTTGTCAAGAATATTTGTTTCTGAATCAAAGTCTCGAGTTCGATTATCAAAAGGTTTTTGTATATGTATTTTCATAATATTCCTTAAGATTTTATAACATTTATAAAGACGACAAGTGATCTTAATAGGTCGATTCAGATGAACTTCTCATAGGTATGTCTCACGCTTGACTGAGGTGTTTGTTTGTTCTGGGTGCAGAACGGGTGTATAATCACTAAAGATGAGTGATATCTCTCAGTTTGAAGGTGTTGACTTATGCTTAATGTGGATTTATACCTATATACTTTAGTCACTTGGTCTTCATATTAGATAATCAATCACATAAGACTGGTTTCGGCATTACTCAGAGGGTTTCTTCATTCATGCCATTGATGTTCACTCTCTCTCCGTCGGGAAATACATGTAGATGGGTTTAGAAATATTCATAGTGCAGTTTGCAACTAAGAATATCCAATTATGAAGGCTACATTATCCCGGTAAATCTTCGGTTTTAAACAGCTATATTTGATAAAGCTTTTAAGAATTCGTTGTTTTGAGAGGTGTCTGTCTTGATGGATTGTTGTTGTAAATCTTCCTTTTCTTTGGTGATGTGTTCACCTTTGTCTTTATCTTTTCTTCATTTGTGCGAATACACCTTGTGTAAAAGATATCTGATGTGGTTACCAATTGTGATTTGTTGACAGCATTTATTGGATATGACTTTGTCGTTTCTTCATTTGTCAGATTCGTTATGCCAGATGATCAGTCTTTTCTTTGAAGTGATTTGATTGAGGATAGGGATAGGTGATATAATAGACAGTTTGTCTAATATATAAGAAAATGAAGGTATCGTCCCTGGTCATTTTGATATCTAAGCAAAAATGAGACTAGCATCACGGTATAAGAGTATAAATCCTATAAGTCATAACGAAAACACCTTTGCTCACAGAAATGAATTCCACTTAGCATTTAAAGACGAGGCACAATTTCTCACATGGGTTTGGTTTTCATCTGAATCTCCTGATCTTATGTCCCTTTACAGATAAAATCGTTATAATTGAAATAAATTCAAAGGGAATAAGAGAATATACACAACAAAAATGTTTGAAATTTGAACCTTCTCTTTAATTTAGAATCAATATAACTGAGAACATTCATCGAGCATAAGTATCTGAAAATTTAGTCACGAAGATGTTAATCACATGGTTTTATAAAGGCTTTAAAAGGATAAAAATTTATTCTAATTTTTTTTGAAAAATTTGGTTATTTGAATGTTTTTGGATTTTCTTTTTGAATGAAAGTAAGCACTCTTATGTACAAACAAAAAGTAAGAGATTAGGGATGGATGTTATCTGGATTCAACATTCCTAGACGGCCTAGGAAGTATTGAAATTTGGTTTCGTCTAAAGCCTTAGTAAAGACATCGGCAATTTGATCTTCGGTGTTTATGAAGTGCAATTCGATATGACCTTTTTGTATGTTGTCTTTGAGGAAATGATATCGAATGTCGATGTGCTTTGTCATGGAATGGTGCACGGGATTGTGAGAAATGGCAATTGCGCTGGTTGAGTCACAAAATATGGGAATTTGTGATACTTTGTAGCCATAGTCACGTAATTGAGTTTGCATCCACATGACTTGTGAACAGCAGCTTGCGGCAGCTACATATTCAGCTTCTGCGGTTGAAGTGGACACGCATGATTGTTTCTTTGAGGTCCAGCTTACGAGTCTGCCTCCTAGAAATTGGCAAGAACCAGATGTGCTTTTTCTGTCTAGTCTGCATCCTCCATAGTCGGAGTCGGTGAAGGCGTTAAGCTGAAAATCAGAGTTAGCTGGATACCATAAGCCAAGAGATGGAGTTCCTTTAAGATATTTAAAAATTCTTTTCACAGCTATAGCATGAGATTCCATAGGATTGGCTTGGTATCTGGCACAGACACATGTAGAAAACATGATGTCGGGTCTGCTGGCTGTGAGGTATAGGAGTGATCCTATCATTCCTCGGTATTTCTTTTGATCAACAGGCTTGCCATTTAAGTCAGCATCTAATTTGTAACCAAGGGCCATTGGAGTTTTTGCTGTATTTGATTTGTCAAGAGAAAAACGAGTTAGAAGATTTTTGACATAATTTTCTTGATTGATGAAAATTCCATCTGATGATTGTTTGACTTGTAGTCCAAGAAAAGTAGTCATTTCTCCTATCATGCTCATCTCAAATTTACTCTTCATCAAATCTGCAAACTTGATACTCAAGGATTCATCAGTAGAACCGAAAATAATGTCATCGACATATATTTGAACGATTAACAGATGCTTATTAAAAATTTTACGAAAGAGAGTTTGGTCAATTGAACCTCTTTTGAATCCTGATTCTTCTAGAAATGTTGACAATGTTGAATACCAGGCTCGAGGTGCTTGTTTTAAGCCATAAACTGCTTTTTGTAACTTAAAACTGTGATTTGGGAACTGTGGATCTTCAAAACCTGGAGGTTGTTGAATATACACATCGCGATCAATCTCTCCATGTAAAAATGCACATTTTACATCCATTTGGTAAACTTTGAAGTTCTTGTGTGCTGCATATGCTAGAAAGATACGAATGGCTTCGAGTCTTGCAACTGGAGCATAAGTTTCATCGTAATCGATTCCTTCTTGTTGAGAATAGCCCTTGACGACAAGTCTTGCTTTGTTTCGACAGACTATGCCTTGATCATCAGTTTTGTTTCTGAAAACCCATCTTGAACCTACTACAGTAACATCGGGAGGAGTAGGAACAAGATCCCATACTTGGTTTCTTTCGAATTCAGCTAGTTCTTCTTGCATGGCTTTGACCCAGTCTGGATCTTTGAGAGCTGAATGGATGGTTTTGGGTTCGGTCATAGATAAGAATGCTCCGTATAAACATTCATTTGAGGTAGCGGCTCTTGTTTGAATACCAGAATTGGGATCTCCTATGATTTGGTTTGTAGGATGATTCCTGGTCCATTTGTTTAGGCGAGTTTTTTCAGGTATTTCGATTTGTGTTTCTATGTCCCATTGTTCTTCTTGGTCTGGTGATTCTGTTGGGAATAGATTTTGGTTGTTGTCAGATATGTCTTTTTGGATTATAGGGTGAGAATGAGGTAATGAAGGTTCCCCCATAGATAATGCACTGGGATCATTTTGAACAGGTGGATTGGGAGTGTTCAACGAGGGATTTAGTGTTGGTAATTCCCCCTCGACTTGACCTGCATTTTCTTGGTTTGTTTGTGAAGTTTCTGCATCGGAGTTTCCTGTGGGAAAAGTAGAAGATGTTAGAAATTCAGAATTATAAGCGGTTTTGGGTTGTTCAAAAAGTAAATCAAGATCAATTTCTATGTCCATGTCAGGAGATGGTGTTTGTGGAATTGGATTTTGAAAAATAGTATCTATCATTTGTGAACCAAAATGTTTACGATCCAATTTCCTGACATAAAATTCATCGAAATGAATATCGGTACTTTCTTCAATTACTCTAGTACGTTTATTCAGTACTCGATAAGCAGCTGAGGTAAAGGAGTAACCAAGGAAAATTCCTTCGTCTGATCTTGATTCAAATTTCGAAAGGTGATCTTTGTTATTCTTTATGAAGCATCGACAACCAAAAATATGAAAGAATTTGATGTTTGGTTTTCGGTTGTTAATGATTTCATATGGTGTTTTATGAAGTTGTTTATGGATTAAAGAACGATTTTGAGTGTAGCAAGCTGTGGCTATTGCTTCTGCCCAGAAGTATTGTGGCAGATCTGCAAAGATGAGCATTGATCTTGCAGCTTCGCACAGAGTTCGGTTCTTTCTTTCAACAACGCCGTTTTGTTGAGGAGTGTAAGGGGCTGAAAAGTTGTGTTCGATGCCTTTGTTTTTGAGAAATGAGTCTAGAGTTATGTTTTTGAACTCTAAACCGTTGTCACTTCGGATTCTTCGAACTGGTCGTTTGAGCTTTAATTCAATCTGTTTGATGAAGTTGATCATTTCTTCGGGTGCTTCTGACTTTAGCCTTAAAAAGAAAACCCAAGTAAAGCGTGAGTAATCATCAATAATAACAAGGATGTATTTCTTCCCTTTTATGCTTTGGGTTTTTGCAGGGCCGCAAAGGTCAATGTGCAGTAATTCTAGTGGTTCGGATACACTAGATTCAGGAATGCTTTTATGAGAGGATTTGGACAGTTTTCCTCCTTCACAAGCTGCACAAAGAGTTTCATTATCAAGTTTCAGAAGTGGCAGTCCGCGAACAAGATCATTTGCAATCAACTTGTTGATGTAGCCGAAGTTGAGATGGGACAAACGACGATGCCACAACCAACTAATATCAGCAGAAGCTTTGGACAAGAGACAGATGTCTGGTTTTCCATAGATAAGGTCCATATCTAGTGGATACATGTTGCCTAGACGATCAGAATTAACTAGAATGGCTTTGGTCTTGGCATCTGTGATTATGCTTCGTTGTTTGGTGAAAAGAACTTCATGATTGTTGTCACAAAGTTGTGATACGCTGATTAGGTTATGTTTCAGGCCATCAACGTAGGCTACTTTCTTGATGGTGAAGTGACCATTTGTTATGTTTCCATAACCTTTGATTCTTGCAGTCATGTTGTTTCCAAAAGTAACATCTTGTTTGGATTCTGTGGGTTTGAAGTCTCGTAGAAAGCTTTGGTTTCCTGTCATATGCTTGGAGCAGCCACTATCGATATACCATGTGCCGTCTTTGGGCTCTCCAGCACAAAATGCCTGCAATTAGACAGAAATTTTAGGTACCCAAACCATGGTGGGTCCTGATTTGTTAATGGTTTTTGATAATCTGAAATCATTATGGTTTATGTTAATTGGACGAAGTGGTTGAGGCTTGATTTGACTTATCAGATTTTCCCAATTTAAGATTTGTCTTTGAAAACCTGTCATTTGAAACGATTTCTGTTTTTGTGAAAAGTATCCTGTATGTGAAGATCCGTTTGATAACCTTTCTTTGTATCTGTGATTTGGATGATTTTGAAAAACACTTTGATGATTGAATGGAATTTGGTGAAATGATGGTTTCTGAAAGTTTCTTGAGAGATTGAAGTTTATCTTTTGAAAGCAACTTTGAATTGGTTTTTGAAAAGGTTTTTGAAAAGGTTTTTGTTTTGGATTAAAAGTTTGTTTTTGTGGCACAGAGACTGGTTTCAAAGGTTTCTCTTGGGTTTGTTTGAAAACTTTGGGTTTTCCTTGTTCCTTTTGAAGAGCAATTGGTTTAGAGGTACTGCCTTTCTCGTAAAAGGAGTTTTGGTTGGTAATTTGGATTTGGTGGGTTGAAGACCTATTAGTGAAAGATCTTTTGGAAACAGTGAAATCAGTATCATCTGGGTTATAGTTGATAACTGTTTCGTCGTCTGAATTTTCCTCATTAACAGATGTGGATAGATCTGTTAGAGTTGATTCAGAGTTTTCACTATTAGTCCTGGTTTCTTGTTTGGCTTGTTCGATTTCGAAAGATTCTCTTCCAATTCCAGGTTTATAATTCGTATCAATTTTGCCAGTTCCTAAGTTGTTTGCTTTAATGAAAACATCATCACTCAATTTTCTGGCAATATTGATAGAATCCAATTTTCCTTGGAATCTTTGATTTTCGGATTCAAGAAATTTGATTTGTTTTGAAGAATCATCTAGTTTTAAAAACAAACTAGTGTTTGTGTCAGTTAAATCTTGAATTTTTAGTTTTAACTGAAGGACTTCTATTTCTAAGGTATCTTTTATTTCAGATGGAAAAACAGATTGATTTTTTATTTCCAAGTCCTTTTTTTGTTTTAAGGCTTCATTTAATTGTTCTAAGACGTGATTATATTCTTCCGATTTTCGTTCGACGTCTCTTTCAAGTTTGTCTCTAGTCCTTGTCGATTCTCCAAATCTGAGTTGCAAGGTTTGTAATTCAGATTTGCAGATATCAGATTTGACTATTGTGTCATGATATAGTTTGAGATCAGCTTTCAAACTGTTCTCAATCTTAGTCATGTGGGACTCAAATGGTGTTTTTGAAAGACCGATTTCTGAGATCATAGACCATACCTGATCGATGACATATGGAGCTCTTGAGTAGGTTGTGGAAGACATTTTTGGGTGGTTTTTTTTTTTTTTTTTTTTTTTTTTTTTTTTATTTTTATTTTTTTTGTGAACAAGTGATATTAAGATGAAATTTTTAAAGGAAACTTGTTGGTGGTTTATAAAAACGCTACACAAAAGTTCTCGACAAAAATTTCAGATTAAATCACACAAGCTCTGATACCAATTGTTGAAAATACGATGATCGATCTCCACGAGTAAGGGTTTTTAAGCCGGTTACTGTGTGACAGATATGTATTTTGTCTATTATATGCGGAAATAAATAAGAGTTGCGGAATAGTAAATCTAAACTAGACAGTATTTAAATAGACAGAAAGCAGTAAATAAAGTAAAAGTTAGAAGTTAAATGTTAGGTGTAATAAACGCCATTATCAACGATAACGTGTTTTTACAATAAATAAAAAGGTTAGAAGTTAGAAGTTAGAAATTAGATGTCAGATGTAATAAACGCCATTATCAACGATAACGTGTTTTTACAATAAGTAAAAAGGTTAGATGTTAGAAGTTAAATGTCTCGGTTAAATACAGTCCACATATGTTTTCGTTGTCACGGTTCAATTTTTATGTCTCGGGTGTTTGGTACAGTTGATTTATAACAGTTTTAATAAATCAATAATAACACGGATAATTTCAAAAGAACTTATCGATAGCAGATGAATATGACGATTTTCTTTGAAGCTTCGATTCTTGTTCTTTGCTCGGGTTGAATGAGGTTTTGGTGATATTTAGTGTTGGGTAGAGGTTGTTTGGAGGTTTGAGGTTTGGTGTCGGGTAGAGGTTGTTTAGAGGTTTGAGGTTTGGTGTCGGGTAGAGGTTGTTTAGAGGTTTGAAGTTTTGGTGTCGGGAGGATATCTTGTTTCTTGCGGTTGTGCGGTTTGATTCTTGATGCCAAATGCAGAGATTTGAGAGTCTTGAGGTTTCTGGTCGTGGGTTTCTTGGAGAGTATATGAGTGTATAATTCTTGGTTGATTGGGTGTAACAAAATAGCAAGAGAAAGGCTCAATTTATAGTTGCTGAACATACAGGGCTCGCGTCGCGACCATATGGTCCGTCGCGTCGCGAAGGGCCATAGCTGGTGGTCGGTGCGCTTTTTGTCGGGTCAGTGCGTCTTCGCTGGTATGTCGAGCTTTTCGTCGCGATTCCTTTTGGTCGCGTTTGCTTTTGGTCGCGTCGCGAAGGATAGTGCGCTGGGTTGGTAGTCTCGCGATTAGAAAGTTGGTGGTGTCACGTTGGAATTCTTTGCGTTCAGTCTCTTCGCGTCGCGACCATCACCTGCGTCGCGTCGCGATCGCTGGGCGATTTTTGGTCTTCTGTTTTTGTTTCTTCTTCACGTCGCGACCACTATGTCTGTCGCGTCGTGATTGCTGTAGCAGTTTGATATTTTGTATTTTGCTCTTTGGTTTGAAGCGTTACTTCCTCAGATTTGGATGTTTTCTCAAAGTTTCTCGGTTCTTGATTTATTCTTGTTTTTGATCTCGAATTCATGCAACCTGAAATACTGATAATATTTGTTAAAAAACATTTCGACTTATTTCAGTGATGGTCACATAAAAACATAAAAACATTATTCAACAGCAGGTTCCTGTGCAGTCGCGAATTTCACTGTAGCATGCAGTTTTCTCATATTAAGTGCTTATTTTCGTTCTTAATCACTTGGGGTTTGTTCCTAGGCTAAAACCTTACATTTTAACAAGGTTTTTAACCATCAAAACACCCTCAATCATCCATACTAAGAATTAGGGTTCTTAGTTTTAACAACCCCAATTCTTCAATTTTACCATTTATAGCATCCTACTTCCATTTTATTGAGTTAAGCTCTTACTAGCATGACTTAATGGAAGTATTTCATCATTTCAACCACTCAATTACAACTGTAATTGCAGTTTTTGAGTTCTACAAAACTCACCAAGAATAACAATCAAGAACTTGGAAATTTACCTCAAATTCTTTCAATTATGCCCTTGTGAATGCTATACTCAAGCTTGCTAATTCCAAACCTTCAAGAACCTCAATCTTCTGCAGAAAATCAGCCAAGAAACTTGCTCCCGTAACTCCCAATTTTCTGCACAAGTGTTTCTTATATACTTCCAGAAATTACACTTTGGTCCTTGAAGTTGTATTTCTCAAACTTTTGCCACAATTTGCACAATTTATGACTAAAATTACATTTTTATAACATTTTAAGTCCAAGACTTAAAATGTCATTACCAAACAAGTCCTTTTCTGTCAAAAAGACCAAATTACCCTTTTGAGGTAAAATGACCATTTTGCCCTTTTTATTATAATTATATAATAAATACATTTTGGCGTTACACTAATTGATTCTCTACCTCGTTTTTAAACTCTTTGAACTTTTCAAAGGTGTCTGACTTGTGCTTGATTAAATAGATATAACTGTATCTACTAAAATCGTCAGTAAAGGTTACGTAGAACCGCGTGCCATCCTTTGTGGTTGATCTAAATGGACCACACACATCCGTGTGAATGATGTCCAGCAGACCCTCACTTCTTTCAAAAGACCCTTTGAAAGGTGATTTAGTCATCTTTCCCAACAGACAAGATTCGCATACATCATCCGACCTGAGGTCGAATGATTTCAACACTCCATCCTTTTGGAGTTGGGCGATGCGTTTCTTGCTGATGTGCCCGAGCCGACTATGCCACAGACATGCCTTTTTTACACCACTAGTAGAATCAATATAATTTACACTATGTCCTAAATTGTCAATACATTCAACGGTTTCATACACACCATCACAAGGATAAGCAGTAAAAATCAAAATACCATTTTCGAAAACAGAAATCGAACCAATTTTATTATCAAAAGAAAATTGAAATCCTTGTCTGAACAATGCGTGAAATGAAATAATGTTTCTTGCCATTTCTGGCGAATAGCAACAATTAATTAACTCTATACTAACATCACTACTAAGCACTAAACTGTAAACGCCGATCTTGGTAACAGGGGACGATCTCCTATTGCCCATGATCAAGTTCAGTCTACCGTGCTCCACCTCCCTGCTTTCCTTTAGGCCCTGCAGATCAGAACAAATGTGAAAACCACATCCTGTATCAAGGACCCAAGAATTAGAAGATGGTGAGTTTTTAGAGATAGTGTATATACCTGCTATCGATGGTTTTACTTTCCCATCCTTGACATCCTGCAAGTATTTGGGGCAGCTTCTCTTCCAATGACCCTTCTCTTTGCAGTAGAAACAGTTGGCTTCATCGGGGTTGGCCACACAAGGAATCTGGGAAGACTTGGTTCTCGAGCCATTGCTTGATGACCCGACCTGAACCTTTTCCCTCCAATTTTGCTTAGGAGGGCCCTTCCTCTTCTTTCCTTTGCCACTTCCAATGGCTAGGACAGGCTGATTAACCGAGGGTACACTTTTACCCTTCATCCCGTCCTCAGCAACTCGAAGCATGCGATGCAACTCAGTCAGGTTAGCCTGATTGTTGTTCAAATGATAAGCCAGCCTAAACTGGTCATAAGAACTCGGTAGGGAGTTAAGCACTATGTCAACGGCCAACTCCTCCGGTACAGGCATCGCAAGCTTTCTAAGCCGCTCCACGTAACCTTGCATTCTTTGCACATGAGCGTAGATGGACTCTCCATCTTTAGGTTTGCTATTCGTGAAGTCCTTGACCACCTCGCACCTCTCGATGCGCTCTTGCTTGCGGAACTTTTCCGCAAGCTCCTTGTGCATCTCAAAGGGCCAGTAGTCTTCGTATATCTTTTGCAATTCGGGGTTCATTGTGGCTATCATGATGCAGGCCACTTTGGTCGCATCATCAGAATGTTTTTGGTACGAGGAAATCTCCTCGGGAGTAGCAGTTTCAGAGTCAATATTGACAAGCTCGGTCTCGAGGACATACTCTTTGTTCTCGTACCTCAGAGCCATCTTGATATTTCTAATCCAGTCATTATAGTTTGTCCCGTTCAATTGAACCTTGGAACACAGTGAGAGGATAGAGGGAACACTAGAGTTTGAGTGGGGAGCGGATTGATCAGCAGAAGACATCTATAAAAGAAGATAAGTTTAATTGGATACTTGTCGGTCCTTATAATAACCCAATATAAAATAAGGCTAGGATCCAACTATAACAATTTGCAACATAGAAGAGGGATGCCGTAATCTATAAGCAAATTTTATAAAGGTAGGCGAATGACGATTCAGCCAATTCCACCGCGAAAAAATAATCTTATTATAAATGGAATTCCTAGTTTCTTTTGAGATTTATTGAACTGTTCAATAGCATATTTAATCTCGGATATGCCCCACCGTTTGTGACTGGGATGCCGAGGATCACAAACCGGGTGTGAATAACCATGCAAATTAGCTTGGTACTCTCGGGGTCCATTATCATCTCAAATTGATGTGCCGGTAAACCACACACGCTCCATCAACAATGATAACACCCGAGACACCCATTGCCACTCTTTATTCTCCCCCATTGGTGTGCCGGTAAACCACACACGCTCCACCAACGTTTCATAAAGTGCAATGTGCAACTTCATGGATTAGCATCAATTCATATTTTTACTAAAGTAACTAGATTGGGATTTTTATAATGATTCTAGTACTTTCAAATATATAATTATACTTTTAAGAGGCTTTAGCGGTTCCATCAAACCCGTTCGGCTAACGACACTCGACTGACCAGGAGAGCGGTGGGTGAGAATGAATACCCATTAGACTACCATTTTATAGGCAGTCGCCTTATACCCTCTTTATATGACAGTTTTGTGAATGAGGCCTACTAACGGTAAGACTAACCAATTTATCTTATATATAAAATATTAACTATTAATTATAATATATATAAGATGTATTTTAAACTTTTAAAATATTTCTGTTTTATCTATTTAATTTTTCAAAAATTAACTCTTAATTTTAAAATTAAATTTAAACCGTTAAACGATTTAATTTATCTTTTAATTAAACAATTATAACAATTCAATAAGAAAACAACCAACGCTCTGATACCACTGTAAGGTTTTCTGCAATCTATGAACTAAAATCCTAAGTTCACATGCTACCTAGAAAGGATCTATGTTTTCTATCTTTGAACATATAATAATAATTCCAACGGCTAACAGAAATTTCTAATAAAGACTAACAGAAATTTCTATATAAAACAATTAATAAAACTAACCTTTAGTTTTATTCTTGAAGCCGAGCAACACAAGTGTCCTGCCTCAAATGAGATCACACCCAGAAGCCCAAGCAGAGGTTAACTGTCTTAACCTCTTATTAAAAACAGCTCGCTACAAAACCTTAGAGAAGGATTATAGACGGCAAGGAGAGAAGAGAAATTCCAAGGAGATGATTTGGAATGGTGCAAGTTTTCAAGTGATGGGGAGAGGCTTATTTATAGTGTTCAACTTTTGAACAATTGCATTCCAGCCCCTGCACTTATAATCAATTTAGCCCCTGCACTTTTAATTAATCCCAAATTAATTCCAATTAATTCTGATTAATTCCAAACTAGTTTATCATTAATTTATTATCACATAATAAATTAACGAACTATTTATTTCTCTCTCTATTTAACCTTGATGCCGGTTGGACTACCAAGGGCAACCCAAATGGACTTTGCTTCTATTAATAAGATAAATACAAATTATAAGTCATGGCTTAGACACCTAATCCAACAGGGTTGTTGTTGTTGATCTTTGGTCATTTTTTCGAAATCGGGTGTCTTTTTTGTGGAGTTTCTGTTGATGGCTGATTGATTTCCGTCTCCTTCTCCACGTGACTTGGTGCATGGTACATGGCTGTGTCTACTTCTGTATTAACCATATATTTATCCACGATTTCTTTTTCTTCTTCTCCTTTGTTCATCATCTCATCGTGAACACCATCGTTGTTTTCATCTCTTTCACTGTCATCTCGGACGTTGTTGATGGCTTCAATGTTCATCATATCATCTTGCACATCTTCATTTTGCCCCACTTTTGTCATGGTGTCTATATTCATTTGGTCTCCACCCACATTCTCTTCGTTTTCTTTATTTAGTTGATGACCAACGACATTATCCCCTGTCTCTGTATTCATCACATCATCACCATCTTTATTGGCATCACCATCACTACTGTCATCTTTTGCATCATCATTTTCCTTGTCTTTATCACCATCATCTTCATTTTCCTTATCTTTTACATCATCATTATGATCATTTTCATTATGACTTTGTTGATCAGCGTCACTATCTTCACTATCATCATCTTCATCATCACTTTGCTGATCATCATCATTAGAACTTGCTGGTATGACTTCATTATCATTTCTATCTTGATATTCATCATTTTCATTTTTTTTATCATCATCATCAGTATCATAAGCTTTTGGTATGTCTTCATGATCATCGTCATCACCATCTGAATATGTATCGATACCAAACATCGATTGAAACTCCCTTTTCAAATTCAAAATCTCCTCATCGTTAGGGTTCTTTTACATGTAGGTCCAAAACATGGTTGTAAGTTCACATTCATATATGGAAATTGTAACACCCGACTTTTAAAACAAAAACACCCCTGAAAAATTTTTCATTTAAAACACAGGTTTCAATACATAAAACCATAACAAGGGTATATTTTAATAAATACGGGTACAAGTGTATCAAGGAGAGTATAAAATACCATAATCTCCTTTTAAGCCGGGCTGCTACTAACAGCATCTAAGAGTCCTACTTCACGAGTTACGGACTCTATCTTGTCCCCTATCAGTATCATGCTAACCTGCAGGGACAGTAAACAACGGTATGAGCCACAAAGCTCAGTGAGTAATCAAATCTGCAAATAACATGTATCAAAATACAATCGTATAACTGTCTGGATATCGAATCCAACTCCTAGCCTTACTGGCTGACCATATATACTCTAGGATCTCACATCCTATTCTGTAGCCTTACAGGCTGAATCATAGTGACCTGTAATTAACAAGCCACGTTAGTTATTTGCAACTATAATCATGTCTAACGATTTCTGTCCCAAATTTCTTAGTCTCAATGGACTGTATCATATATCATGACTATATAAGTCATATCATTTGTCAAGGCTATACAAGCTGTACCAAATCATTTCAGCATATAAATCATAGCCCATAGGCCTCACCAGCTTGGGTTCAACGACCCGGAATCATAGCCATAAGGCCGCACCATGTTCCTGTAACAATATCATAGCCGTATAGGCCATACCGGTTGGATATAGCATCCAATATCACACAATACAAAATCAAACATGGCTCACGGGTTAGCCCGCTGTTGCCTAGACTCACGGCTCCGTTCTTGCCATCGAAATGACTCACGGCTTATCCGGTCTTGTCTATATAGGTTTAACTCACTGCTCCGTTCTTGTCTATTATAGACTCACGGCTTATCTGGTATTGTCGCACCATTTAAAATTGACTGACTCACAGCTCCGTTCTTGTCTATAATAGACTCACGGCTTATCTGGTATTGTCATGTCATTGACTCACAGCTCCGTTCTTGTCTTTGTCAGACTCACGGCTTATCTGGTCTTGTCATGTCATAGTGTATATATAGATGTATTGACTCACAGCTCCGTTCTTGTCATCGCAATGACTCACGGCTTATCTGGTATTGTCTTTTACATATATTTTTACACTTGTCATTTTCGTCCCTCGAAGCGGTTTCAACCTGTAACAATACAATCATCATATATCACATATGATATCAGTGAGATTACTCACCTGGATGCTAGCTGCGTTTAATTCCCGGTTGTTTCTTGCCTTTGCGTGCACCACAACCATTTTGTCCCATACCTATTTATCCATTTATATATCAAATGATAATAGGTTAATAATCATCTACATTGACTCTAATACACTAGAGTTCAATACAATATCGTTACAATTAATGCCTAGTTAATAAACTTTCCGTTTACTAACTTTATATGAATTTTACTATTCACCGAGGCATTCGGATCGGTCTACAGTGCCCCCGAGGGGTCGGAAACTCAATCTAAAAATTTTCCCAAACTTTTCAGACCATAACGAGCCTATGGTCCAAATTTGGGCTTAATCGGACAAGCAACGCAAAAGATAGCGTTTCAAAGTTTCTGTCTGAGGGGCGCATCCCGCCCAGATAAGGGCGCACTGCGCCTGGGCGCACCCCGCCTGGGGTTTGGGCGCACCGCGCCTGGCACCTGCAGGTGCCTCCTGTCCAGCCGCGATTTATGCACTGTAGCAAGCAGTTTTGGTCCATTAAGTCCTTAATCAGGTCCTTAATCGATTGGGGTTTGTTCTAGGACTAAAACCTTATACTTTAACAAGGTTTTCAACCATCTAAAACAACCAAATCAATCAAAATGAAGAATTAGGGTTCTTAGTTCTAAAAACCCCAAACTTCAAATTCAACACTAATAGCAATCTACTTCCACTTTCTTTAGTTAAGTCCTTATTAGCATGACTTAAGGGAAGTAATAAACCATTTAAACCACATAATCATAACTGAAATGTACAATTTCAGTTTCTAAAATACCAAACCAAGAACACAATCAAGAGTTTGACTCAATTACTAACCTTAATTGCTTGGAATCATCATCCTCCAACAATTGATTCAAGTTCTTGTATTAAGCCTCATGATCTCTGCAGAAAATGCTCTCCAAAAACCACTCCCGTAGCTGCACAACAATGGCCAGTCAACAAGAGAGTCAAACTCTCTATTTATACCACAATTTTTTACAAATTTGGTCCCTAAGTTCATTTTCTTGAACTTTGACCACAATAACCAAGTTTTATTATAATAAAACTTCCATTTATTACATTTTGGCCACAACCAACAATATTTTTACATAATTGGTCGTTGACTTGGTCAAATGACCAAAATACCCTTTTTCGGTAAAACGACCAAAAATCAGTTTTTATAACATTTTAAGTCCAAAACTTAAAATATTATTTCAAACCAAATACTTTTCTGTCCAAAAGACCATTTTACCCTTACATGGTAAAATGACCAATTTACCCTTTTATTATAATTATATAATAAAGTATCTTGGCGTTACAGAAATCCTCTTCATTTTATCCTTCATCTCTATCAAATCTTCCTGTATACATTGTTAAATATACATTAGTAAAGTTTTAACTGTTTCATACAGGCAGATGTGTCCAAACTTTATGGTGTATGAAATTTTTGCACATGTACATATTTTTTCGTATGTGCAAAACTGAAATTTTTACATATGTGCAAATTTTTGCATGTGTGCAAATTTTTACACACATACAGTTTTGCCTATACCAAAGTTTGCACATGTTCAAAGTTTGTATAATAAAACTTGTACATGTGCAAAAAAATGCATATTTATTAGTTTAAGTAATTAGTACATTAAAAAATGTCACAAATATGATAATCATACATACCTCTCTTGTTTTCTCTCTAACAACTTGCTTTTGTTGTTCATCCTGTTCTTCATCTTCCTCAAACTCCCCAAAACTTCCACTTCTTATCTCCTTCTCTTCTCTTTTTTTCACCATGTCTGAATCCCAATTCCCAAGTGCTGGCAATCTCCTTGGAACATTATCTTTTGGACCTCTGATCTTGTGCATATATGTGAGTTGGAATAAGACAATTACATTCAGTACCAGTAATAATGAAATAGTAGATGCTGCTTGCAACAAGTACAAAATTACTTACAACAAGAAATGTGATTGGACCAGCATATATGCTTTTTGTGTTGTATGGAGTCCAACCTTCTTTTGAACCTTGAAGTCCCTTCAACACATATGAACACCAGTCCATATCTTTGATCTCCTTAACAGCCAGCAGCTTGTATACAATATCTTTTTTGCAGGTTCCACTCGTATAGCATTCGTGGAAGCGGTTTGCGAAGAGTGTCATGAAGTTCAGCTTGAAAAGTATTCCATCATCATCCGTCTCTTTAATCTTTTTCACAATAGTACCTTTTGCTATGTTTTCTCTAGGAAATTGATCCTCCTAAAGTTTAAAAAGATTGTTTGTTCTTTTGACTGGTTTGACTTCTTCTAAGCTTTGACTTCCTAAGGGAATCCCAAGTATTTCATGATCAAGATCAGGTGTGTGTTCTATGTCTCTTTTTCCGGTCCTCATGACCAAATTTGTGTCATCCAGGTTCTCTAACAAGTAATGTCCCAATCTTAGAGGACATTGGTGCATCTTGATGTTCAGAATGGATTTGAATCCCATGTCTATGACGGCTTCTTTTTGCTCTTTTGACATCACCTTGATTGCATCAATCAAGCTTGCTGGAGAAGTTTTAATTCCCAGGCCAAAAAGTTCATTAATTGCGTTGTTTTGAACTTTTACTTTATTTGCTTGGGCTTCTGACTTCTTACCCTTCAACTTATTTTTTGGTTTTTCTTCAGCATATCTCAGTCTTTTTCGTGCACGTGGTTCATTTCAAGTTGATGTAGATTCATCATTTCTTTTTGTTTTTTTTTGCTTTAATAGATGATCTTTTTTTAGTCAACTTGGTTATAGCCATCATCTTTATTTTTTTTCCTGAACTTGATTTTGATCTTATTATGTCACTTGTTCGGAATCCTTTGAATGGTGTGAGAGTTGACTTTGCTTTTTTGTTTTCTTATTGTCATTTTGTTTAATTCCTCTATCTTGTCTTTTTCTTTTAACACCTGATGTTATGGTATTTGAAGTAGAAGCTTTGACTGTTGTTTCCTCTTTTGAAAAATTCTGCAGCTTCTTTGTCCTTTCTTGATATTGTGCTAAGGTTTCGTTATCGCTGTCATATGCTAATGTGTTTGTTGAAAGAGGGAATGTAGTTATGATTATAAGATATATTCATGAATAATCTTTGCACATGTGCACAAGTTTGCACATGTTCAAATTTGTGCACATGTGCATGTTTTTCTTTAAAGTTGTCTGTGAAAACAATATATATAGAAATATTTATAGGTTTCCTTATGGATACGTTTTTTGCACATGTACAAAAGTTTGCATATATGTAAATTGACTATGTCCACCCTTTGCACATGTACAAATTTCGTTACAAATGTATACAAATTTGCACATGTCTAAAGTTTTGCATATTTGCATGTTTTTCATCAAAGTTTGTCCATGTAAACAATGTATAGAAATGTTCATAAGTTTTCTTTTGTACACGTTTTTGCACATGTACAAAAGTCTGCATATTTGTAAATTGACTATGTCCACCTTTTTCACATATACAAAATTATACATATAGGGAAGAAGGTAATAATAATGTGCTTAGTTGCACCTTTTTGAAATTTTTTTGTACCTGTAATGCTCTATACAAGTGCTGTCAAGTTCTCTTCATTTATCTCATATTCAATGTTGTAATCTTCTTCAATGTCACTCAACTGTCTTTGACTTTTCCTCATATTTTTTTCCTTTTTAACTTTTGTCCTGTACATGTAATAAATTAACATTTGAGTTAATTTGTTAATGACTATTCACAGGCAGTTGCTGTGATGTACAAACTTATACATGTGCAACAAACTACATACACATATAGTCAAACAATGTGGATGATTCAGGGTTGTACATGTACAAAGTTTGTCAATATGCAAATATTTCAACATTTCACAAAAAAATGTGTACATGTGCAGCAAAATCCATACACATATCTGCAAGCATGGTTAATTATTCATGGTTGTACATGTGCAAACTTGTCAATATGCCAATATTTGAACATTCACGGACAATTTTTGTGTACATGTGCAACAAACTACATACACATATAGTCAAACAATGTGGATGATTCAGGTTGAGAAAGTTTGTGAATATGCAAATATTTCATCATTTCATAGACTATTTTTATGATATACAAAGTTGTACATGTACAGAAAACTACATATTCACAGTGAAACAATCTCAATGTATTAGGTTTTACGTCTAACAAACATTTTATCATGAAAATATGTGAATGTTGTCCTCAAACAACTATCATTATGATAGTAGACTACTTTTTGTTGAACAAATCACAGGATAATAGCAGAAAATTATTAGGATCGTTGTATGATTTTCCAAAATCAACAAACAATGAGTGTGTTGTTCTAATTTGTACAGAAACACAGTTGAGAAGTAAAACGATCGAATCAAAGCAAGTTTGATAGATCTATATGTTTTAAATTGTGAGAAAGTTGTTTTTCATGAAAAAATTTCTTCAAATTTGAAATCCTACGACCTAGGTCGGTTTTTGGTGATTTTTGTAGTTTTTTTTTTGTAAAACAACGTCGGATATGCAGTAATTAGTGTTCTTCAACTTCAGTGGAACTTGATTTTGCTCATTGCTGATGTTTTGTGACTGAAAATTTCGAGTAAAAAGGAAAATTGAGAAGATTCGAAGAATGTATGAATAAACATGTGCATTTATTGAGAAGAAATCAATTGAAACTTGCGAGAATCGATCAGGTATTGAGAGGATCCGCCATAGACGTGTTCTGCAGAGTTATGAAGATTCGAAGAATGTATGAAGATTCGAACGTGATTCTCTTGAATTTTGGGATAATTATTTTATTTGATTCATTTTCCCTTTTCAGTTATTTTGTTTGTGATTTGTCACAATTGCCCCTGGAATGTTTAATTTGTTTAATTGATGTCCAATAATTTTGTGTTATTTACAATCTTGCCATTAATGAATCTTGACCATTAAAATTTCTCATCCGACGCTCCTCCTCGAGTTCTCGGGTTCTCGGGCTCTCCTTGGTTCTCAAAAAATCCCAACTCTATATATATATATATATATATATATATATATAATATATATATATATATATATATATATATATATATATATAGGGTCCGGTTCCGGTGAGGACACTTTTTTCGGTGAGGACTCGCGAGGACACCTTAAAAAAATTGAAAAAAAATATTAAAAAAATACAAATCATAAAATCAAGAATAGTACTATATCATTATCAAAAAAAAATTTGAAAAAAAAATTTGCATCATTGCAAAACGTAATGATGCAATTTTTCTGTTTTTATTTTGGATCATTATTTCTTTATAAAAAAAATAATGATCGAAAAGTTTTTTTTTGAATCTTTTTTTTCTCCGATATAGTATTATGATCCATTTTATTATTTATATTTTTTTTATATTTTTTTTCAATTTTTTTAAGGTGTCCTCGCAAGTCCTCACTTTAAGAAGAGTCCTCACCCGATCCTGATTCTATATATATATATATATATATATATATATATATATATATATATATATATATCAAATACTAGTAATAATATTTACTTATTCTTTTGAAAATATTTATTAAAAGAAAGCACGTGAATCTTATACTATCACGGTAAGAACCAATAGCTTACGTAAAAGTCCATGATCATAACACTAAAAAAGGATAAACATAAACAACGAAAGTATTACTAAATCATATATCAAAAGTATTAAAACGAAAGTATAACTCATAGAAATTCAATTGAAACCAACAAGTCTTATACTTAAAACACACCTTGCCCATTGAACATCAAGCTATGTCACCTCCTCAGATACATGCTAAGGTAAGCTTTATGCTTCTACGTTCATGATTATATATAGAAAATATCGTATTTAATTGTCGTAAGTAATATATTCCAAAAAATCATGGTTATAATGTTTATTACATTAAAATACTTTCAACATGTACCATATCGTTACAATTTCAAAACAAACATACTTTTCATAAACATCATGATACACATATCATAAAAGAAAATGTATTTTCTTTAGTATTCTATAGTTCATGTATGTTAAGAATACATTCTTTAAAAAAATGCATATTTGTCTTGAATTATAACTTAATGTATGTATTGCAGTTAGTCTCACAAAATTTATGTAACGACTGCTTTAAAAATTAATTGAAAAATAATTCATTTAAAAAGTCATATTTTTTTGGATGACATGTTGAAAGCATTTTCGATTTGGTTGAGGTGTTAATACCACACAGGCATAACAAATTGTTGTTGCTACAAAGTTGTAAGGTAATATAACAAATTATTGTACATTAGTTTCTCTAGGTGTTACGAAGTGGCCTTATCGAGTTATCATATGTTCTTCCTCTTTGACAACCTATCACTATACCTACTTTACAAAAAGTTTCCGATAACAACCCCAACAACCAGCCCATTTCCTACCCACTTCCAACTCCATAGAATATAACGATTCAATCAACTATTTTTCTTGGGAAGATAGACTTAGACGTATTTCTTGATCATGTAAGAGTCATTCTCAAATGTATCACATTGTTTCGTCTGTTGTATGTGCCCATCAAGATGGTTGTATGATATGTTGAAAATGGAATGACTGTTGAGTTACACCAACTATTGAGAAATTTCTCCATATAGTTGGTTTTGGGGGAGATCTAAAGATCTAAGATTCTTTAGGTACCGTAAAGATGACAAGATACGTCCAAAAATGATTGTTTGAAGTATTGAGTGATTCAAGGCTCAAAGACCTTGGAGTGATGTTTGGATTTCTCCATCAAAATAGTTACAAGAGGGATCAATAGCCGTGAATATGGTTAGAATCTTTGGTTAATTTGTTCCGACACCTTTGTGTATTATTGTCATCATGTATGTCCCCATTATAGTGAAGGATTCAGAGGAGGTATCTGATTTCATAATAGATGATTCACCACCGTAAACATATCCCATGACATTCCAAGTTTGGAAGTACTTTCAATGCAATTGACCACTAAATCCATTGTTAGAGAGGTCTATGTGTTGATTATCAAAGATCAAGTTTCAAAGAGAAGAGAGGGAAGAGAGCTAGGGTTTGAGAGAGATTTCATTAACTGTGAATATGAAGTTGTGAGCAAAATACAAAGAAAGCAAGGAATATATACATAGGCTAAATAAACCTAGTGGGTTAAATAAGGCCCAAACCTATAAAAACCTTAATAGGCTAACATCCCCTCTCAAACTCACAATGCGACAGCTATAAGCATTGAGAGTTTGTCACACAAAAAACGAAATCGAGAACCAGACAATGCCTTTGTAAACATATCATCAATGTGTAGGGTTGATGGAACATGTGGCAAAGTGATGGTTCCAAGTTGAAGATGATGACGAGTGAAATGGCAATCAATTTCTATATGTTTTGTTCGTTCATGAAAAACCGAATTATTGGCAATTTGTATTGCACTGTTGTTGTCACAGTGCAAGGGAGTAGGATGAGAAGCGTCAACTCCCATATCAGCAAGAAGCCAACGTAGCCAAACAATCTCACAAGTGGTGACAGCCATAGCTCGATGCTCAGCTTCAGTAGAGGACCGAGAGACAACATCTTGTTTCTTACTCTTCCATGAAATCAATGAGTCTCCAAGAAATATGCAAAAACCAGTGGTGGATTTTCGATCATGAGGATCGTTATCCCAATCAGCATCGCTATAGGCACACCATTTGAGTGAGGACGTGGAAGGAAACACAAGGGTTTGGAATTGAGTGCCTCGAAGATATCTTAAGATACGAAGAACAGCTCCCCAATGAACAGTTGTAGGGGTTGTAACAAACTGGCTAACCACATGAACTGCATGAGATATGTCCGGTCGAGTAACAGTAAGATAAACCAGACTTCCCACAATAGTTCGATATAGGCTTGGATCTGACAAGGGGACACCGTCTGTTGGAGAATACCTGGCATTAGTCTCCAGGGGAGTATCAACTGTCCTGTTGTCAGAGAGTCGAGCACGTTCAAATAGGTCAGAAATATACTTTGTCTGAGATAAAAGATAACCTTTTGAAGATTGTGCAACTTCAATCCCTAAGAAATAACGTAGTAATCCCAAGTCTTTCATAGCAAAGCGGTAAGCCAAATCACGCATCAAAGATTCTATACCGTCATGATCATCACCAGTAATAATCATGTCATCAACATACAAGGATAAGAGAATCCGACCTGCATTCGTGCATCTAACGAATAACGCTGAATCATGATTACTAGGAGTAAAACCGAGAGAAGTAATTACAGTAGAGAATTTCTCAAACCAAGCACGAGGGGCTTGTTTGAGACCATATAAGGCTTTCCGAAGCCGACAAACTTCACCTGGTTGGTGATCAATACCTGGAGGAGGAGACATGTAAACTTCCGCATGAAGTTCACCGTTCAAGAATGCATTCTTGACATCCATTTGGAAAATCTTCCATTGACGAATAGAGGAAACTGCGATCAGAGTGCGGACAGTAGTCATTTTTGCCACTGGGGCAAAAGTCTCCTCATAATCCATACCATATTGCTGTGAGTATCCTTTTGCAACCAACCTTGCCTTATATCTTTCAATTGAGCCATCAGACTTGGTTTTGATCTTATATACCCAACGACAACCAATCGTACGTTTTCCATGAGGAAGCTGTACAAGATCCCACGTATGAGTCTGATAAAGAGCTGTAAGCTCTTCCGCCATAGCATTATGCCAATGAGGATCAGTAACAGCTTCTTTGTAAGACTCTGGTTCAGAAAGCCGATGTATATTTGCAATAAAAGATGCAAATCTTGGCGAATAAGAAGAATATACAAAATCTGGCAGTTTAGTTGTCTTATGAGTACGTACAGGTCTCGATGGCGGAGGATTATATTCTTGAGCGACAACAGGGGTGGGAGCAGTTGCAGACTGAGCAGGAGGGTTGTCTGGAGCTATGGAAGCATCATCAACTGGGGCACTAGATGTAGTGTCATCACTATCAATGGTAAAAGGATCAATATTTTGAAGTTCTGACCGAGTCATGTTGTGAGACTGTACAGGAATAGCATAGTAAGGAATGTGCTCCAAAAAAGTAACATGTCGAGAGACATACAATTTCTGACTCGCCGGGTCATAACACCGATATCCTTTTTGACCAATACCATATCCCAAGAATACACAAAGGGCCGACTTTGGAGACAACTTGTTTCGTTCTACATGAGGTCTTAAGACAAAGCAGGTGCACCCAAATACCCGTAACGATGAATAATCAGGTAATTGACCATACAACTTTTCATAAGGAGACATTCCAGAGTTATGACGAGTAGGGATGTGATTAATCACATAGGCAGCAGTAAGGATAGCTTCTCCCCAAAAGACACTAGGAACATCAGAAGATAATAACAAAGGCCGTGCCGTTTCTACAAGGTGTCGATGTTTCCATTCTGCTATACCATTCTGTTGAGGAGTATCAGTACATGATGATTGGTGAACAGTCCCATCAGATGCTAGTAACTGAGTAAAATCATTAGAAGTATATTCCCCTCCTAAATCACACCGGAAGCATTTTATGACAGAAGAGTGTTGGGTCTTCACAAGAGCTCTGAAATTGCTATAAATGACAAAGAAATCTGACCTGCGCTTCATAAGATAAACCTATGTATAACGAGTATAATCATCAATGAACGAAACATAATAAGTGTTGAGTGTCGTAATCAACAAAATAAAAGAGTTGAAATATGGTTGGAAATGATTTATTAATTACCAATATCTCGTGATTGCACTACTTGTTATAAATACTAACTATGTAGTATGAATGGCAAGCAGGGTCGATCCACAGGGAGCGATGGTCTAATGGATTACACCTTGAATTCACGGAAGTCAAACTTGTAAAGAAAGTAACCAAAAGGGGGGTTTTGATGAATAAATGGACAACAATAATGTAAATGTCAAGAACAAATAACTTGGGACGAAATATATAGAATGATTGTTTTTATAATTTGGGGACAAATTCTGGTTTTGCATTTGTAGTCATATGATTGAAAATAACAATAAGAATGATGTTTATAACTTTAATCTTTCTACGTTGGTACTTTGTGTATGTTGAAAGCTCGCGCATACACCATTCACTTAATGTACCTTAGTCAAGAGAAGCTCATTAACTAAGACTAATCTTACTAATCAAATCTAGATAAGATCATAGAATTTGAATGAAAGATTGCATTATGTATTATGTGAATGTTCCCAACAATGTTTAATACTCCTAAACAAGCGTTGAAGCGTTAAAACATGAGATATGATTTTCACCTAATTAAAGATGACTATCACAAATAACATTTTATAAAACAATTACGGATTTTATAATTTGTATGACTAGATTGGTTGATATTTAAGATCAAATGGCCAATATGAAATAAATAGAAACCAAACACTTGTTAAATCTCAAAATCATATCACTAGAAAGATATAAAATCAAACATCAAACTTTATATTAAATCACAATCATAATCCTTAATACAAAACCAGAAAATAAGGTTACTAGCCACTCATGACTAGTAAGAGAAATAAACTTACAAAATGAAGAAAATCCACACTTGAAGTAGCACACAAACACAAACTCTAGAGAGTATTCAGAAGTTAATGGAATAAGAGATGATTCTAAGGCTAACTAGACACATCTATTTATACTAACACACCAAGGGCAAAATGGTAAAATGGACAATGGCAAACATCATCATTCCAACACCCATTATCTTCATCACATGGCCTCAAAATCAGGTTGGATCTGGATCTGGTCGTGTAGCATGGGAATGACAGCACAAGAGTGAATAAACAACTCAAAGTGGGCCAAAAAGTAGATCTGGTCACCAGGAAGAGTTACACGGCCGTGTAACTTCTTGGGCCAAGATTACACGGTCGTGTAATCCTGCAAAAGTTCCTGGACCCTACCCTGAGCTGACATGGCATCCACGTGGCAAACAAAGTTACACGGCCGTGTAACTTATAGGGCAAAAGTTACACGGTCGTGTAACATTCTGTCTTCGGAATGATTTTCAATTTTTGTAACTTCTTCGTTTGAGCTCCGTTTCTTCTGAAATTTCTTGTGTAGCTTCCCATTGTCATCCAATGCAAGATTCAATCCTCAAAAACACCTGAAAACAACCACAAAGTGTGAAAGTAGGTTGCTATTCTTGAAATCCCGAAAAAATATGAAAATATGCAATAATGAGAATGAAATGCAAGTTAAAACAAGGATAAAAAGGCATGAAAACATGCTTAGAAATACACCTAACAAATATCCCCAAGCTTAGACTTTTCTTGTCCTCAAGGAAAACAAGTATCTAAACAATGTGGAAAACAAACTACAAAGTATAAAAAGAATAGACACCCTAGGTAGCAACCAAGACAACATCAATCATATCTAAAAATCATGTCAATTTGGACCCTACACACATATAAGTTAGACCATCTATTCAAAACAAAAGACCATTATAAGGAACAAATTTTCATCAATTACTTAGCATAGGCACGTTGGGACAAAAGATAAACTCACACATGAAACCTTCACTATATATTCAAAGCGTCTCGCAAACAAAGGATGTGCTCACAATTGTTCACTCCTCTCGTGTTTATTCACTCATGTCACAAGATGTGTGACCTTGCAAGCTCCATTTTCAAGATTTGGCTATAAACACTCATTTTTATAGGAGGGGCGCTCGGATATCGAATCTAGGAAGCTTATACTAAGTTGACTTTGCTCAAGTCCTCCAACCGACCTCATTTGCATATTTATTTATTAAACACATGATTTTTCAAAACAGAGGGACAAAAATTTACAACTCGATTCCTATTTACAAAGGATAGATACCTAGATGACCGAAACAACTAAATCTTTTAAACTTCAAAATTGACCCAAGATGTATGAAGACTTTTAAAACATGGTCAATGAAGTTTTTAACCAAACCAAAATTGGATTTAGTTGTTGAAAACAAGGTATGATTTGCCAAAAGTGGTCAAAATCGTTTGGGTCATAAGGTAACGGCGCCAATTTGTTGAGTGTCGTAATCAACAAAATAAAAGAGTTGAAATATGGTTGGAAATGATTTATTAATTACCAATATCTCGTGATTGCACTACTTGATATAAATACTAACTATGTAGTATGAATGGCAAGCAGGGTCGATCCACAGGGAGCGATGGTCTAATGGATTACACCTTGAATTCACGGAAGTCAAACTTGTAAAGAAAGTAACCAAAAGGGGGGTTTTGATGAATAAATGGACAACAATAATGTAAATGTCAAGAACAAATAACTTGGGACGAAATATATAGAATGATTGTTTTTATAATTTGGGGACAAATTCTGGTTTTGCATTTGTAGTCATATGATTGAAAATAACAATAAGAATGATGTTTATAACTTTAATCTTTCTACGTTGGTACTTTGTGTATGTTGAAAGCTCGCGCATACACCATTCACTTAATGTACCTTAGTCAAGAGAAGCTCATTAACTAAGACTAATCTTACTAATCAAATCTAGATAAGATCATAGAATTTGAATGAAAGATTGCATTATGTATTATGTGAATGTTCCCAACAATGTTTAATACTCCTAAACAAGCGTTGAAGCGTTAAAACATGAGATATGATTTTCACCTAATTAAAGATGACTATCACAAATAACATTTTATAAAACAATTACGGATTTTATAATTTGTATGACTAGATTGGTTGATATTTAAGATCAAATGGCCAATATGAAATAAATAGAAACCAAACACTTGTTAAATCTCAAAATCATATCACTAGAAAGATATAAAATCAAACATCAAACTTTATATTAAATCACAATCATAATCCTTAATACAAAACCAGAAAATAAGGTTACTAGCCACTCATGACTAGTAAGAGAAATAAACTTACAAAATGAAGAAAATCCACACTTGAAGTAGCACACAAACACAAACTCTAGAGAGTATTCAGAAGTTAATGGAATAAGAGATGATTCTAAGGCTAACTAGACACATCTATTTATACTAACACACCAAGGGCAAAATGGTAAAATGGACAATGGCAAACATCATCATTCCAACACCCATTATCTTCATCACATGGCCTCAAAATCAGGTTGGATCTGGATCTGGTCGTGTAGCATGGGAATGACAGCACAAGAGTGAATAAACAACTCAAAGTGGGCCAAAAAGTAGATCTGGTCACCAGGAAGAGTTACACGGCCGTGTAACTTCTTGGGCCAAGATTACACGGTCGTGTAATCCTGCAAAAGTTCCTGGACCCTACCCTGAGCTGACATGGCATCCACGTGGCAAACAAAGTTACACGGCCGTGTAACTTATAGGGCAAAAGTTACACGGTCGTGTAACATTCTGTCTTCGGAATGATTTTCAATTTTTGTAACTTCTTCGTTTGAGCTCCGTTTCTTCTGAAATTTCTTGTGTAGCTTCCCATTGTCATCCAATGCAAGATTCAATCCTCAAAAACACCTGAAAACAACCACAAAGTGTGAAAGTAGGTTGCTATTCTTGAAATCCCGAAAAAATATGAAAATATGCAATAATGAGAATGAAATGCAAGTTAAAACAAGGATAAAAAGGCATGAAAACATGCTTAGAAATACACCTAACAAATATCCCCAAGCTTAGACTTTTCTTGTCCTCAAGGAAAACAAGTATCTAAACAATGTGGAAAACAAACTACAAAGTATAAAAAGAATAGACACCCTAGGTAGCAACCAAGACAACATCAATCATATCTAAAAATCATGTCAATTTGGACCCTACACACATATAAGTTAGACCATCTATTCAAAACAAAAGACCATTAAAAGGAACAAATTTTCATCAATTACTTAGCATAGGCACGTTGGGACAAAAGATAAACTCACACATGAAACCTTCACTATATATTCAAAGCATCTCGTAAACAAAGGATGTGCTCACAATTGTTCACTCCTCTCGTGTTTATTCACTCATGTCACAAGATGTGTGACCTTGCAAGCTCCATTTTCAAGATTTGGCTATAAACACTCATTTTTATAGGAGGGGCGCTCGGATATCGAATCTAGGAAGCTTATACTAAGTTGACTTTGCTCAAGTCCTCCAACCGACCTCATTTGCATATTTATTTATTAAACACATGATTTTTCAAAACAGAGGGACAAACATTTACAACTCGATTCCTATTTACAAAGGATAGATACCTAGATGACCGAAACAACTAAATCTTTTAAACTTCAAAATTGACCCAAGATGTATGAAGACTTTTAAAACATGGTCAATGAAATTTTTAACCAAACCAAAATTGGATTTAGTTGTTGAAAGCAAAAAGGAGGAGGCTTTCAAAACAAGTAATCGTTTTTATTGTATTTTTGTAGAAAATTTTCACTTTAAATGACTTGAGTGATCACTTGGTTCGGTCTTTTTATTATTATTATTATTATTATTATTATTTATTTATTTATTTTTTTTTTTTTTTTTTTTTTTTTTAGACCAATCTTTTAGAACCAAGTGAAATGATTTCTGGATTTTCACCATAAAAACATTTTCACAAAACTTTACTAAAATGATTAGACAATAATTTTTATGATATTTTTGAAATAATAAAAATTTAAACACACTAATGACCAAAATAATATAAACAAGGTCATATGACACATATTACCACACAAAAACTAAGAACAAATATAGAAAATAAGATTTTTGTCCATGACTTTGGAAAATCGCGATTTTGAGATAAACCTTATGTTTAATAGACAATATGCAAATGTATGGTCATGAGGGGGGACTAGTGCAACTTCCATAGTATTTCTTCTAGTCGATTACACACATTGATGTACTCACGGGTGAATAAAGCATCCTTTGCTAGAATAATTTTGATTCAATTTCATGTGTGTTTTATAATTCTCCCAATCGTATATATGCTAGAAAATTAATAAAAAGAAGTTCCTAATGAAGATCTAAAGTTTCAAAAGATGGTGATGTTGTATGTAGATAGGGGACAAAAATACAAGAAGTTTAACTATGAGATGTATTATAGTTGCAATTTAAAGGTGTCACATAGGTGGGAAGTAAGAGATAACAAAAATGCATGCAAAAGTTTAAAATAAATGCAAGAAATAAAATATTTTTGAATTTTTGTGGTTTTAAATTTTTTTTTTTTTTTTTTTTTTTTTTTTTTTTAAGGGATTGATTTCCCCATCCCCAAGCTTAAAATAAATGCAATGTCCACAATGCATTAAGGAAGGAGAAAGAAAGAAACAACCTATTGAGGGTCGGGGAAGGGTCCCCGTGGCGGAAATGGAGGATATGGGTACGGTGGGAAATATGGGTAAGGCGGGAATTGAGGGGGTGGTGGTGCTTGGCTGCCTGGCTGCTGTTGTTGCGGTGGCTGTAGTGGTTGCTGCTGTTGCCATGGGTTGAAGGCAACGGACCTTTGTATGTCAGAGAGTATAGACATAACATCTTGGTTATGTTTATATTGGTTCTCTCTAAACTGCTCAAAGTCTTGGCGCAGCTCCATTTGGTGTGTATCAATCTCACCAAGATTATCATAGATGCCTTGATAATCAAGGCGAAGATCCGCAAGCTGGGAGTTGATGCTAGAAAATTGCTCCATGTATAGACTGTGTTCTGGAGGAAATGAACTAGCAGAGCTTGAAGGGCCAGGCTCCTGGGGCTGTCTTGGTGGTGGACTGGGCTCTCGAGGGGGTAGGTTGGGAGCGGGTAGTTGTATGCCCATGTTGGATTGAGGCTTCCAATCTGTGGTGGAGACATGGTTGGCTAATCGTAGGATTCGGGCATTTCTGTTGTTGACCCGCAGGTAGTCGCGTCCGTCGGCTTGCCATATTTCGTCTGATTGGGGGCGTCGAAATAACCTCATACCCTCAAGAACATCAGAGGTGAGGTATCGCTCACCTCTGACTATCTCAAGGTTATCAGGAAACCTGATGCCCAGAGCTGGATGTTTGGCTATAAGAGTGATAATGCCACCGCAATGTAGCTGGCCAGATGAACTTCTACTTAGTTTAAGTAGTTTGTACATGATCCAGGATCCAAAATTTGGGGTTTTAGGCCCTGGATTAATCATGCAGTAGAGAAGCTCAAGCTCATTTAGGCCAGCTTTGCTTATCTCTTCTTGTGGGAAGAAGATAGAGGCAATGATGCGGTGGGTGACTTTTAGGACGGGATGGATGATGCTGGAGGCTTTGGCATTACTGGGACGGTAGAAGTTTTCCGTGGAAATCTTGGTCCAGAATCTGCCAACTTCACTGTGGAACTGTCTGTTCAGTTTGCCTCTTTGGTCATAAGTGTTGGCGACCGGCGCGCCAATAAGTTCACACAACTGGTTTTGTGTGATTTTGTATGACCTGTTGAACATTCTAAAAGACAAAACTGTTGTATGAGCGTTAAATTCGACAGATGATAAAAATTCGATAGTGGGGTTGGAATAGCTTTTCTCGCTTATATTCATCAACCCTTCCCAGCCAATATTGGACAGGAGTTTGCGTACTCCTGCCTCTATGTGCAAGTCTCGCAAAGTTGGGATATCAACGAATTTTTGTGCCTGTCCAGTTCTTTCCAAGAAGTTATAAAAGCGTGCTTCTTGGGCATCGGTCATGAATGCGATACCCGCATCACCCATATCAAAGTCCTGCTGTTCGGGCTCTTCATCGGAAGAGCTACTAGAGGCCGAATACACGATTTGTCTTTTACTACCCCTAGAGTAGGTACGGGACGATGATGCCATACTTTTTTTTTTTTAACAAAGGAAATTTTGAACAAAAATAACAAACAAACAAACAAACAAACAAAATATAAACACAAAGGTTTCACAATTCAAATCCAAGAACCAATTATCTAGCCAAAAACCAAGAATTATGAAGATTTTGAGTTTTGGAAAGAATTCACCGAATTGAAGCTTGACAATGGTGATATTGACCTTGATTCCTTCTATCCTAGCCTTCCCCAAGCTTGAACCTAAACAAATTCAACAATTTAGCAACAAAAATTCGAAACCCTCATTTTCTAGGGTTTCAAGAAATTCCGAATTTCACCATGGAATATGTTGTTTCTTGTGTTCAAAATGATGGAAAAGCTAAGGAATAATGATACTAACCTTTGTAGTTTAACAAATCTACAAGCAATCGGAAGAGAAATTGAGAAATTGAATTTTTTCCTTGAAGTTTTCGGACTCGGCAGAGGGTTTGGGAGCAAAATCGCGACTTGTGAAGTGAAGAAATGAAGTCATTGGCTTTTATAGTTGCGAAAATGACAAAAATGCCCTCAGCCTAAGTTACACGGCCGTGTAACTTTGGCTTGAATAGTTACACGGTCGTGTAAACTTACCTTATGACCCAAACGATTTTGACCATTTTACAAGGTTACACGGCCGTGTATCTTATAGGGTAAAAAGTTACACGGGCCGTGTAACATTCTGTCCCGTTTTTCATTTTTCGTTTTTCGTAACTTGAGCCTCGGTAGTCCGTTTTCGATTCCGATTGTTTTCTCAAAGAGGTAATTGAAAGTTATATACAGAAAAATTATAAAAACACAAAAATTCACATTTTGAAAAAATGACAAAAATACCCCCGGGTTGCCTCCCGGTTAGCGCACTTGTTTAACGTCGTTGGCTCGACGCATGGCTCCCAACGACGACGTTAAACAAGTGCGTAAAGATCATTTCAAATTTTGGGAGCCATGCGTCGAGCCAACGACGTTAAACAAGTGCGCTAATCGGGAGGCAACCCGGGGGTATTTTTGTCATTTTTTCAAAATGTGAATTTTTGTGTTTTTATAATTTTTCTGTATATAACTTTCAATTACCTCTTTGAGAAAACAATCGGAATCGAAAACGGACTACCGAGGCTCAAGTTACGAAAAACGAAAAATGAAAAACGGGACAGAATGTTACACGGCCCGTGTAACTTTTTACCCTATAAGATACACGGCCGTGTAACCTTGTAAAATGGTCAAAATCGTTTGGGTCATAAGGTAAGTTTACACGACCGTGTAACTATTCAAGCCAAAGTTACACGGCCGTGTAACTTAGGCTGAGGGCATTTTTGTCATTTTCGCAACTATAAAAGCCAATGACTTCATTTCTTCACTTCACAAGTCGCGATTTTGCTCCCAAACCCTCTGCCGAGTCCGAAAACTTCAAGGAAAAAATTCAATTTCTCAATTTCTCTTCCGATTGCTTGTAGATTTGTTAAACTACAAAGGTTAGTATCATTATTCCTTAGCTTTTCCATCATTTTGAACACAAGAAACAACATATTCCATGGTGAAATTCGGAATTTCTTGAAACCCTAGAAAATGAGGGTTTCGAATTTTTGTTGCTAAATTGTTGAATTTGTTTAGGTTCAAGCTTGGGGAAGGCTAGGATAGAAGGAATCAAGGTCAATATCACCATTGTCAAGCTTCAATTCGGTGAATTCTTTCCAAAACTCAAAATCTTCATAATTCTTGGTTTTTGGCTAGATAATTGGTTCTTGGATTTGAATTGTGAAACCTTTTGTGTTTATATTTTGTTTGTTTGTTTGTTTGTTTGTTATTTTTGTTCAAAATTTCCTTTGTTAAAAAAAAAAAAAAAGTATGGCATCATCGTCCCGTACCTACTCTAGGGGTAGTAAAAGACAAATCGTGTATTCGGCCTCTAGTAGCTCTTCCGATGAAGAGCCCGAACAGCAGGACTTTGATATAGGTGATGCGGGTATCGCATTCATGACCGATGCCCAAGAAGCACGCTTTTATAACTTCTTGGAAAGAACTGGACAGGCACAAAAATTCGTTGATATCCCAACTTTGCGAGACTTGCACATAGAGGCAGGAGTACGCAAACTCCTGTCCAATATTGGCTGGGAAGGGTTGATGAATATAAGCGAGAAAAGCTATTCCAACCCCACTATCGAATTTTTATCATCTGTCGAATTTAACGCTCATACAACAGTTTTGTCTTTTAGAATGTTCAACAGGTCATACAAAATCACACAAAACCAGTTGTGTGAACTTATTGGCGCGCCGGTCGCCAACACTTATGACCAAAGAGGCAAACTGAACAGACAGTTCCACAGTGAAGTTGGCAGATTCTGGACCAAGATTTCCACGGAAAACTTCTACCGTCCCAGTAATGCCAAAGCCTCCAGCATCATCCATCCCGTCCTAAAAGTCACCCACCGCATCATTGCCTCTATCTTCTTCCCACAAGAAGAGATAAGCAAAGCTGGCCTAAATGAGCTTGAGCTTCTCTACTGCATGATTAATCCAGGGCCTAAAACCCCAAATTTTGGATCCTGGATCATGTACAAACTACTTAAACTAAGTAGAAGTTCATCTGGCCAGCTACATTGCGGTGGCATTATCACTCTTATAGCCAAACATCCAGCTCTGGGCATCAGGTTTCCTGATAACCTTGAGATAGTCAGAGGTGAGCGATACCTCACCTCTGATGTTCTTGAGGGTATGAGGTTATTTCGACGCCCCCAATCAGACGAAATATGGCAAGCCGACGGACGCGACTACCTGCGGGTCAACAACAGAAATGCCCGAATCCTACGATTAGCCAACCCTGTCTCCACCACAGATTGGAAGCCTCAATCCAACATGGGCATACAACTACCCGCTCCCAACCTACCCCCTCGAGAGCCCAGTCCACCACCAAGACAGCCCCAGGAGCCTGGCCCTTCAAGCTCTGCTAGTTCATTTCCTCCAGAACACAGTCTATACATGGAGCAATTTTCTAGCATCAACTCCCAGCTTGCGGATCTTCGCCTTGATTATCAAGGCATCTATGATAATCTTGGTGAGATTGATACACACCAAATGGAGCTGCGCCAAGACTTTGAGCAGTTTAGAGAGAACCAATATAAACATAACCAAGATGTTATGTCTATACTCTCTGACATACAAAGGTCCGTTGCCTTCAACCCATGGCAACAGCAGCAACCACTACAGCCACCGCAACAACAGCAGCCAGGCAGCCAAGCACCACCACCCCCTCAATTCCCGCCTTACCCATATTTCCCACCGTACCCATATCCTCCATTTCCGCCACGGGGACCCTTCCCCGACCCTCAATAGGTTGTTTCTTTCTTTCTCCTTCCTTAATGCATTGTGGACATTGCATTTATTTTAAGCTTGGGGATGGGGAAATCAATCCCTTAAAAAAAAAAAAAAAAAAAAAAAAAAAAAAATTTTAAAACCACAAAAATTCAAAAATATTTTATTTCTTGCATTTATTTTAAACTTTTGCATGCATTTTTGTTATCTCTTACTTCCCACCTATGTGACACCTTTAAATTGCAACTATAATACATCTCATAGTTAAACTTCTTGTATTTTTGTCCCCTATCTACATACAACATCACCATCTTTTGAAACTTTAGATCTTCATTAGGAACTTCTTTTTATTAATTTTCTAGCATATATACGATTGGGAGAATTATAAAACACACATGAAATTGAATCAAAATTATTCTAGCAAAGGATGCTTTATTCACCCGTGAGTACATCAATGTGTGTAATCGACTAGAAGAAATACTATGGAAGTTGCACTAGTCCCCCCTCATGACCATACATTTGCATATTGTCTATTAAACATAAGGTTTATCTCAAAATCGCGATTTTCCAAAGTCATGGACAAAAATCTTATTTTCTATATTTGTTCTTAGTTTTTGTGTGGTAATATGTGTCATATGACCTTGTTTATATTATTTTGGTCATTAGTGTGTTTAAATTTTTATTATTTCAAAAATATCATAAAAATTATTGTCTAATCATTTTAGTAAAGTTTTGTGAAAATGTTTTTATGGTGAAAATCCAGAAATCATTTCACTTGGTTCTAAAAGATTGGTCTAAAAAAAAAAAAAAAAATAGAAAAAACAAATGAAAAAAAAAAAAAAAAAAAGTGGATGGTAAGCGGTGGAAACTCGATGTAGGACTCCGTATTTCTTGAAGAGAGTCTCTATCGTTCGGTTGCAGAAGTGTGATCCTCGATCACTTATAAAAGCTCTTGGCATTCCAAATCGACTAAAAATGTTGGCTTTTATAAAATCTGCAACTACTTTGGAATCGTTAGTCCGTGTGGCTTTTGCCTCTACCCATTTAGAGACATAATCCACAGCTAGAATTATGTACATATTTCCAAAGGAGGACGGAAACGGGCCCATGAAATCTATACCCCATACATCAAATATTTCGCAGAAGAGAATGGAGGTTAGTGGCATTTGGTCCTTTGGTCTAAGGTTTCCAACTTTTTGACATTGCTCACAAGATTTGCAAAACTTGTAAGCATCGGCAAAAATAGTGGGCCAATAAAATCCGGATTCAAGGACCTTATGGGCCGTTCTTTTAGGACCAAAATGCCCTCCACAGGCTTCAGCATGACAGAAGTTTAGAATAGAGTGTACCTCACGGAGATCTACGCATCTCCTTATGATTTGGTCGGGACAAAATTTCCACAAGTAAGGTTCATCCCACACATAATGTTTTGAATCTTTCTTCAGTTTGTCCTTCTGAGCTCGAGTGTAGTCTGAAGGGAAATTTTTGGTGACCAAATAATTTACCATGTCAGCATACCATGGCGTGATTGACTGGTTGGTAAGCAGCTGTTCGTCTGGAAATGAATCATTTAGTGGGGTTGGATCTTCATTGTTGATGATCCTACTTAAATGGTCCGCAACTAAGTTTTGCTTTCCGCTTTTGTCCCGGATTTCCAGATCGAACTCTTGAAGTAGTAGGACCCAACGAATGAGCCTAGGCTTTGCGTCCTTCTTTGTCATCAAATATTTTAACGCTGCATGGTCAGAAAAAACAATGACTTTAGTTCCTAACAAATATTGTCGGAATTTCTCCAAAGCAAATATAATGGCAAGAAGCTCCTTCTCTGTTGTTGAATAATTGCTTTGAGCGGGGTCCAATGTTTTCGAAGCGTAGTAAATGACGTGGGGAACTTTATCCTTCTTTTGCCCCAACACCGCCCCTACCGCGTGATTACTTGCATCGCACATAATCTCGAATGGTAGACTCCAATCTGGCGGTTGAATGATGGGTGTGCTTACCAACAGGTTCTTCAAAGTTTCAAAGGATTGTTTGCATGTGTCAGAAAATTCAAACTCTACGTCTTTTTGTAGAAGTTCGCACATTGGTCTTGAGATCTTTGAAAAATCTTTGATGAACCTCCTATAAAAACCTGCATGACCAAGAAAAGAACGGACCTCTCGGACACATTTTGGGTAAGGTAGAGTTTTAATAACATCAATTTTTGCTTTGTCTACCTCTAAACCCTTGACTGAAACAACGTGTCCTAGTATGAGTCCTTGGTCAACCATAAATCCTGCAAAAGTTCCTGGACCCTACCCTGAGCTGACATGGCATCCACGTGGCAAACAAAGTTACACGGCCGTGTAACTTATAGGGCAAAAGTTACACGGTCGTGTAACATTCTGTCTTCGGAATGATTTTCAATTTTTGTAACTTCTTCGTTTGAGCTCCGTTTCTTCTGAAATTTCTTGTGTAGCTTCCCATTGTCATCCAATGCAAGATTCAATCCTCAAAAACACCTGAAAACAACCACAAAGTGTGAAAGTAGGTTGCTATTCTTGAAATCCCGAAAAAATATGAAAATATGCAATAATGAGAATGAAATGCAAGTTAAAACAAGGATAAAAAGGCATGAAAACATGCTTAGAAATACACCTAACAAATATCCCCAAGCTTAGACTTTTCTTGTCCTCAAGGAAAACAAGTATCTAAACAATGTGGAAAACAAACTACAAAGTATAAAAAGAATAGACACCCTAGGTAGCAACCAAGACAACATCAATCATATCTAAAAATCATGTCAATTTGGACCCTACACACATATAAGTTAGACCATCTATTCAAAACAAAAGACCATTAAAAGGAACAAATTTTCATCAATTACTTAGCATAGGCACGTTGGGACAAAAGATAAACTCACACATGAAACCTTCACTATATATTCAAAGCATCTCGCAAACAAAGGATGTGCTCACAATTGTTCACTCCTCTCGTGTTTATTCACTCATGTCACAAGATGTGTGACCTTGCAAGCTCCATTTTCAAGATTTGGCTATAAACACTCATTTTTATAGGAGGGGCGCTCGGATATCGAATCTAGGAAGCTTATACTAAGTTGACTTTGCTCAAGTCCTCCAACCGACCTCATTTGCATATTTATTTATTAAACACATGATTTTTCAAAACAGAGGGACAAAAATTTACAACTCGATTCCTATTTACAAAGGATAGATACCTAGATGACCGAAACAACTAAATCTTTTAAACTTCAAAATTGACCCAAGATGTATGAAGACTTTTAAAACATGGTCAATGAAGTTTTTAACCAAACCAAAATTGGATTTAGTTGTTGAAAGCAAAAAGGAGGAGGCTTTCAAAACAAGTAATCGTTTTTATTGTATTTTTGTAGAAAATTTTCACTTTAAATGACTTGAGTGATCACTTGGTTCGGTCTTTTTATTATTATTATTATTATTATTTTTTATTTTTATTTTTTATTTTTTTTTTTTTATTTTTTTTTTTTTTTAGACCAATCTTTTAGAACCAAGTGAAATGATTTCTGGATTTTCACCATAAAAACATTTTCACAAAACTTTACTAAAATGATTAGACAATAATTTTTATGATATTTTTGAAATAATAAAAATTTAAACACACTAATGACCAAAATAATATAAACAAGGTCATATGACACATATTACCACACAAAAACTAAGAACAAATATAGAAAATAAGATTTTTGTCCATGACTTTGGAAAATCGCGATTTTGAGATAAACCTTATGTTTAATAGACAATATGCAAATGTATGGTCATGAGGGGGGACTAGTGCAACTTCCATAGTATTTCTTCTAGTCGATTACACACATTGATGTACTCACGGGTGAATAAAGCATCCTTTGCTAGAATAATTTTGATTCAATTTCATGTGTGTTTTATAATTCTCCCAATCGTATATATGCTAGAAAATTAATAAAAAGAAGTTCCTAATGAAGATCTAAAGTTTCAAAAGATGGTGATGTTGTATGTAGATAGGGGACAAAAATACAAGAAGTTTAACTATGAGATGTATTATAGTTGCAATTTAAAGGTGTCACATAGGTGGGAAGTAAGAGATAACAAAAATGCATGCAAAAGGTTAAAATAAATGCAAGAAATAAAATATTTTTGAATTTTTGTGGTTTTAAAATTTTTTTTTTTTTTTTTTTTTTTTTAAGGGATTGATTTCCCCATCCCCAAGCTTAAAATAAATGCAATGTCCACAATGCATTAAGGAAGGAGAAAGAAAGAAACAACCTATTGAGGGTCGGGGAAGGGTCCCCGTGGCGGAAATGGAGGATATGGGTACGGTGGGAAATATGGGTAAGGCGGGAATTGAGGGGGTGGTGGTGCTTGGCTGCCTGGCTGCTGTTGTTGCGGTGGCTGTAGTGGTTGCTGCTGTTGCCATGGGTTGAAGGCAACGGACCTTTGTATGTCAGAGAGTATAGACATAACATCTTGGTTATGTTTATATTGGTTCTCTCTAAACTGCTCAAAGTCTTGGCGCAGCTCCATTTGGTGTGTATCAATCTCACCAAGATTATCATAGATGCCTTGATAATCAAGGCGAAGATCCGCAAGCTGGGAGTTGATGCTAGAAAATTGCTCCATGTATAGACTGTGTTCTGGAGGAAATGAACTAGCAGAGCTTGAAGGGCCAGGCTCCTGGGGCTGTCTTGGTGGTGGACTGGGCTCTCGAGGGGGTAGGTTGGGAGCGGGTAGTTGTATGCCCATGTTGGATTGAGGCTTCCAATCTGTGGTGGAGACAGGGTTGGCTAATCGTAGGATTCGGGCATTTCTGTTGTTGACCCGCAGGTAGTCGCGTCCGTCGGCTTGCCATATTTCGTCTGATTGGGGGCGTCGAAATAACCTCATACCCTCAAGAACATCAGAGGTGAGGTATCGCTCACCTCTGACTATCTCAAGGTTATCAGGAAACCTGATGCCCAGAGCTGGATGTTTGGCTATAAGAGTGATAATGCCACCGCAATGTAGCTGGCCAGATGAACTTCTACTTAGTTTAAGTAGTTTGTACATGATCCAGGATCCAAAATTTGGGGTTTTAGGCCCTGGATTAATCATGCAGTAGAGAAGCTCAAGCTCATTTAGGCCAGCTTTGCTTATCTCTTCTTGTGGGAAGAAGATAGAGGCAATGATGCGGTGGGTGACTTTTAGGACGGGATGGATGATGCTGGAGGCTTTGGCATTACTGGGACGGTAGAAGTTTTCCGTGGAAATCTTGGTCCAGAATCTGCCAACTTCACTGTGGAACTGTCTGTTCAGTTTGCCTCTTTGGTCATAAGTGTTGGCGACCGGCGCGCCAATAAGTTCACACAACTGGTTTTGTGTGATTTTGTATGACCTGTTGAACATTCTAAAAGACAAAACTGTTGTATGAGCGTTAAATTCGACAGATGATAAAAATTCGATAGTGGGGTTGGAATAGCTTTTCTCGCTTATATTCATCAACCCTTCCCAGCCAATATTGGACAGGAGTTTGCGTACTCCTGCCTCTATGTGCAAGTCTCGCAAAGTTGGGATATCAACGAATTTTTGTGCCTGTCCAGTTCTTTCCAAGAAGTTATAAAAGCGTGCTTCTTGGGCATCGGTCATGAATGCGATACCCGCATCACCCATATCAAAGTCCTGCTGTTCGGGCTCTTCATCGGAAGAGCTACTAGAGGCCGAATACACGATTTGTCTTTTACTACCCCTAGAGTAGGTACGGGACGATGATGCCATACTTTTTTTTTTTTTTTTAACAAAGGAAATTTTGAACAAAAATAACAAACAAACAAACAAACAAACAAAATATAAACACAAAGGTTTCACAATTCAAATCCAAGAACCAATTATCTAGCCAAAAACCAAGAATTATGAAGATTTTGAGTTTTGGAAAGAATTCACCGAATTGAAGCTTGACAATGGTGATATTGACCTTGATTCCTTCTATCCTAGCCTTCCCCAAGCTTGAACCTAAACAAATTCAACAATTTAGCAACAAAAATTCGAAACCCTCATTTTCTAGGGTTTCAAGAAATTCCGAATTTCACCATGGAATATGTTGTTTCTTGTGTTCAAAATGATGGAAAAGCTAAGGAATAATGATACTAACCTTTGTAGTTTAACAAATCTACAAGCAATCGGAAGAGAAATTGAGAAATTGAATTTTTTCCTTGAAGTTTTCGGACTCGGCAGAGGGTTTGGGAGCAAAATCGCGACTTGTGAAGTGAAGAAATGAAGTCATTGGCTTTTATAGTTGCGAAAATGACAAAAATGCCCTCAGCCTAAGTTACACGGCCGTGTAACTTTGGCTTGAATAGTTACACGGTCATGGCAAGCAGGGTCGATCCACAGGGAGCGATGGTCTAATGGATTACACCTTGAATTCACGGAAGTCAAACTTGTAAAGAAAGTAACCAAAAGGGGGGTTTTGATGAATAAATGGACAACAATAATGTAAATGTCAAGAACAAATAACTTGGGACGAAATATATAGAATGATTGTTTTTATAATTTGGGGACAAATTCTGGTTTTGCATTTGTAGTCATATGATTGAAAATAACAATAAGAATGATGTTTATAACTTTAATCTTTCTACGTTGGTACTTTGTGTATGTTGAAAGCTCGCGCATACACCATTCACTTAATGTACCTTAGTCAAGAGAAGCTCATTAACTAAGACTAATCTTACTAATCAAATCTAGATAAGATCATAGAATTTGAATGAAAGATTGCATTATGTATTATGTGAATGTTCCCAACAATGTTTAATACTCCTAAACAAGCGTTGAAGCGTTAAAACATGAGATATGATTTTCACCTAATTAAAGATGACTATCACAAATAACATTTTATAAAACAATTACGGATTTTATAATTTGTATGACTAGATTGGTTGATATTTAAGATCAAATGGCCAATATGAAATAAATAGAAACCAAACACTTGTTAAATCTCAAAATCATATCACTAGAAAGATATAAAATCAAACATCAAACTTTATATTAAATCACAATCATAATCCTTAATACAAAACCAGAAAATAAGGTTACTAGCCACTCATGACTAGTAAGAGAAATAAACTTACAAAATGAAGAAAATCCACACTTGAAGTAGCACACAAACACAAACTCTAGAGAGTATTCAGAAGTTAATGGAATAAGAGATGATTCTAAGGCTAACTAGACACATCTATTTATACTAACACACCAAGGGCAAAATGGTAAAATGGACAATGGCAAACATCATCATTCCAACACCCATTATCTTCATCACATGGCCTCAAAATCAGGTTGGATCTGGATCTGGTCGTGTAGCATGGGAATGACAGCACAAGAGTGAATAAACAACTCAAAGTGGGCCAAAAAGTAGATCTGGTCACCAGGAAGAGTTACACGGCCGTGTAACTTCTTGGGCCAAGATTACACGGTCGTGTAATCCTGCAAAAGTTCCTGGACCCTACCCTGAGCTGACATGGCATCCACGTGGCAAACAAAGTTACACGGCCGTGTAACTTATAGGGCAAAAGTTACACGGTCGTGTAACATTCTGTCTTCGGAATGATTTTCAATTTTTGTAACTTCTTCGTTTGAGCTTCGTTTCTTCTGAAATTTCTTGTGTAGCTTCCCATTGTCATCCAATGCAAGATTCAATCCTCAAAAACACCTGAAAACAACCACAAAGTGTGAAAGTAGGTTGCTATTCTTGAAATCCCGAAAAAATATGAAAATATGCAATAATGAGAATGAAATGCAAGTTAAAACAAGGATAAAAAGGCATGAAAACATGCTTAGAAATACACCTAACAAATATCCCCAAGCTTAGACTTTTCTTGTCCTCAAGGAAAACAAGTATCTAAACAATGTGGAAAACAAACTACAAAGTATAAAAAGAATAGACACCCTAGGTAGCAACCAAGACAACATCAATCATATCTAAAAATCATGTCAATTTGGACCCTACACACATATAAGTTAGACCATCTATTCAAAACAAAAGACCATTAAAAGGAACAAATTTTCATCAATTACTTAGCATAGGCACGTTGGGACAAAAGATAAACTCACACATGAAACCTTCACTATATATTCAAAGCATCTCGCAAACAAAGGATGTGCTCACAATTGTTCACTCCTCTCGTGTTTATTCACTCATGTCACAAGATGTGTGACCTTGCAAGCTCCATTTTCAAGATTTGGCTATAAACACTCATTTTTATAGGAGGGGCGCTCGGATATCGAATCTAGGAAGCTTATACTAAGTTGACTTTGCTCAAGTCCTCCAACCGACCTCATTTGCATATTTATTTATTAAACACATGATTTTTCAAAACAGAGGGACAAAAATTTACAACTCGATTCCTATTTACAAAGGATAGATACCTAGATGACCGAAACAACTAAATCTTTTAAACTTCAAAATTGACCCAAGATGTATGAAGACTTTTAAAACATGGTCAATGAAGTTTTTAACCAAACCAAAATTGGATTTAGTTGTTGAAAGCAAAAAGGAGGAGGCTTTCAAAACAAGTAATCGTTTTTATTGTATTTTTGTAGAAAATTTTCACTTTAAATGACTTGAGTGATCACTTGGTTCGGTCTTTTTATTATTATTATTATTATTATTATTATTATTATTATTTATTTTTTTTTTTTCATTTGTTTTTTCTATTTTTTTTTTTTAGACCAATCTTTTAGAACCAAGTGAAATGATTTCTGGATTTTCACCATAAAAACATTTTCACAAAACTTTACTAAAATGATTAGACAATAATTTTTATGATATTTTTGAAATAATAAAAATTTAAACACACTAATGACCAAAATAATATAAACAAGGTCATATGACACATATTACCACACAAAAACTAAGAACAAATATAGAAAATAAGATTTTTGTCCATGACTTTGGAAAATCGCGATTTTGAGATAAACCTTATGTTTAATAGACAATATGCAAATGTATGGTCATGAGGGGGGACTAGTGCAACTTCCATAGTATTTCTTCTAGTCGATTACACACATTGATGTACTCACGGGTGAATAAAGCATCCTTTGCTAGAATAATTTTGATTCAATTTCATGTGTGTTTTATAATTCTCCCAATCGTATATATGCTAGAAAATTAATAAAAAGAAGTTCCTAATGAAGATCTAAAGTTTCAAAAGATGGTGATGTTGTATGTAGATAGGGGACAAAAATACAAGAAGTTTAACTATGAGATGTATTATAGTTGCAATTTAAAGGTGTCACATAGGTGGGAAGTAAGAGATAACAAAAATGCATGCAAAAGTTTAAAATAAATGCAAGAAATAAAATATTTTTGAATTTTTGTGGTTTTAAAATTTTTTTTTTTTTTTTTTTTTTTTTTTTTTTTTTAAGGGATTGATTTCCCCATCCCCAAGCTTAAAATAAATGCAATGTCCACAATGCATTAAGGAAGGAGAAAGAAAGAAACAACCTATTGAGGGTCGGGGAAGGGTCCCCGTGGCGGAAATGGAGGATATGGGTACGGTGGGAAATATGGGTAAGGCGGGAATTGAGGGGGTGGTGGTGCTTGGCTGCCTGGCTGCTGTTGTTGCGGTGGCTGTAGTGGTTGCTGCTGTTGCCATGGGTTGAAGGCAACGGACCTTTGTATGTCAGAGAGTATAGACATAACATCTTGGTTATGTTTATATTGGTTCTCTCTAAACTGCTCAAAGTCTTGGCGCAGCTCCATTTGGTGTGTATCAATCTCACCAAGATTATCATAGATGCCTTGATAATCAAGGCGAAGATCCGCAAGCTGGGAGTTGATGCTAGAAAATTGCTCCATGTATAGACTGTGTTCTGGAGGAAATGAACTAGCAGAGCTTGAAGGGCCAGGCTCCTGGGGCTGTCTTGGTGGTGGACTGGGCTCTCGAGGGGGTAGGTTGGGAGCGGGTAGTTGTATGCCCATGTTGGATTGAGGCTTCCAATCTGTGGTGGAGACAGGGTTGGCTAATCGTAGGATTCGGGCATTTCTGTTGTTGACCCGCAGGTAGTCGCGTCCGTCGGCTTGCCATATTTCGTCTGATTGGGGGCGTCGAAATAACCTCATACCCTCAAGAACATCAGAGGTGAGGTATCGCTCACCTCTGACTATCTCAAGGTTATCAGGAAACCTGATGCCCAGAGCTGGATGTTTGGCTATAAGAGTGATAATGCCACCGCAATGTAGCTGGCCAGATGAACTTCTACTTAGTTTAAGTAGTTTGTACATGATCCAGGATCCAAAATTTGGGGTTTTAGGCCCTGGATTAATCATGCAGTAGAGAAGCTCAAGCTCATTTAGGCCAGCTTTGCTTATCTCTTCTTGTGGGAAGAAGATAGAGGCAATGATGCGGTGGGTGACTTTTAGGACGGGATGGATGATGCTGGAGGCTTTGGCATTACTGGGACGGTAGAAGTTTTCCGTGGAAATCTTGGTCCAGAATCTGCCAACTTCACTGTGGAACTGTCTGTTCAGTTTGCCTCTTTGGTCATAAGTGTTGGCGACCGGCGCGCCAATAAGTTCACACAACTGGTTTTGTGTGATTTTGTATGACCTGTTGAACATTCTAAAAGACAAAACTGTTGTATGAGCGTTAAATTCGACAGATGATAAAAATTCGATAGTGGGGTTGGAATAGCTTTTCTCGCTTATATTCATCAACCCTTCCCAGCCAATATTGGACAGGAGTTTGCGTACTCCTGCCTCTATGTGCAAGTCTCGCAAAGTTGGGATATCAACGAATTTTTGTGCCTGTCCAGTTCTTTCCAAGAAGTTATAAAAGCGTGCTTCTTGGGCATCGGTCATGAATGCGATACCCGCATCACCCATATCAAAGTCCTGCTGTTCGGGCTCTTCATCGGAAGAGCTACTAGAGGCCGAATACACGATTTGTCTTTTACTACCCCTAGAGTAGGTACGGGACGATGATGCCATACTTTTTTTTTTTTTTTAACAAAGGAAATTTTGAACAAAAATAACAAACAAACAAACAAACAAACAAAATATAAACACAAAGGTTTCACAATTCAAATCCAAGAACCAATTATCTAGCCAAAAACCAAGAATTATGAAGATTTTGAGTTTTGGAAAGAATTCACCGAATTGAAGCTTGACAATGGTGATATTGACCTTGATTCCTTCTATCCTAGCCTTCCCCAAGCTTGAACCTAAACAAATTCAACAATTTAGCAACAAAAATTCGAAACCCTCATTTTCTAGGGTTTCAAGAAATTCCGAATTTCACCATGGAATATGTTGTTTCTTGTGTTCAAAATGATGGAAAAGCTAAGGAATAATGATACTAACCTTTGTAGTTTAACAAATCTACAAGCAATCGGAAGAGAAATTGAGAAATTGAATTTTTTCCTTGAAGTTTTCGGACTCGGCAGAGGGTTTGGGAGCAAAATCGCGACTTGTGAAGTGAAGAAATGAAGTCATTGGCTTTTATAGTTGCGAAAATGACAAAAATGCCCTCAGCCTAAGTTACACGGCCGTGTAACTTTGGCTTGAATAGTTACACGGTCGTGTAAACTTACCTTATGACCCAAACGATTTTGACCATTTTACAAGGTTACACGGCCGTGTATCTTATAGGGTAAAAAGTTACACGGGCCGTGTAACATTCTGTCCCGTTTTTCATTTTTCGTTTTTCGTAACTTGAGCCTCGGTAGTCCGTTTTCGATTCCGATTGTTTTCTCAAAGAGGTAATTGAAAGTTATATACAGAAAAATTATAAAAACACAAAAATTCACATTTTGAAAAAATGACAAAAATACCCCCGGGTTGCCTCCCGGTTAGCGCACTTGTTTAACGTCGTTGGCTCGACGCATGGCTCCCAAAATTTGATTATTGGGAGCGAGCCGGCTCGTCTAACTTTTCGTCTTCAATGTTTTGTTCGACGAAATTCTCGTAGAAAGGTTTTAGCCGGTGGCCATTTACCTTGAAAATTTTTCCAGTGGCGTTGCTTCTTATTTCTACTACACCATAAGTAGAAATATTAGTAACAATGAATGGTCCCACCCATCGGGACTGAAGTTTTCCTGGAAAAAGTTTTAAACGGGATTGAAAAAGTAACACTTTTTGGCCAATCTCAAAGCTCTTTCGTGCATTGACTTTATCATGAAAGGCTTTGGTCTTTTCTTTGTAAATTTTAGAATTTTCATAGGATTCGTTTCTTATTTCTTCCAATTCTTGGATTTGAAGTTTCCTATGAATTCCATTATCTACAAAATTTTGATTTAAGCGTTTGATGGCCCAATACGCTTTGTGTTCAATTTCAACCGGTAAATGGCATGCTTTTCCAAATACAAGACGGTAAGGAGACATACCGATTGGTGTTTTATACGCGGTGCGGTACGCCCAAAGAGCATCGTCTAAACGGATACTCCAATCCTTACGGCTCGTACTTACCGTCTTTTCCAAGATGGACTTGATTTCTCGATTGGTGATCTCGGCTTGTCCATTTGTTTGTGGATGGTAAGCGGTGGAAACTCGATGTAGGACTCCGTATTTCTTGAAGAGAGTCTCTATCGTTCGGTTGCAGAAGTGTGATCCTCGATCACTTATAAAAGCTCTTGGCATTCCAAATCGACTAAAAATGTTGGCTTTTATAAAATCTGCAACTACTTTGGAATCGTTAGTCCGTGTGGCTTTTGCCTCTACCCATTTAGAGACATAATCCACAGCTAGAATTATGTACATATTTCCAAAGGAGGACGGAAACGGGCCCATGAAATCTATACCCCATACATCAAATATTTCGCAGAAGAGAATGGAGGTTAGTGGCATTTGGTCCTTTGGTCTAAGGTTTCCAACTTTTTGACATTGCTCACAAGATTTGCAAAACTTGTAAGCATCGGCAAAAATAGTGGGCCAATAAAATCCGGATTCAAGGACCTTATGGGCCGTTCTTTTAGGACCAAAATGCCCTCCACAGGCTTCAGCATGACAGAAGTTTAGAATAGAGTGTACCTCACGGAGATCTACGCATCTCCTTATGATTTGGTCGGGACAAAATTTCCACAAGTAAGGTTCATCCCACACATAATTTTTTGAATCTTTCTTCAGTTTGTCCTTCTGAGCTCGAGTGTAGTCTGAAGGGAAATTTTTGGTGACCAAATAATTTACCATGTCAGCATACCATGGCGTGATTGACTGGTTGGTAAGCAGCTGTTCGTCTGGAAATGAATCATTTAGTGGGGTTGGATCTTCATTGTTGATGATCCTACTTAAATGGTCCGCAACTAAGTTTTGCTTTCCGCTTTTGTCCCGGATTTCCAGATCGAACTCTTGAAGTAGTAGGACCCAACGAATGAGCCTAGGCTTTGCGTCCTTCTTTGTCATCAAATATTTTAACGCTGCATGGTCAGAAAAAACAATGACTTTAGTTCCTAACAAATATTGTCGGAATTTCTCCAAAGCAAATATAATGGCAAGAAGCTCCTTCTCTGTTGTTGAATAATTGCTTTGAGCGGGGTCCAATGTTTTCGAAGCGTAGTAAATGACGTGGGGAACTTTATCCTTCTTTTGCCCCAACACCGCCCCTACCGCGTGATTACTTGCATCGCACATAATCTCGAATGGTAGACTCCAATCTGGCGGTTGAATGATGGGTGTGCTTACCAACAGGTTCTTCAAAGTTTCAAAGGATTGTTTGCATGTGTCAGAAAATTCAAACTCTACGTCTTTTTGTAGAAGTTCGCACATTGGTCTTGAGATCTTTGAAAAATCTTTGATGAACCTCCTATAAAAACCTGCATGACCAAGAAAAGAACGGACCTCTCGGACACATTTTGGGTAAGGTAGAGTTTTAATAACATCAATTTTTGCTTTGTCTACCTCTAAACCCTTGACTGAAACAACGTGTCCTAGTATGAGTCCTTGGTCAACCATAAAATGACATTTTTCGTAATTTAAAACCAAATTGGTTTCAATGCATCTTTTCAAAATTTTTGTCAAATTATTTAAGCACTCTTTAAACGAATTTCCATACACAGTAAAATCATCCATAAACACTTCTATAATCTCTTCAACATACTCGGAGAAGATACTCATCATGCACCTTTGGAATGTGGCGGGGGCATTGCAAAGCCCAAAAGGCATCCGTCGGTACGCAAACGTGCCAAAGGGGCATGTGAACGTTGTTTTCTCTTGATCTTCCGGTGCAATGGGTATTTGGTGAAAACCTGAATATCCATCTAGACAACAATAATGAGTTTTTCCCGCTAACCTTTCCAACATTTGGTCGATAAAGGGTAGTGGGAAATGATCTTTACGAGTAGAAGAGTTTAACTTTCGGTAATCAATACAAACACGCCACCCGTTTTGCACACGGGTGGGTACCATCTCACCTTGCTTGTTTTCTGTCACCGTGATTCCGGTCTTCTTTGGGACAACCAGGATTGGACTTACCCACTTGCTGTCTGATATTGGGTAAATCATTCCTGCGTCCAATAGCTTAAGAATCTCCTTTTTGACCACCTCCATCATGGGTGGATTGAGTCGTCTCTGGGCTTCTCTTGATGGTTTGTACTCATCTTCCATGAAAATCTTGTGCATGCACATCGATGGGCTAAGTCCTTTGATGTCGGCTATTGTCCAGCCGAAAGCTTCTTTGTAGTTTTTTAGCAATCCCATCAATTCTTTTTCTTCTTCTTCAGACAGTTTGTTGGAAATGATGATCGGTAAGGTCTCCTTTTCTCCCAAGTACATATACTTCAAATGGTTGGGGAGATCTTTTAATTCCAACTTTGGTGCCTGTGAAATGGAAGGAAGAAGTTTTTCGTTAGAAATTTGTAATGGCACTTTTGGCAAATCATACCTTGTTTTCTTGTGGTGGTCTAGGTATGATGCGATTTCCAAGATTTCTTGACTTAGATCGAATTTCTCGATAAGCTCCTTTGTCTTCTCCTTGTCTAAATTTTTGTTTAAGACTAGAGCTAATAAATCGGTGTTAGACAATTCGAAACATTCTTCAACCAATGGGTTGATTACATCAAGAAAATTTAAAGACGAAACAGTTTGTGGATAGCGCATAGCATCAAAAATATTGAAATTTATGATTTCTCCATCAAATTCCATGGAAAGCGTTCCATTGAAAACGTCAATTTTTGTTCTTGCGGTGCTCATGAAAGGTCTTCCCAAGAGTATAGAACAAGAATTTGATGTTTCGTCTCCACCCATATCCAAAACGTAAAAGTCGGCGGGAAATACTAGTTCATTAACTTGTACCAAAACGTCCTCTAATACACCTTTTGGGTGTACTATAGAGCGGTCGGCAAGTTGAATTATCACCCCGGTGCTTATTAATGGTCCTACTTTTAGTGATTTAAAAATAGAGTAAGGTAGGACATTAATTGAAGCACCAAGATCTAGCATGGCTTTTGGAATGTAGAGATTTCCCATTTTACATGGAACAGTGAAAACACCCGGATCTTTACATTTTTTTGGTAATCGTTTTTGTAAAACGGCCGAGATGTTTTCACCGACCGTAACAGTTCCGCTTTCTTTTAGTTTCTTTCTGGAGGTACAAAGTTCTTTAAGAAATTTGGCATATCTAGGAATTTGTTTGATTGCATCTAGTAAAGGAATATTTACTTCAACTTTTCGAAACATGTCCATAATTTCTTGATTTTCCTTTTCTTTCTTTGTGTTTTTAAGTCTAGATGGAAAAGGAGGAGGAGTGATTTTTACCTCAACTTTGGAAGGTTCCTTGGGAGCTTCGCTTCTTGAATCGGTATCGTCTTCGATTTCTATCTCTCTTTGTCTTTCTTTTGACAAGCTTGGTCCGTCATAGCTTTTTCCACTTCTCAAAGTAACAGCATTTACATTATGTTTAGGATTTTCTTGAGATTGAGAAGGTAACTTACCTTGAGATTCCATTTTGTTCACAGAAGTGGCTAGTTGAGCCATTTGTTGCTCCAGGTTCTTGATGCTAGCCCTTGTTTCTTGCTGAAATGAATGCGTGCTTGTGGCTAGACTTTTCACAATGTCTTCCAAGGACATGCTGGTGCTTGCTGTATTTTGTGGTGGAGGGTTTTGGTAGTATTGTTTTGGTCTTTCCTGGTATTGGTTACGGTTTTGATTGTACTGGTAGTTCCCATTTTGGTTGCTCCGAGGTTGATCAAACTGTCTCTGATTTTGCCCGGTAAATCCCCCCATTGCTTTTGCTTGCTCTTGATCATCTTGTAACTCGGGACACATGTCGGTTGGGTGTCCGTGTTGCAAGCAAATTCCACATGCTCTAACCGTTGGTTCAACTCCTTTTTCTTTTGTTAGTTGCATTACAGCTTTGGTTAGTTCAGAAATTTGATTTTCAAGATAAGGAGTGTTTACCTCTTTTACTCCTCGGGGTGGATCTACATACCATTCGTCCTCTCCTTGTGTATGTTTGGACTCCTCCGCCATTTTCTCGATCAATGCTCTTATTTGGGTAGGTGTTTGATCGATTAACGATCCTCCACTTGAAGCGTTTATTAAACGTCTCTCCATTGGTGTTAGGCCTTCACAAAAATATCGGAACAATTGGTAATCGGAAATACCGTGTTGCGGGCATCGGGCGCACAACTTTTTGAATCGTTCCCAATACGTATGTAAAGCTTCTCTCTTCCCTTGCTTGATACCAATTATTTCTCTCCTCAGACTTGAAGCTTTCGTCTCAGGAAAATATTTGTCTAGGAATAACCGTGCAAGACCGTTCCATGTTGTGACCGACCCCGGTGGTAGGTCATATAGCCATTCTTTGGCGGAGTCTAGCAATGAAAAGGGGAGTGCCCTTAACTTTATTTGGTCTTCCGAGACATCATGTGGTTTCATTCCTACACATACGACGTGAAATTCTTTCAAAAATTTATGAGGGTCTTCATTTTCTACTCCCCGAAATTGAGGTAGTAAATGAATGAGCCCGGATTTCAATTCGAAGTTCGTCATGTGCGGGTAGGTAATGCAGAGAGGTTGTTGGGTAACATCTTGGGTTGCCCATTGGCGAAGTGTTCGTTCTTGAGGTGGATTTTCGGCCATAGGAGTATGGTTTGTTTGAGAGGGAGGTGTATGTGGGACGTTGTTATCTGATTCGGATTCTGTTTCAGTTTCGGATGAAGAAAGGTCTTGCCAAATGTCTATGATAGGAGGGTTTGATGAAGAAGCGGTTTGGGAAGCTTGTTGCTTCTTGCGAAGTTTAGCCTGCTTCCTTAGCCTTTTCGCGGTTTTCTCAATCTCCGAATCAAGTTCAAGAGGCGTACCTGTTCGTGAAGATCTTGGCATAAAATATTAGTAATACCGTGCTCCCCGGCAACGGCGCCAATTTGTTGAGTGTCGTAATCAACAAAATAAAAGAGTTGAAATATGGTTGGAAATGATTTATTAATTACCAATATCTCGTGATTGCACTACTTGTTATAAATACTAACTATGTAGTATGAATGGCAAGCAGGGTCGATCCACAGGGAGCGATGGTCTAATGGATTACACCTTGAATTCACGGAAGTCAAACTTGTAAAGAAAGTAACCAAAAGGGGGGTTTTGATGAATAAATGGACAACAATAATGTAAATGTCAAGAACAAATAACTTGGGACGAAATATATAGAATGATTGTTTTTATAATTTGGGGACAAATTCTGGTTTTGCATTTGTAGTCATATGATTGAAAATAACAATAAGAATGATGTTTATAACTTTAATCTTTCTACGTTGGTACTTTGTGTATGTTGAAAGCTCGCGCATACACCATTCACTTAATGTACCTTAGTCAAGAGAAGCTCATTAACTAAGACTAATCTTACTAATCAAATCTAGATAAGATCATAGAATTTGAATGAAAGATTGCATTATGTATTATGTGAATGTTCCCAACAATGTTTAATACTCCTAAACAAGCGTTGAAGCGTTAAAACATGAGATATGATTTTCACCTAATTAAAGATGACTATCACAAATAACATTTTATAAAACAATTACGGATTTTATAATTTGTATGACTAGATTGGTTGATATTTAAGATCAAATGGCCAATATGAAATAAATAGAAACCAAACACTTGTTAAATCTCAAAATCATATCACTAGAAAGATATAAAATCAAACATCAAACTTTATATTAAATCACAATCATAATCCTTAATACAAAACCAGAAAATAAGGTTACTAGCCACTCATGACTAGTAAGAGAAATAAACTTACAAAATGAAGAAAATCCACACTTGAAGTAGCACACAAACACAAACTCTAGAGAGTATTCAGAAGTTAATGGAATAAGAGATGATTCTAAGGCTAACTAGACACATCTATTTATACTAACACACCAAGGGCAAAATGGTAAAATGGACAATGGCAAACATCATCATTCCAACACCCATTATCTTCATCACATGGCCTCAAAATCAGGTTGGATCTGGATCTGGTCGTGTAGCATGGGAATGACAGCACAAGAGTGAATAAACAACTCAAAGTGGGCCAAAAAGTAGATCTGGTCACCAGGAAGAGTTACACGCCCTTGTAACTTCTTGGGCCAAGATTACACGGTCGTGTAATCCTGCAAAAGTTCCTGGACCCTACCCTGAGCTGACATGGCATCCACGTGGCAAACAAAGTTACACGGCCGTGTAACTTATAGGGCAAAAGTTACACGGTCGTGTAACATTCTGTCTTCGGAATGATTTTCAATTTTTGTAACTTCTTCGTTTGAGCTCCGTTTCTTCTGAAATTTCTTGTGTAGCTTCCCATTGTCATCCAATGCAAGATTCAATCCTCAAAAACACCTGAAAACAACCACAAAGTGTGAAAGTAGGTTGCTATTCTTGAAATCCCGAAAAAATATGAAAATATGCAATAATGAGAATGAAATGCAAGTTAAAACAAGGATAAAAAGGCATGAAAACATGCTTAGAAATACACCTAACAATAAGGTGATTCTCCTTTGGAGGTTATTGGGGAAGGACCCCACACATCAGAATGCACAAGATCAAAAGGAGCAAACGAACGAGTGACACTATTATTAAAAGGTAAGGCAGAGAACTTTGCCAGTTTACAACCATAACAATCAGAAATGTCAACATTGTTCAAACGACCTAACACACCAGTAGAGGATAAAAATTGTAAACGTGAAGCTGAAACATGACCCAAACGAGAGTGCCAAAGATAAAAATTTGAAGACGAATGACTTAAACGAAAAGACGACAAATCAACACTAGAGGCTGCAATATCAGAAACTTGGAGCTGCTCCAAAACATAAAGCTCCCCAAGTTTACGGCCGATCCCAGTCACCCTCCGAGATTGTGGGTCCTGTACACAACAAAGAGAATCAGAAAAGAAGACCCAATAACCAGATTTACACAACTGACTGACTGAAACAAGATTCAAAGCAAGTGTGGGAATATAATAGACATCAGTGAGAGAGATATGTGGGGTAACAGCAGGACCAATACCCTCAACTGGCATAGGTGTAGCACTAGCTGACATAACAGAAACATGAGGACTAGCTGATAACGAAGAAAAGGATGACCAATGTGGTGACATATGATGAGATGCACCGAATCCAATATCCATAAGGATGAAGGAATACCTGAAGAACTAGATGCTGATAGACCTGTGTGAGACATAGATGTTGACATGGCAGTAGGATTGGAAGCAATGAACTGGCGAAATTGCTCAAAAACCTGTGGATCCAAAGCTGATGGTGGTGTCATATTCAAACCGTCCTCTGTAGAAGGTACAGTAGCAGCAGCAGTGAACTGTGGAGGACGAAATGGTGGAAATGATGGACGTTGTTGAAACTGTCCAGCAGGCCTGTTGAACTGTGGAGGCTGAAACTGTCCAGATGGTCTTGTTTGGTTTTGATAATTTCCCTTCCCCAATAGCAATGGACATTGAGACTTCCAATGATTTTTCTTTTTACAAAATGCACACTCATCAAATGCAACTTTCGGCTTAAACTGTCTAGATGGTCTTGTTTGGTTTTGAACAGCAAAGACAGTAGGTGTGGCTACTGCCTTAGACCCTTTGTCAGATTGGGACTTGATACGGGTTTCCTCGGCAATCAACTCATGAACAACTGAATCCATTGTGGGAAGAGGAGTACGATGAAGGATTGTCCCACGTAAGCCTTCAAAATCAGACCTTAATGCCATAAAAAACTGGACCAATCTCTGCTCTTCCCTTCTGGCAATGTAAGGCTTGAAAGCCTTTAGTTCTGCAGATTCAGTGAGAGCTAATTGATCCCACAAATCAGACATAGAAGCATAAAAATTCTGAATACTTAGACTGTTTTGTTGAGGGCTCGGATATCAAATTCTAGCTGATACTGTTTTGCAAAATTAGATTGAGTATATAACCTTTCCAAATGGTCCCAAACTTCTTTTGCTGTGTCATACTTTGCTAACTGGGTGCCAATTGACTGAATGACAAAATTATTAATCCATGTAATAATTTTGGAATTATCAGTCTCCCAAGATTCCAATAAAATAGCAAAATTGGCAGCCTTGTCATCTGTTGGTTTTCCCTTTATACCTGTAACAATCCCCCACATAGCCTTGCCCCGTAAAAAATTCTTCATTACATAACTCCAATATACATAGTTTTTACCATCCAGTTGTGTACTAATGGACTGAAGAGAGTCATCTCTTGGAGCCATAATATCAATAGGCAGTCAAGCAAATATTCCAAAATTGCCCTTATGCAGATGAACAAAAAACCCAATAATAGCAGCAACAATTAACTCTCAAAATCAAACATCCAACCCAGAAACGAAGTAGAAAATCAACTAAATCGAACCGAAAATATCAATCGGTACACATAAATGAAGCAGAAAGTCGATCCGCGCATCGTTGTGCCTGCTACAAAACCCCTTAACAATCTAGCTCTGATACCATGTTGATTATCAAAGATCAAGTTTCAAAGAGAAGAGAGGGAAGAGAGCTAGGGTTTGAGAGAGATTTCATTAACTGTGAATATGAAGTTGTGAGCAAAATACAAAGAAAACAAGGAATATATACATAGGCTAAATAAACCTAGTGGGCTAAATAAGGCCCAAACCTATAAAAACCTTAATAGGCTAACACTATGATCCACAACTTAGGGAATGTTGAGCTAACAGTTGTCAAACATAGAAAATGGACCACAAAATTTGCTAGACACCAACACGAAAACTTGCAGCCAAATAGGAAAAACATCTTCAAAAGTTTTATCTCCACGAGAAAGAAACTCTAAATTGGTACTATTTGTTAATGATCTTGGTAGCTGATCTGTAACTCGATTCTTTCCCAAACAAATATTTTTCGGCAGGCTACCATGTATAAACATGTTCATCATTATTCCATGAAAGTTATTTCGGCCTAGATCCAAATCCAAAAACGGACTGCTTAAGTTACCAAAACATGGTAGAAGGGTTCCACTCATTTGTTAGACGCCAAAGATAACACTCGAAGAAATTTTAGTGCACATATCAATGGTGGTATTTCTGCATGGTTTTTATGTTGGAATTCGTAGCAACCATTCTATCCAGATGACAAATCCTTCTAAACCTCTACATCGAAGAAATTAAGGATGATATGAAAGTCAACAAGGTAGCAATTGATAGATTTTAGTATCTGTGCTAGTGCTTCATCTGGGTCGGAGTACAAAAGATGCATTGCGCAAGGTATGTGTATGAAATTGATGTATTAATTTGGTTTTGTTCAAATTAATGATAAAAGTATGGTTAATATTTAAGAAATAACAAGAATCAAGTCTTTGAATCAATTTAAAAGAGATTAGAATGAAACTGAATGATTGACCTAGAATTTGTGGGAGTTGTTTATCATATGGATTGTTGTTGATTTAATGTAGAAATTGATAATTGAAACAAGTTAAGCGCATTGTAGGTGTTATGGCTCATGAAATTGATTAATAGTTTATTTTAAACTGAATTCCCAACGATAGTTTATTTGCCTTTATGTTGCTTTAATTGCTCTGTACTTTTTCCATGTAAGTGGCTGCTGGCTAGCATTTTTGGAGTACTATATCCGCCTTTTAGAAGTTATTATTTAAAAGATATGTGAACCGGGTGGGTGTTAATTTGATTGAAATCCTTGAGGAATATACGTTAATTTATGTAGTCTGAGTTGGTAGTTAAGTTTGAAGTAGAGAGACTAAAACCCATGAGGAATATATGTTAATTCATCAGCATCCTGACTTTCGTATAATGACACTTACATTCATACATAAGTTCTTATGTAATGCACACATATGGTTCCACACTAAACAATTTAGTTCCATGCATCTCATATGTATCATCAAAACACATCTATACAAAACATGTGAATCATATACTGTCACAAACTTAAATCAGAGGCTGTGACTATTAACCAATAGCTTACATAAGAGTCCACGATTATGCCACTATAAATAATGAACTTAAAAAATGGAAGTTTTACTAAATGATATATCAAAAGTCTTACAACGAAAGTCTAACTCAAAGAAATCAAATTGAAACCAACACAATCTTAAACTAATTACAATACACATACTCAACTGTAAAACAGAGTAAAGTCCCTTGAAGGTATTCTACGCCTTCTCCTTTCCCTTCGAGCGTGAAGACATGGAACCTCCTGAAATACATGGTAATTTTATGCTGGTAAGTTCACATTTTTCTATATGTATAAAATACCGCATTAATGGTATTAAAATGTGCAATTCAGAAACATGACACTGATTATACACAAAGTACTAAAAACTTGTACTGTGTCATAACACTTTTAGAGCAGACATGCCTTTCATAAACATCATGATAAACATATTGTGGACAAATAAAATGCTGAAGGCATAGAGTGGCATCATATAACTGGACACCATACATATCCAAGCTAAAATAAAAAAGTATTTTTTTACTTTAATTTAACAAACTTAAAATATGTAAATTACTAAGATGCACATATGGCTTGACATATAATTTTTGTTACGTTTTTTTATTAATGATGAAGAACCTAAAGTAATTGTAAATAAGACAAAGTTGAGAAAGTTATATATTCCAATTAAAAACACAAATATATTGTAATGATTGTGTTAAGAAAAAATAGTAGTTTTAAGAAAATCTTTTTTAAAAGTATTATATTTTTGTAAATGACTTATCGTCTTGGAAAATCGCTACAAAGTTGTTAGGTGATATAACAATGTTTGTACCTTGGTTTCTCCTTGTGTTACGAAGTGGCCTTACCCATATGTCCTTCCGCTTTGTGGACCTATCACTATACCTTTCATGCAGAAAGTTTCCGATAACAACCCCAAGAACTAGCCCACTTCCAACTCCACAGAATACGATGATCCAATCAATTCTTTCACTTGGGAAGAGAGACTCAGACTCAGATGTATTGCTTATCGGTGGAAGTTGTGACGCCTTTGGCCCTTGACATTCCTTGGATAAAGGTTTTCCACACAACAGGGGATTCCCCGTGTAAGAGTCATTCTCGAATGTATCAAACTGTTGCCCTTTTGGTATGCACCCGTCAAGATGGTTGAATGACATGTTGAAAATGGAAAGGAAGTTGAGTTGCACCAACTCTTGAGGAATTTCTCCAGATAGCTCATTTTTAGAGAGATCTAACACTTCAAGATTCTTTAGGTACCCCAAAGATGGCAAGATACTTCTAGTAAAATGATTGTTGGAAAGATTGAGTGATTCAAGACCTCGAAGGTCTTGGAGTGATGGTGGGATTTCTCCTTCAAAATGATTACAAGACAGATCAATAAACGTGAATATGGTTAGAATCTTTGGGTACACTGTTCTGACACCTTTATGTATTATTCTTATCTTGTATGTCTCTGTTATACTGAACCCTTGGAAGGTCAAATGTGATTCCATAACAAATGATTCGCCACCATAAGCTGATCTCATGGCATTCCAAGTTTGGAAGTACTTTGGATGCAATTGGCCACTAAAACCATTGTTAGAGAGGTCTATGATCCGCAACTTAGGGAACTGTGAGCAATCAGTTGTCAAATATTGAATTGGCCCATATAATTTGTTAGACCCCATCATGAGAACTTGCAGGTTGGAAAGATTTCCCAGCCAAGAAGGAAAGACATCATCAAAAGAGTTATATCCAAGAGAGAGAAACTCTAAATTGGTACAATTTGTCAATGTTCTTGGTAGCAGACCCGTAAATTGATTATCGCTCAAATTAATATATTCCAACGGGCATCCCTGTAAAAACACATTCATTGTTATGCCATGAAAGTTATTGTTGCTGAGATCCAAACTCAGCAACAAATTGGTAAAGTTACCAAAACATGGAGGAAGAGTTCCACTCATATTGTTAGAACCCAAAACTAACACTCGAAGTGATTTTACTTCGCATAACAATTGTGGTATTTCTCCTGTTAGATTGTTATTTGAGGCTACATAAACATATGTGGTTTGTGGTGGAATTGTCAGCTGCCCTTGCAACTGATTATTCTGGATGAATAATCCTTCTAAACGTCTCCACGGGAAAAATTCAGGATGCTGATGAAAGCCAGTGATGGAGTTGTTGGAAAGGTCAATCACCTGTAATGTTTCTTTGCTATTGTTCCATATCCACACCGGTACCAGGCCATCGATTTTGTTGCTGTCAAGATATAGGACTTCCATTTTATTTTGGAAGCGCAAAAAGGCAGGGAATTCCTTCAAATTACATGCTGACAGTGTTAGGATTTTAAGTTCCGGTAAGGTGCGATTTGTGTAGTTTTTAGTTGCGAGTAATGATATCATGTTATAACCTAAGACGAGTTTTTCGAGTTTGTTGAGTCCTAGGAACATGTCTAGGTCTACACTCCCATTGAAATTATTGTAACCCAACTCAAGAATTTGAAGACTTCTAATGTTGGAAAATGTGTTTGAAATTGGTCCTTCGAGTTGATTTTGTAGAAGGTCTAACGTGCTAAGTCGGGTGAAGTTGACAAGCCATGATGGAATATGACCAAAAAGGGAATTTCTTCTCATCGCAACCACTCCAAGTTCAGTTAGGTTTGCAAGAAAGGGTCGGATTGTGTCGTTTATGCTCATCTCATTTACATACAGTTCACTAAGTTCAGTCAACTTGCCAAGCCAATTGGGAAAGCGTCCATTCTCGAATTTGTTACCCGTAAGTTCCAAAATATTGAGTTTTGAAAGACTTACCAATGAAGGAACAAATCCTGTGAACTTATTTCCACCAATACCCAACGCAACAAGTTGCGTTAAGTTAGAGAGTGAATGTGGAATACGGCCCGAGAAAGAGCATCTGCTAAGGCCCAAGAACGTCAAACAACTTAAGTTGCTTATCGACTCCGGTACAATTCCAAAGAAACCTGTTGACCTTACATCCACATGTTCAAGTTAGCTGCTTTTCTGAAATTCAGGAAACCGACCAGTGAGGTCGGTGTTCATTGCCACAACAAGAACTTTCAATTTCGGTAGCTCAATTATCGCTGCATGGAATTCGTTCTGAAGCGAACAATTTCTCAGCTCGATTGACCTCAAAGAAGAAAAGTTGGCTAAGAAATGAGGTACAGAAGAACTAATGTCAACCCCTGAGAGATGGAGTTCTTCGAGTTGTGTTAAGTTTTGCACTAGGTTCTTGAGGCTAGGTCTGTGAAGCTTTAGTGGATTCTGTGACAGATCTAAAGAATACAAATGCATCAACTGTGAGATTTCAATCGGGATTTGACCGCTAAACCCAGAAGCAGACAGATTGAGGCTTCTTAATTGCTTTAGATGAGCAATCTCGGATGGGATTTGAGATTCATAAAAGTCGTTCATGGCAAGGTTGAGGCTTTGAAGATGAAAAAGGCTGAAGAGGGTGGTGTTAGAGTTTATATGCCCACAAAGAAAGCTTTCGCTCAAGTCAAGGCCGATCACATGGTCGTTGCTGCATTCCACTCCGTACCACGAACAACAATCAAAATTAGCATTGCTTGTGGGCTTCCAAGTGTGGAACGTTTGAAACCAACTAACATTGCAAAACTCATCATCTTCATGAATTATGCTTTGTTTGAACTGATACAAGGCTGAGCATTCTTCGTCAGGGCTTAGTGATGATCCACTGCAGGTGAGTGTGAAGAAAAAGTAGAAAAGGGAGATGGTTTGCAATAAGCTGAATTGATTCATGTATGAAGCCATGAAAGAAATGTTTAATATTTTGATTTTCTATGGACGTCCAATGCTCATTATATAGACCATCTCCAAGTTTAACATTCAATCATAACAATATACGATAATGTAGTTGAAGAATCAACTAATAGACCCAAAGAAAAAGGAGACGGAGAGAAATAATGTAGTTGAAGAATCAACTAATAGATCCAAAGAAAATAAGATGGAGATAAGACAAAAATATGAACTAAATACAAGAAAAGAAAAGACCTTTTGTTTATTTGCAATATCATATTTAATAATAATCTAAAAAGCCTGTACGAGTATTGTTTTTCTGAAATTTAAACAAGTTGGAATGTTGAAAGCAAGTGATTTTTTTTAAATAAATCAAGAAACAGGTGTGAAGAAACACGGAGCCATTGCGTCATCAGAGAAGTGCAGAAATTCTAATGATCAGTGAATCATATTTCATGAAAAGGAAAGTTCAGATTGATTTTTTATTCTTTGAATTGTCTTGTTTCTGGGTTTGATTCACGAATTGAAGCTCCCCTTATGTGAATCATGCATCGATTTGATGGGATTTCGGAAGCATACCAACTGTTTGAAAAAAGTTCGCAAAGAACAGGATCACCGTTCATGAGGAAAGAACAGAGGTCGAGTTTTCAAAACCAAAACTGTTAATCAATCTTGGGTACAGTCGTACAGATGTTAACGCTTGAGTTTAGACCAAATTCGAGAGAAAAAGCTAGAGGAAAATGACTAAAATGCCCTAATGTCACTTGCATAGATGTTAACGGTAGATGGCGATCACAGTGAAAATGGAGCAATCAAACATACTAATTAAGTTTTAAGTCAAAATTTCCTAAAAAATATATTAAGAAAAACAATAGCTAAGTTTTAAGTGAACCATGGAAGACTTCAAAGTTTTAAGTAAACCAGGGAAGACTAAAAAATATATTAATTAGAAAAACAATAGCTAAGTTTTAAGTAAACCATGAAAAACAATAGCAGAAGTGGAGCCATGGAGATAGACATCACTGTTGGCTATATATGAGAATGTGAATGTATACCGTACAAGTGACGAAAACCATGGATAACCATTCGTTACATGACTTTTGTGCCACTTTTGTTATACTCAAATCCAGCCAAATCCTATGTATTCTAAATAACACATCTCCCTCAGTTCCTATTTTAACTTATGTTAGGTGAACCAGATTACGAACACTTCGTCTCGTTGCGTTAAGGTTGTTTTCTACTCAATAATTCTTCTTTTGTTCTCTTATCCGTTCTTTGTTTGCTTAATTCATGGTGGTTTACGTTTTTGATTTCCTGTTGGTTTCACTTTGCTGCTGGTCCAATACCAATTTTGAAGTCGACGTCCCCTATATTGTATATATATAACAATTCTGGCAAGTTTGTGTTTCCCTTCTCTATTCCCGTGCTATATATCATTTGTGTATGTGAATATCAGTTTTGATTGTGTACTGATGCGCAACTTTAGGAATGTCTTCAAAATGTTCGATGAAATGCCTAAATGAGTGCTCCTGAGATTTCCTGATTTTTCTATTTATTTGAACGTTTCATATTGAATTTGGCTCTTATTATAAGGTTCCAAGACCGAAAATTAATGGAAGAATAGCCAGTAATCACAAACCCCATTCTTCTTCTTGATTCCCGCTATTATCCTGCAGTGATGATCACAAGTAGCCGGGGTTTCCAAATCGGTATTCTTCTTTGGCCGACTTATAATTAACCTACTGACTTCAAGTTTAGATGCAGACAACCAAATCCGTCGCCAGTCTGTTCAAGAACACGAGTTCTTCACTTTTATCATAACGATTGATCTCCGCCTAATCAAGCCTTGCTAACACGATTTCATCATCTTTTTCATTATCGATTGATCCCGATCCAATCAAGTGTCGCAAGTTTTTTTTCTATTAATTCCAACTTCTTTGAGACTCTGGCTTTTTTATTATACAGCATATTAAATTTTGTGCTGATTAAAATTTCTGCTTCACCCATGGCTTGACATTGCTTTGATTTTATATATTTATGCTGGTATAATTTTATTTTTCCTCTATTAGCTATCTTGACAGGTAATGTTTTTTGTTTGGTATAACTCATTTTTAAAGAAAACAAATTTTCTTTGTCATATTCTGATATACGATGCATGTCTATTTGAGCAGTAGAAAAATCTATGTTTGTTAATTTGTCTCTGGTAAGAAATAAGCTTCGGTAGGTATAATATTTTTTTTATATTCACAAGTACATGTTTCCTGGTTAAAATTTGTTTTTGACCAAGTTATGAGTGTAATCTCAGAGTATTGACAAGTTTGGTTTATTTTTAGAATAAGGTTTATCTGCTGCCTCAGGTATGATATCAACAAATGATTTTGCACATGTAAGATAAGATGTTGTCGTTTTGTTTTAGTTGGCTGCTTGCATTAAAAGTTTTAAAGCAATTACATATCAAATGAACTTGAAAGTTCCATGTTATAATACTACATGCTCTATGTCACATTTTTTTGTAAGGTATGTTAGGTTCATAAATTAAACCCGACCAGTCAGCTCATTAAACCCGAGGATCAGGTTTGTAAGGTATGTTAGGTTCATAAATTAGGATGGTATTTAACCAATCATTTGATTCCCAATAGATATGATGGTGTCTTATAACTTATATCGTTAACCACAAGGTCCTAATATGAGAGGTTTACTCCATGTTACATCCAAAGTTTTCACGGTCAAAAGAGAGCCAATCGATGTCTGTACCAACTTCTAATTGGCATGAATGTATATGTTTCTGAAATATATGATATTGCCTTTTCAAAAGAAATTGTTAGCTTCGTATAACATGAGCGTAAGTCATCAGGATTTCTAAAGATTACTTGGTTAAATGCGAGATTTGGTAATGTACTTTCATTTTTTAAGATAGCACTATACTTTCATTATTTTTATAAAAAATCTACTACTTATAATTGCAATATGTAATCTGTTGACTTCGAATTCTTGTGACATGAGATAAGTTAACAGACTTTTATGTCATGCCATCTATACACGTGTAATATGGTTCTGATATAGCAAAAATGTTAAATTTATTTCCACTAATAAAACATGTCCAGACTTCAAATTTTGACCAGTGTTTTTCTTTCTTAGTATACAGCATCATACTCTCAATTCTTATTGCAATATTGTACTTCCACTTTTTATTATTTACACATAGTACATTGAATCAAGCATGCTTACTAAAGATCACCATTTCATGAATTAAACATAGATAGGGCTGTAAACGAACTGAACGTTCAGCGAACCATTCGTGAACTGTTCGGCGGGAAGTTCGTTTATTTAATAAATGAACGAACATGAACACAAATTCCAGTTCGTTTAGTTAAATGAACGAACATAAACAATGATCTCGTTTAATTATGTTCGTGAACGTTCGTTTATGTTGTTCGTTTATGTTTCTTCATTTAAGTTCCTCTTATGTTGATATATGTTCAATTGTATTTGATTACATTACAATATTATGTGTCCGTTTATGTTCATATATGTTCAATTGTGTTTATTTATCTCTGGTCGTTTAGTATGTTTATGAACATAAATAAACGAACATGAACAACATGACTTGTTAAACGAACGAACATGAACAAGAAAACCGGTTCATGTATCCATTCGTTTTCATTCGTTTGCTCGGTTAACTTAAACGAACGAACATGAACAAGCCCTCGTACGTGTTCATTCGGTTCATTTACAGCCCTAATTAAACACGTTTACAAAAGATTATCATAAGTCTCCTATTGATCATTATTTCATCTGTAGGTTTCATTGTATAATTTGTATTTCCTGTATTGAAGAAGTGGACATAATTCAACTTATTTCATTGCACATAAAGCTCAATTATCTCCATTGAAGCATTAAATAGTATTAGCGTCTAGCATATATAAGAACATAATATTAACATATAAACACGTCCAAACATGAGGCTGGGAATAAGGTAGAGGTTTGACAACTCCTGGGGATAACGTAAGGGGTAAACTTCATGGCGATTATTAAGTAGCTAGTACTATGAAGCCAATTTATTGATATTCAAATCAATTTCAAAGCCAATGGGCCCCCAACTATTGCTCTTCAACACATATTAGATACATACACATAACAATGTTGTAGCATATAAAATTGGAGTTTCTATTTACTCTTATACATGTATATCCGAGTAAGGGCGGGTTTGGCGTGGAGCTTTTCGGAGCGTTGGGAGCTTGTAGCTTTTAGCGTTTAGAAAAATGCCTTAATAAAAACAAAAATATTTGTTCGGCGAACGAGCTTGAAGCTTTTATTTTAAACAAGACGCTACTATTTTAAAAGCTAGTTGAAGTAGCGTTTAACCAAAAGCTCCTACCAATTATACAATTAATTACTAGAATACCCTTTAAAATTATAACCAATATTTACGCAGATGCCCTTTTATATAATTTTATATATTTTAAAAGCTTCCAGCTAATTTTGCCGAACAATCATATACAAACTAAACGTCACAGCTACCCGCTATCCGTTACCAGCTATTTTTGTCAAACACACCTTAAAAGTTACAGCTACAAGCTTCTAGTAATCATTATAAGTATTTTGATTTGTGATAAATATAAATGAATTATTTTGATCTACCCCCATTCAGCAACTTAACAACTTAAAGCCCCAATCAAGACCACGACTCTTAACAATTTATCAGTCCACTTTGCACAATCTCGAAGCTGAACCTAAAAATATAATAATAATAAATAGACTGAACTTCAAAAATCATCTAAAATTCGTAAAATATTGAAAAGAATGTATCACTCAATTAAGTTCCAAATGCTAATTGGGGTATTAAGTAATAAAACAAAAATCATTGGGGTTTAGTTGAAAGAAATATAAAGTTCAGGACCAATGTGTAATTGTGAAAGTGTAAATCGTGCCAACCTAATTTATGAATTTAATCGCACGACTCTTTCATGTATTTCCATCCAGCAGAAAACAACGATTTGGAAGAATCGCAACAATCGGAAGTCAACAAGGTAGCAATCGATAGATTTTAGTATCTGTGTATGAAATTGATGTATTAATTTGGTTTTGTTCAAATTGATGATAGATGTATTTTTATTTGTTAATATTTAAGAAATAACAAAACTCAAGCCTTAGAATCAACCTAAAAGAGATTAAAATGAATCTGAATGATTGACCTAGAATTTGTGGGAGTTGTTTATCGTATTGATTGTTGATGAGTTAATGTAGAAATTGATAGTATTGAAACAAGTTAAGCGCATTGACGTGTTATAGCTCATGAAACTGATTAAAAGCATGAAAGAAAACGGATGACACACCTTAGGGTGGGGGGAGTAGTTCCCTCCCATCCCACCGAACCCACTCGCCACGTCAGCATTTATTTCTCCTCTTACTTTCATCTTTCACCCATGGAAGCAGTTCCCACCGAACCCACGATATCATATCATATTTTCGATTATTAAATTTATTTGTCAATTAAGAAAATTAATTTAACATTTAACTTAATATTCCAAATAATATTAAAATGCAATAAAAAGCCACCATTACAAAACTAAAAAAAATCTAAATACTGGAAATTAAATCCTAAATCCGGGAAATTAAAACTTAAATACAATGTGTATGTGATTATATATATATATATATATATATATATATATATATATATATATATATATATATATATATATATATATATATATATATATATATATATATATATATGTGTGTGTGTGTGTGTATACATACATACATACATACATACATACATACATACATACATACATACATACATACATACATACATATATATATATATATATATATATATATATATATATATATAATGTTTCGAACAGTAAAGAGTTTGGATGGTATATGTGCACCTACATATGTGTATAATGTGTATAGGTTGGTAAGATAACACTATTTAGTATATAACAAAGCTTTACGTAATATGGAATAAAAAACACATGTTTGAACCCCAAAAAACCAAAAAACATGTTTTTCCCTAGGAAATTTCTAGGAACTTCCTACTCTTTCCGAGGAAAAGAATTTGCTAGGAATTCGTTGGGAAATGTGTAGGAAATTCCAAGGGATTGAGTTTGCTAGGAATTCCCTAGGAAATGTTGTAGGAAATTCCATGAGATTTCCATTGAACTGCATAGAATTTGTAGGAATTCCCTCGGAAATACGAAGGAATTTCCGAGGATTTTTTTTCCTCGGAAATATCAAGGAGCCTTTTTCTAGTAGTGGCAGCTCTCTTTCTCGACCTTCACCAACAATGTCACTCTCGAGCCCTTTACATTGTATTCTATTTTTAAAGATTCCTCAAGACCGATCTCCTTTCATTACTATATCACTAAGTCAATATCCTCCATATGCGGAACCAAATCAAATAGGTCTCAATTTCCTTTCATTCGTGTAAATCCACAGCCAAGATTCTGCTCATTCGTGTGATACATTTATTGTAAGTAATTATTCATGCTGATTACTGTTAAAAATAAGTTGTTATTAGTGAATTGATATGGATAGCTCAAGTTGTTTAGGATACAACTTGCTTCCAAAATTGATACTTCAATAAAAATTTCTAATGTATATGTTGCCAAGTTCATTGGTTGGGGCCCGTACACTCACAAATATGTTAGGAATCGGACCGGGTACACGCAGCGGAAACACACTATCACACACACACACAAACTCACGAAAATAAAGCAAGAAGAACACAAGGATTTTTACGTGGTTCGGATTCGGTGCAAATCCTACGTCCACGGGCTACAACTAGATTTTATTTGAATGAGGAGATTACAAGAGATACACTCAATTCTTATAGGTATTGAGTTGTGGTGCAATTTTTCCTTGAACATATGAAGGCTATTTATACATATGAGAAGGTAATGTGAATGTAGAGTTGTGTTTCAACACATTCACCAACCTTTGAAAATTGTTTCACCAAACTTTGAAAAAACAACTTCAAAATGTTCACATTCACCTAACAATCTCCCACTTGAAGATTTTGAACATCTCTCATTAATCTCCCAACATAACAAGTCTTCCAAGCTTCCAGTTCCAAAGAACAAGCTAAGACTCAGCCAATTTCCTAGTTGCAGCCGCCCCTCATCATCAAGTACTAGAAGGGCCAGTTGAAGCTCCTACAAGCTCCAACTCAGTCGTGGTCAATACCGCCACCGACTCATCCCCTGTCTCAACCGGCTTGGACACTCCACCAGCTCCAGAGATACACCGAGGACCACTAACACTCTCCAAACTTTGCAAACTTCCAACAGGAGAGAATTTTCCAGTCTTAGTCATCAAAACCCAACGGCTCTTTGTAACTGTACCCGGAACACACCCCGTGCTCCCACTGTCACAAAATCCCCTGAATGGTTTAGACTTTCCGACTCGTTCAGCTAACATCCCCTTGGCTCCAGAATTCATGTTTGCAAAATGAACTCTCTTAGCACTAGATTTAGCGAACCAGATTTTGTCATGCTTAACAGGGACGGTCATACTTCCCTCAGCAGGTACCTCAACCATATATAATGACCCACGCTTCATACCTTGAGCAATCACCGAATTACCATTGACCACCCTCCATTTACCACCACCAAACCTTACTTCCAGTCCTTGTTTATCCAGCTGACCAACAGAAATCAATTTCTTTTTCAGCTCCGGAATCACCCTGACATTCTTCAGGTTCCATGTAGTTCCCAATGAAGTAACCAGATCAATATCTCCTATGCCCGTTACTTGAAGCATCTCGTCATTTGCTAACCGTACCTTCCCAAAATCTCCTTCTTTTAGATTCACCATCGTTTCTCCGTTGTCCATGGCGTGAAACGAAGCCCCTGAATCCATGACCCAAGAGTCTACAGAACTTTCCATACTTAGTATCAGTGCATCATCATCAGACACACTCTCGGCACCAGCAATGTTCAATTCTTTCTTTGGACATTGACTCTTAACATGTCCCACCTCCTGGCAGTTCCAGCACTTCACATTCTTCCAAGTTCTAGATGAACTTCTTCCCCGACTCCCACTGCTCCCACTATTCCTACTATTCCCTCTACCTCTTCCGATATTTAATAACTCAGAAGAAGAAGATCCACCTTGATTCTTGCGTCTGATATCCTCGCCAAGAACCAAATCTCTAACCCCTTCAAAAGTCATACCACTGGTCCCCACTGAACTTGTAACAGCGGTTACTGTTCCAGACCAGCTATCAGGTAGTGAAGCTAGTAGCAGTGAAGCTTGAGTCTCGTTATCAAATTTAATTCCCACAGATGACAATCTGGACAGAATTGAATTTAGATTGTTAATGTGAACAGTAACTGAGTCTTCCTCATTCATCCTTGTAGTGAACAACTCCCTCATCAAGAACACCTTGTTAGCCGCCGACGGTTTCTCATACATGTTCGTCAGAGCATCCATCATACCACGCGCCGTGGTTTCCTTCATGATGTTGAAAGCGACGCTCCTTTCCAACGACAATGTAATAACCGCCTTAGCTTTCTTGTCCTTTGAGTTCCACGCATCTTCAGCAGCTTTTTCCATTTTCTCCGGTTTGTCTCCAAGTACCACGTCCAAATCTTTCTGACATAGCAATGCTTCTATTTGCATTTTCCACCAGCTAAAGTCAGAACCGTTGAACTTCTCGATTACAACCTTGTCTTCAGCCATTACGACAAACAAGAGACAAATATTTTATAGTACTTTTGTGTGACAGAACAGTACCCTTCAAAGTACCAAGATACCTTTTAATACGATTAATAGAAATTAGTTTCTGATGTGGAAGATCAGACAAAACTGCAACAACAGAGCATACTCTAATTTCTAAAACCGAGACCTCCTCCAAAACCCGAAGCTCTGATACCAGTTGTTAGGAATCGGACCGGGTACACGCAGCGGAAACACACTATCACACACACACAAAAACTCACGAAAATAAAGCAAGAAGAACACAAGGATTTTTACGTGGTTCGGATTCGGTGCAAATCCTACGTCCACGGGCTACAACTAGATTTTATTTGAATGAGGAGATTACAAGAGATACACTCAATTCTTATAGGTATTGAGTTGTGGTGCAATTTTTCCTTGAACATATGAAGGCTATTTATACATATGAGAAGGTAATGTGAATGTAGAGTTGTGTTTCAACACATTCACCAACCTTTGAAAATTGTTTCACCAAACTTTGAAAAAACAACTTCAAAATGTTCACATTCACCTAACAAAATATGGGACGTCTGTTGGGTCAATTATCTTATGTTTAGTTTGATCATATCAGTGGATTGTTGTTTTCATTTTTTTAAATTCATTAGTTTCTTGAAATTGCTCCTAGTAGATGTATTGATTCAAAGTGCATGGTGTCCAGAGGTCCAAGGCTCAACCTTCTCATTGGACCCTTTGGGCTCCAATCGTACACGTTTGGTCATCACACTAAGCAAATATAAATGTGGGAGAACAAAGTAAAAACATGTGTTGGCATGGAAACAGGCTCCTGAGTGTTTTTTGGTATTTTTAATTACTTGGTTCTTTTAAGAATATAATCGGTAGGATCTTTATTCTTACTATTTATTAGGTTTTTGTGTTTACCCAAGGAGTAAGGAATGGATGCCAAGTTTGAGAAATTGTGGCCCTTTTGTTTTCTTAAGCCAAAGTAAAAAACAAAGGTACTTTTGCAAGATATATTTTTTACTAACTAATTTGGGTATGTCAAACCTTGATAAATTTTTTTGATTACTTGACACGTAGGGTTGGACATGTTTTTTGTGTTAATATGATGGTGGATGTTTTTTGGAATTTGCAAGAGCCAGACCAAGAAGCTTTCGTGACATATAAGATTAGTTGATAATTTAAGCAGTAAGCATTATTAAGTTAGATTATTAGTAATATGTTCTTTTATGAAACTTTTTTATTTTGTGATTTCATTATGTAACAAATAGATAAATCATGTTAATTATTGTTTAATTTTCTTTTTTAATGGTTTTGAAAATATTTTGTTGAATTATTTGTAATTTATTTCTATAGATTATTAATAAAAAAACACATATTTATAGAAAAATCGAAGGACAATTATGTCATTTAATACAAACAAATTCGAAGTGCTTTGCAAAACAAACAAGAATATGAAAATAATACATTCTAATTTCTTTCAAAATTTTATCAACCAAACAAAAAATAGATTTTATATATTTCGAAATCCAACTCCATTTAAACCCAAATCTTTTAGCATAAATACAAAAATCCAAAAGCCCAGTAGGTTTATTTGCCTTCCCCTAATCCGAATTCAATTGTGTAATCTGAATCGAATTGATTTGGCCCATTTTGTTCTGCCCTAAATTCACCTGTCAACTGATGACCACCACCACTTCCACCAGAGCTACAACCTATGCATCCACCAGGGCGACCACAACACCTCCGCTTCACCTTGTTCTATGTCCAAGCAAAAAACACATCGAGAGGTAGAATGCTAATTTGGATATCAAGTGATAATATCAAAAGCATTGGGGTTTAATTGAAAGAAATAAAAAAGTTGAGGACTAATCTGTAATTTGTGAAAGTTTAAAATCATAAATGCGTTATTTTTATTTATTTTTTTATTATTTTGTTTGAACAGCTGGTTAATAGTTAGAAGTTAGTATCACCAAGTTAGTTAAACGCCTATAACAAAGATTGAACACTGTGTACCTCCTGACTAAGAGATCAAAGCCTCTACCAAGTGGACTATTCCCACATTGACATAAATGCGTTATTTAAAAATTTAATTTTAGAACTTTTTCGAGAAGGAGCGAAACGAAGATTGAGAAGAATACTCAGGAATTGGGAGTCAACAGGCCAGCAATCGATAGATTTATGTCCTCTGGGTCGGACTACGGAAGATCGGTTGAGCAAGGTATGTGTATTTGAATTTATGTATTAGTTTGAGTATGTTCAAATGGTGATACAATTATGTTAAATAATTATTAGATATAACCATAAGCAACCATCAGAATCAACCAATAAGAGATAACAATTAAACCGAATGATTGACCTAGACTGTGTCCGATATTTTGAGTTTTTTTGTCAAATGGGTTATTGTTGATTAATTGTAGAAATTGAAGTTAGTGAAAGGAACTAAATTCATTCTATGTGTTAAGGCTCATAAAGCTGTTGAAAAGAATAAAAGAAAATGGAAGAAACACCTTCTTGAGATTGAAATTCTATGAGAATATATATGCTAATTGATACAGTCCAGGTTATTATATACTATTTCACATTATTAACTTGGTTTAAAAAAACACGCCTGATGCGTTATGCGCACTGAAAACTGAAAACGCATCCATGTTTAATAACTTTTTCGATAGTCAAAGTAATACCACGTGTGTTATATATTACAAAACATCCCGACATTAATTTCCGTAGCAAATTTCTACAGCTTACTAGCTACGAAGTTTCGTAGCATACTAGTTTCGTAGCAAATTTCTATAGCTTACTAGCTACGAAACAAAATTCCGTAGCATACTAGTTTCGTAGCAAATTTCTATAGCTTGCTAGCTACGAAACAAAATTTCGTAGCATACTAGTTTCGTAACAAAATTCCGTTGCTAAATCCCTATAAAAATAAATTCCATAGCTATACTAGTTTCGTAACAAAATTCCGTTACTAAATTTCTATAAAAATAAGTTTCATAGCTAAATATCTATGGAAATAAATGACGTAACAAAATCCGTAACAAGGGTACCAACGTATATTGATTCCATTGCAAAACAACTACGGACCACAATTTCGTAGAACATTTCCGTAGCTACTTATCTACGGAAATTCATTTCATAGCAAATCAGCTATGGAAATTAATTTCGTAGCAAAATTCCGTAGCAAAGTAACAACGGATTATAATTCCGTAGCAAAATAACCACGAATTGTATTTTCGTAGCTATTTTCGTAGCAAAATAACCACGGATTGTATTTTCGTAGATATTTTCGTAGCTAAATAGCAACGAAAATCCAGTCCAGAGCAAAATCGGTAGCAATATAGCAACGGAATTTTATTTCGTGACAAAAACCATAGTTATTATTGTGTTCGCTACAGAATTTTCATTTTGTGGCAAATGTCGTAGTAAATTTGCTACGGAAAGTCATTCTGTAGCATAAATTGTAGCAATTTGGCTACGGAAAGGTCTTCCGTAGCACCTTTCCGTTGCTATTTGACTGTTTTCTTGTAGTGCCATAGCCTGATGCGATGCGAAATCGTGAAGGGGGGCTGAGTCGCGCGCATCATGTGCGCATCCATTGCATCGCGCATCATCGCATTTTACCGCATCAATAAAAGCCCAATTTATATTAAATAATGGACCGTCACTAGTCCCAAGGTAAGTTAATGTGTACACAAACCCTATTCCCCCATTCCCCCATGCTGAATTGACGTCTACGACTCTCCTCCTACGACTATTCTTTCTTCTCCCCTTCTACTTTACATAATCGCATTCTTCTTTTCTTCTTCTTTGTTTTTGCGTTTAAGTAACATCAAACATGGAAGCGAGTTACATTTCTGTCCATCGACTTGCATTCTCCTTCTGTCCTTCATTGGCCCTGTTAGAAGAATCACATTATTCTTTTCTTCATCTCTGATTAGAGAAATCAGAAATATTGAAAGAATAATTGAACAAGTATGTTACTATCTTACTCTTTACTGATTAGTTTCTCTTCTTTCCATACATGAGTGATTACAAATCACTAGTTTATTGCTGATTTTTTTTCTTGTCTTCTTTTCATACGTGATCACTAATCAGTCTTCCCCTAACCCTAGACTATTACACCTAAACTATACCGTCTATACCTATAATGGAACAAGATAATGATGGTAATACTTCATCCGAATTTAATAAAGATCCCGCAAGAAAGTATAGTGTTCAAGACCCAAAGGTTAGAAACAAATTTACATGTAATTTCTGCATGAAAGTTGTTAAAGGAGGTGCATTCTGCATAAAACAACATCTCGTTAGGGGTTTTAGAAATGTTCTTGGTTGTAAGAGATGTCTGGAACACGTTAGAAAGGAGGTACAAGATTTTATGTTAAAAAAACTGTTGGGATATAACAAAACGAGTTAAGCACTTCAAACAAATCGATATTTGATTTCGGTGACACGAGCGGAATAAAATTACCGAAAAAAAGGTAAACGAAAATGTAAAATCGGAACAAGATATTTAACGTGGTTCGGTCACGGGATCACGACCTACGTCCACGGGCGAACGAGAGAGAGAGAGTTTTATTAACACCAAGAAAACACTACAATCATACAAGGCTAAACTGCACTTGTAGTCTGACCACTCACAAGAAAATATCACTCGCACTTTTGGCTGTCAAACTGAACTCTGCACAAAAGGCTATATCTAATATATTTATCTATGTATTGTGTTTGTGTTTTTGGTGATGTGCATCACCCTTTATATAGCCTTCAATTTACTAGCCAAATATGACTAATAAAACCATGCCTAACATTTGAGAAAAAATCTTCACTAACTTTGAATTGAATTCAAACTTCACCTAACAATCTCCCACTTGAAGATTTTGAACAACGTAGTCTTTCTCTATCGTCCAACTGTTGCAACGGTTTTCCAATCTCTCTCGTTCCTGCCATCCCTTCTTTTCAAACTTCTAGAAGGCCAGTTGAAGTCATACAAAACTTCAACTTGTCTGTGGTAACTACCTTGGTGAACATATCTGCTGGATTCTTCGTTCCAAGGATTTTCTTCAGATTCAAAGTTCCATCATTGATTAACTCTCGAATGAAATGGTACCTCATCTGAATGTGTTTCGTTCTATTGTGAAACACCGGATTCTTTGCTAGATGAACTGCACTCTGGTTGTCACAATGCAGTACACAATCCTTCTGTTGCATTCCAAGTTCTGATAGGAAGTTCTTTAACCATATAAGCTCCTTGGTTGCTTCTGCAATAGCCATGTACTCTGCTTCTGTGGTTGAAAGAGCAACACTCTTCTGTAACCTGGACATCCAACTGATTGCGGTACCTCCGATTGTGAAAACATATCCCGTTGTGCTTTTACCCGAATCCGCACATCCACCCAAATCTGCATCGGCAAACCCTTCTAAGACTACCCCCTTTCTTCTGAAACATAGGGCAATCTCAGTTGTTCCTTTCAAGTAGCGTAACAGCCACTTTACTCCTTCCCAATGCTCTTTTCCTGGATTTGACATGAACCTGCTCACTACTCCCACTGCATGAGCAATATCTGGTCTTGTGCATACCATTGCATACATCAAACTACCAACTGCAGATGCATAAGGAACTTTAGCCATCTGTTCTTTGTCTTCTTCCGTCTTTGGGGATTGCTTCTTTGAGAGTTTCTGACTTCCCAAAGGTGTACTTCTTGCTTTAGCATCTGCCATGCTGAACTTTTCTAAAACTTTCTTGATGTACTTGGTTTGCGAAAGTTTTAATGTACCGGTAACTCTGTTCCTGGCTATGCTCATGCCCAATATCTGCTTAGCAGCCCCTAAGTCCTTCATCTCGAACTCTCTGGACAACTGCTTCTTAAGCTTGTTGATCTCCTGCATGTCGGATCCAGCTATCAACATGTCATCAACATATAATAACAGGATGATGTAAGAGGAGTTGAATTTCTTCAAGTAGCAACAGTGATCCATCTCACATCTGTGATACCCACTCCTCTGCATGAAGCTATCAAACTTCAAGTACCAATGTCTTGGAGCTTGCTTCAATCCATACAGACTTTTCTTTAACTTGCACACCAGGTTTTCCTTTCCAACTGTTGGGAAACCCTCTGGTTGTGCCATATAGATGTCTTCTTCCAGGTCGCCATGGAGAAAAGCTGTTTTCACATCTAGCTGTTCTAGATGGAGATCTTCAGAGGCTACAATACCCAAGACCATTCTGATTGTAGTCATCTTCACAACTGGAGAGAAGATCTCATTATAATCGACCCCTCGTTTCTGTTGGAACCCTTTGACCACTAATCGTGCCTTGTATCTTTTACTACCATCAATCTCATCCTTTACCCGAAACACCCACTTGTTCTGCAGTGCTTTCTTCCCTGCTGGGAGCTTGACCAAGGACCAGGTCTGGTTCTTGTCAAGTGAGCTCAATTCGTCTTCTATAGCCTTCTTCCACTGTATGGAATCTTTCATCCTTAGGGCCTCTGAATAAGACTCAGGTTCACCATTCTCTGTCAGCAATAAGTAATTCGCTGAAGGAGAATACCTAACTGGAGGTCTTCGTATTCTAGTGGATCTACGAACAGTAGGAGTTGAGGTCTCTGCATCATCTGCAACCCCGTCTTCAGAACTACTGTCATCTGTGCTCCCACTATCTCTATATACATCAGAGCTCCCACTGCTTCCTGAACTTTCACCTATCTCTGGAGTACTGATAGGTTTCAAAACGTCATCTTCAGAGATTTCTTCAAACTCGACTTGACTTTCTGTTTTCTCTGGTGGCTTGTTCCTGCCTGAGCTCTCTGCAAGTTCATCTTTATATAGGACGTTCTCGTTGAACACAACATCCCGGCTTCTGATAACCTTTTTATTTTGGTTATCCCAGAAGCGGTACCCCATGTCATCCAACCCATAGTCTATAAAAGTGCATTTCCTTGCTTTTGCCTCTAGCTTGTCTCTCTCCGAGTCTTTAACTTTGACATAAGAGACACAACCGAAAACCTTCAAGTGTTTGAGAGAAATATCACGACCTTGCCATTCCTCTTCTGGAATCTTGAACCCTATGGGGACTGAGGGTCCTCTGTTGATTAAATATGCCGCTGTGTTGACTGCATCTGCCCAGAACATCTTGGGTAAACCTGCATGCAGTCTCATGCTCTTAGCCCTTTCGTTCAATGTACGGTTCATTCTCTCAGCTACTCCATTTTGCTGAGGTGTCTCTGGAACCGTCTTCTGCATTCTGATTCCCTGGTCAGCACAGTAATCAACAAATTCTTTACTACTGTATTCGCCCCCATTGTCTGATCTGAAACACTTGATCTTCAAGTCTGTTTCATTTTCCACAATAGCTTTCCATTTCTTGAAAGTGCTGAAAACTTCAGACTTATGCTTCAAGAAATAAACCCAAACCTTCCTTGTGCAATCGTCTATGAATGTGACATAGTATCGGGATCCTCCCACTGAAGAAACTGAAGTGGGACCGTAGACATCTGAATGAACTAGCTCCAGCTTCACGGACTTGGGCTGATGACCCACCTTCTTGAAAGTGACTTTCTTCTGTTTGCCAAAAACACATGGCTCACAGAAATCGACTTTCACAGTCTTCAGCTCTGGTATTCTTCCTTTGGAAACTAGCATCTTCATTCCCTTCTCACTCATATGTCCAAGTCTTTGGTGCCATAGAGTAGATGCCCCAACTTCTTCAACAGCGTGTGCTTCGGCATCAGAAACTTCCACCATATAAAGTGTACCCCGCTTCTGTCCTCTAGCAACAACTAAATTCCCTTTTGTCACCTTCCACTGATGATCACCAAATGTAACATGGTGACCTTCATCATCAAGCTGCCCCACGGATATTAACATCCTCTTCAAGTCAGGAATGAACTTGACATTCTTCAAAGTCCAATCTGTACCTAAAGTTGTCTTGAGGACCACATCCCCAACACCTGTAATATCCAGGCTCTTGTTGTCTGCTAGTCTGACCTTTCCTTTGTACTGCCGGAAATTCTGCATTACTTCTCTGGAATGACTAGCATGGAACGACGCACCAGAATCCATGATCCAGGATTCTGTTGAGTTTTCAACACAGCAAATGAGCGCATCATCTTCAGAATCTACTGCCATATTGACTTCCTTCTTGCCTTTGTCTGCCGAAGGCTTTGGGCACTGATTTCTGAAGTGACCTTTCTCCTTGCAGTTCCAACAGGTAATATCCGACCTGTTCTTTGACTGACCTCTCTTTCTCGACTTTGATCTTCCTCTACCACCGCCTCCTCTGTTGGACTTCCTTCCCCTATCTTCAGCGCTTAGAAGACTACTGGAAGATTCCCCGATACTCCGTCTGCGCACATCCTCACTAAGGATTAAATTTCGAATGCTTTCGAACGTCAGCTTAGCACCTCCGACTGAACTGCTGACTGCTGTGACCGTACCGGACCAACTTTCAGGCAAAGATGATAGTAGCAGCAATGCCTGAACTTCATCTTCAAATTTAATATCAACTGATATTAACCTCGACAATATTGAATTGAATTCATTTATATGATCAGTTGCTGAACTACCCTCCATCATCTTCAAATTTACCAACTGTCTGATCAGAAAAACTTTATTCGACGCCGAGGGTTTCTCGTACATGTCAGATAGCGCCTTGATCAACCCATGAGTTGTCTTCACATTGACAATGTTGTAAGCAACGTTCTTTGCCAATGACAACCTCACCACACCAAGAGCCTGCCGGTCTAACAATTCTCAATCCTCCGGCCTCATGTGAAAAGGCTTCTCTTCAGACAGAGGTTCATGTAACCCTTTTTGGTAGAGATAGTCTTCGATTTGCATTTTCCAGAAACCGAAATCGTGACCATCGAATTTGTCGATCTTAACTCTCCCATCTCCGGCCATAGCTAAAAAGAACAATATTTTATAAGGCCAATCGAAACCTCGTTTCTGATGTGGAAGATCAGACTAAGCTGCAACCACAGAGCATACGCGAGATACGACTTCCTTTAAACCCGGAGCTCTGATACCAGTTTGTTGGGATATAACAAAACGAGTTAAGCACTTCAAACAAATCGATATTTGATTTCGGTGACACGAGCGGAATAAAATTACCGAAAAAAAGGTAAACGAAAATGTAAAATCGGAACAAGATATTTAACGTGGTTCGGTCACGGGATCACGACCTACGTCCACGGGCGAACGAGAGAGAGAGTTTTATTAACACCAAGAAAACACTGCAATCATACAAGGCTAAACTGCACTTGTAGTCTGACCACTCACAAGAAAATATCACTCGCACTTTTGGCTGTCAAACTGAACTCTGCACAAAAGGCTATATCTAATATATTTATCTATGTATTGTGTTTGTGTTTTTGGTGATGTGCATCACCCTTTATATAGCCTTCAATTTACTAGCCAAATATGACTAATAAAACCATGCCTAACATTTGAGAAAAAATCTTCACTAACTTTGAATTGAATTCAAACTTCACCTAACAAAAACAAGCATCAAAAGAAAGTATGCAAATGCTTTCAAAGATGCAAGAACAACAATTTGATGAGTATGATGATGAAGATGATGATTGTGTTGAAGTAATAGCTAAAAGGACTGGTGAAGGTGGTAGCAAACAACCTCCCAAAAAGAAACCAAGACAAAAAGGGCCAATGGATATGTATTTCACTGCAAACCCGGAAGATGCAATTAAAGGAAGAAAAGAAGGGGGGGAAACAACAAAGGATTAATAAGGTGTGTCGGAAAAAACTAAGGGACAAAGCATGCCGTGAAATAACAAGATGGTTTTACGATGATGGTATTGTTTTTAACAATATGTCTATATTATTTAACAATCATATGTTGTTTTAGTGTTTTTATGCAAGGTTTTTTTTAATGATCATTGGTATTTTTAATAATAAATGCTGATTTTTACCGTCTGTATGCGTTTATGTGCAGTTTTTTAATGTTTTCAAGTTACATGCAGCTTTTAATGATTTTTTAAGTGCCGCTTTAAGTTAATGATCATAGATACATGCAGTTTTTAATGATTGTTAAGTGCTGTTTTTAATGTTGCTGTTTTTTAAATGTGTAGGTATTCTATTTAACGCGGCTACATACAATAGTTTTAACATAATGGTTGAATCAATCGGACAATATGGCCCGAGATTGAAACCGCCTAGCATGTATGAGCTTAGAGTTCATTTGTTGGAAAAAGACGTGGATGTCATTAAAGAAAAGATGAAAGAAGATGAGAAAGAAGGGGCAATAAAAGGTTGCTCAATAATGACGGATGGATGGCGTGATTCGGTGGTTCAAAAAGATATAATAAACTTTTTGGTGAATTCCCCCCGTGGTTCTGTGTTTATGAAATCCATTGATGTTTCAGATGTTTCAAAAGATGCAAATTTGTTGTTTGGTGTTCTTGATGAGATGGTTGCGAAAGTGGGAGAGGAAAATGTTGTTCAAGTTATCATGGATAAGCTTCGACTTATGTTAAAGCGGGTATTTAAGAAACTTTATTTTATATATTTCCATTATGTTATTAATTATTAAATTTACTTTGTTGTCAACTTTGTAGGAAATATATTGGAAGCTAAAAGACCACACCTCTTTTGGACTCCATGTGCGGCACATTATGTTGATCTTATATTAGAATACATCGGAAAACAAATCCCTAGGGTGAAAAGTGCATTGAAAAAGGCTATGCTATCCAAATAAAGAAGAGGAATACTAGAAGACTTTTGAGATTATTGATCAAAGATGGGAATGCCAACTTCATAGACCTTTGCATGCAGCGGGACATTACCTAAATCCAGAGATATTTTATGATAACCAAGTTAGCGAATCTTGTGAAGAAGACATGACTGGGTTATATAAATGCATTGAACAATTGGTTCTAGATCCTAGAATTCAAGATAAAACTACTGATGAATTATCTGCATATTAAAACGTTGAAGGTTTATTTGGTATACCAATGGCAATTAGGCAAAGAAAGACGAAACCATCAGGTTAACTACTTAACCTTTTTAAGTAAAGTTAGTGTAATGAATAGAATTTTATTTATTTTTAACATACGCTTTCGTGCAGCTGAGTGGTGGATATCTTTCGGATCTTCGGCTCCCAACTTGAAGGCCTTTGCTATACAGTCCTTAGCCTTACATGCAGTGCAACCACTTGTGAGAGAAATTGGGGAGTCTTTCAACACGTAAGTTGTATAATTGTTTTATCAGTTATATGGAATTTTATGGTATTTTAATTTCATTATCAAATTGTTAAATGTCTAATGTTATCTAACTCTTTGATTGTCGCTTCACACGAAAAAACGGAATAGATTAGCACAACATAGACCGAATAATATGGTGTATGTGAAATTTAACCGTGCCTTAGACCGCATATTCAAAACAAAAGACGCCGCCGATCCTATCTTACTAAAAGAAATTGATGAGAGCAATGAATGGCTGATGGGGCAAATGGAGGATGAGGGTGATTTAGTCTTTGAAGGTGAAGACTTGACATATGATGTTGTGGCTAAGGCTTGTGGGGCAAATGAGCCTAGTTATTCAACTAGATCAACAAGAAATGACAAAGGAATGGCGGGATCTAGTAGGTTAGCTAGTAGATTTGCATGGATTGATGATGAAGACGAGATGGAAGAAGACATAGACTTGTCTAGTGGAGAAGAAGATACCAGTGTGTTTGGGGTTGATGACGACGATGATGAGTGAAGTTAATTGAAGATTTAGGGATTTTTAGTTTTATTATCAAACTTTAAACTTATTTGGTCTTTTAGAATATTAATACTAACTATATATATTGTATTATATTCATATTTTCTATTATAAAATTGTTTTATTAGATATTATTTTACTTGCACGCATCGTGTACGTGATGCCTGTTCATTCGCATCGTGCATCGATCTCTCGAGACCCTAACCGCATCAGATCGCATCACGCTTTTTAAAATCAAGTTTCACAACAAACATGCCTTTCATATATCAAGGAAATACAATTCAAAGCAACACAATCTTAAACTTAATATATGCATACTTAATGGTAAAACAGACTAAGATCCCTTGAAAGGCCTTTAATACATTCTCCTTGCCCTTCTCCTGGAAGCTATGACACTCCTGAGATACATGCAAAGGTAAGCTTTATGTTTGTAATTCATGGTTTTCTATCTATAGAAAATACCATATCAACATTCTCAAAATGTGTATTTCAGAAAACATTGTTATAATGCTGGTTAAATACAAAACACTTTAAACATGTAATATACCGTAATACATTAAAAACAAACATACTTTCATAAGATTCATGATGAATGTACCGTAAAAATATAACATGTTGAAAACATAGACCAACTTCACATAATTCGACACATAACATATTCCAGTTCAAATAAAAAATATTTTATTTAGTATTATAATATTAAAAAATGTAGATAATACCTTCTTTGCTAAGATGTATATTTTGGTTAACATGACATTTAATTATGTTTTTGATTAATGATGAAAAGCTAAAAATAATTGTTAATAGGGTAAATTGCATAAAAGTCATTAAGTTTTCTAATTTTCTCGATTTTGACACTGCATTTTTAGCTTTTGCAATTAAGTCATTATGTTTTCAGAAAAGTTGCAATTAAGTCATTATGTTTTCCAAAAAGTTGCAAAAATGACCATATGACCGGATGGTAACAGGTTACCAGGTCATATGGTCAGATTTGCAATTTTTCAGAAAACCTAATGACTTAATAGCAAAAATAAAACATAGTGTCAAAATCAAGAAATCTGAAAAAGTTAGCGACTTTTAGGGTTTATTTCATAAAAAACCCTAAATTTTCAACTTTTTCTGTTTAAACCTAAAACTTTATTTTTTTTTTCCAAAAAAACCTAAATTTTGGAGAAACTTTTTAATTTATCCCCCTAACCGGTTTTACAGGTTATACATACTTTTTTTTTTCAGAAAAAAACCCTAATTTCTTTTTTTTTTTCCGAAAAAAACCCTCAATTTCAGTGATTTTTTCACAAAAAAAAAATGTTTCTTCGTTTTTGTAATTGACATAACTTTCATATACGATGTCCAAATTCTACGAACTTTATATCCCTGGAAAGGTCGTAAGTAGTACTACAACTTTGCTTTACTGACTTTTGTTTGAATATGTTCAGATATTTCGCTACACTGGCTTGTTTTCTTATAATAGCTGTATCTTTTGCATACGAGCTTTGTTTTCGACGTTCTATAAGTCGACGGATTCGTAAATGTCCTAAATTAAAAAGTTTTATGAAAAAGAACAAATTGAGGGTTTTTTCGTAAAAAAAAAATTTGGTGTCTTTTAGTCGACGACAAATACTTTATGTCTTTTAGTCGTTGTTTTTCTTCGCAGGTTCGTTGTCGATGTATTCGTGTTTACGAATCCGTCGACTTATAGAACGTCCAAAACAAAGCTCGTATGCAAAATATACAGCTATTATAAGAAAACAAGCCAGTGTAGTAAAATATCTGAACATATTCAAACAAAAGTCAGTAAAGCAAAGTTGTAGTATTACTTACGACCTTTCCAGGGATATAAAGTTCGTAGAATTTGGACATCGTATATGAAAGTTATGTCAATTACAAAAACGAATAAACATTTTTTTGTTGAAAAAATCACTGAAATTGAGGGTTTTTTCCCGAAAAAAAAAAAGAAATTAGGGTTTTTTCTGAAAAAAAAAGTATGTATATACTGTAAAACCGGTTAAGGGGATAAATTAAAAAGTTTCTCCAAAATTTAGGTTTTTTTTTGAAAAAAAATTAAGTTTTAGGTTTAAACAGAAAAAAGTTGAAAATTTAGGGTTTTTTATGAAATAAACCCTAAAAGTCGATAACTTTTTCAGATTTCTTGATTTTGACACTATGTTTTATTTTTGCTATTAAGTCATTAGGTTTTCTGAAAAATTGCAAATCTGACCATATGACCTGGTAACCTGTTACCATCCGGTCATATGGTCATTTTTGCAACCTTTTGGAAAACATAATGACTTAATTGCAACTTTTCTGAAAACATAATGACTTAATTGCAAAAACTAAAAATGCAGTGTCAAAATCGAGAAAATTGGAAAACTTAGTGACTTTTATGCAATTTACCCTTGTTAATAAGACAAAGTTGAGAAACATATGTATTGCAATTAATCTCACAAATATCTTGTACCGATTACTTTAGAATTTAAAAAAGGAAATGTAAAAAATTCTTTTTAAAATTATCGTATCTTTGTTGATGACATAAAGAATGCATTTTCAATTTTTCTTTTTGTCTGGTTGTGACCACATACACATAAAAATTATTACCTTGGAAATTTGCTATGAAGTTGTAAGGTAATATAATGAATTATTATACCTTGGTTTCTCCTCGTGTTACGAATTGGCCTTACCCATCTGTCCTTCCTCTTTCTGAACCGTTTACTATACCTTCCATACAAAAAGTTTCCAAAAAAAATCCCAACAACCAGCCCGCTTCCAACTCCAAAGAATATGATGATCCAATCAATTCTTTCGCTTGGGAAGAGAGACTCAGACGTATTTGCTGGTGGAAATGCTGGCGCCTTTGAATTTTGACATTCCTTGGATAAAGGTTTTCCACATAATCTGGGATTCCCCTCATAGGAGTTGTTCTCGAATGTATTAAATTGTTGCCCTTGTGGTATGCGCCCATCAAGACGGTTGAATGACACGTTGAAAATGGAAAGGAAATTGAGTTGCACCAACTGTTGAGGGATTTCTCCAGATAACTCGTTTCTGGAGAGATCCAAAGATTCAAGATTTGTTAGGTACCCTAACGATGGCAAGACAGGCCCAGTAAAATAGTTGTTGGAAAGATTGAGTGCTTCAAGCCCTCGGAGATCTTCGAGTGTTTGCGGGATTTCTCCTTCAAATTGGTTACAAGAGAGATCAATAGCCGTGAATATGGTTAAAATCTTTTCGTACTCTGTTCTGACACCTTTGTGGATTATTGTCATCGTGTATGGCACTGTTGATGTGAAGAATTCGAAGGACATGTCTGATTCCATAACAGATGATTCACCACCATAAACCGATCTCATGGCATTGCAATTCTGAAAGTACTTTTGATGCAATTGGCCACTAAAACCATTGTTAGAGAGGTCTATGATCCGCAACTTGGGAGATTGTGAACACACTGTCGTCGATCCTTGAATCGGACCATAAAACTTGTTGGACCGCAAAACAAGAACTTGAAGCTTGTGAAGAGTTTCCAACCAAGAAGGAAAGACATCGTCAAAAGAGTTATCTCCGAGAGAGAGAACCTCTAAATTTGTACAATTTCTCAATGACCTTGGCAGCTGACCTGTAAATCCATTTTCACTTAAATCAATATTTGTCAAAAGGCTTCCATGTGTGAACGCATCCATGATTATGCCATGAAAGTTATTTTGTTTCAGATTCAAAACCGATAACGAATTACTCAAACTACCGAGGCATGGAGGAAGAGCTCCACTCATGTTGTTAGTGGACAAATCTAACAATCGAAGAGATTTCATTTCACATGTCCATGGCGGTATTTCTCCTATGAGAAGATTATTTGAGGCTGAATAAAAAACCGTGGTTTGGGGTGGAATTGGTAGCTGTCCTCGTACTTGATTATTTTTTATGGCAAATGCTTGTAAATGTCTCCATGGGAGAAATTGAGGATGCTGATGAAAGCCAGTAATGGAGTTATCTGAAACGTCAATCACCTGTAATGTTTCTTGGCTGTTGTTCCAGAACCACACCGGTACCATGCCATTAATGTTGTTTTTGTTGAGAAGTAAGCCTTCCATTTTATTTTGGAAGCGCAAAAAGGCAGGAAATTCCTTCAAGTTGCATGATGCCAGTTCTAAGTATTTCAGATCTGGTAAGGTGCTATTGGTGTAATTATTGGAGGCCACTAATGATATCATGTTATGACTTAACCCAAGAGCTTCTAGTTTGTTGAGTCCTAGGAATATGTCTAAATCTACCCTACCACTCAACTTGTTGGAAATTAGGGTAAGGTATTGAAGAAGTTTCAAGTTGGAAAATTGGCTTGAAATTGGTCCTTGCAATTTATTTTGTTTAAGGTCTAACATTCTTAGTTGGGTGAGGTTGAAAAGCCAGGATGGTATATGACCTATAAGAGAATTTCTTCCCATCGTGACAACACGAAGTTTGGTTAGGTTAGCAAGAATGGATGGTATTTCACCGTTTATGTCAGTATCATATAAATACAGGTCTGTAAGTCTAGTCATCTTGCCAAACCAATCGGGTAAACGCCTCTTCTCGAATTTGTTACCATTGAGTTCCAAAATATTGAGTTTCGAAAGACTTACAAGTGAAGGAAAAGCGCCTGTGAACTTATTACTTCCAAGACCCAAGGCTTTGAGTTGCGTCAAATTAGAGAGTGAACCTGGAATGTGCCCCGAGAAAGAGCATTCCGTAAGGCGCAAGAATGTCAAATGGTTTAGGTTGCTTACGGATTCTGGTAGAATCCCAAAGAAAGCTGTTGATCTTAGTTCCACATGTTCAAGTAAGCTGTTGTTACGAAATGTAGGAAAATAACCTCTGAGGTTGGTATTATGAGCCAAATTAATAAATTTCAACTTTGGTAGATCAAATATGGTTGCTGGGAATTCATTACGGAGCAAGCAATTTCTTAGAATGATTGACTTCAAAGAAGAAAAGTTGGCCAAGAAATGAGGTACAGAAGAGCTAAGTTCAACCTCTGAGAGACTTAGTTCTTCGAGTCGTGTTAAGTTTTGCACTAGATTCTTGAGGCCACTTGGACTGCGAAGCTTTAGTGGGTTTTGCGACAGATCCAAAGAAGACAAATGTATCAACTGTGAGATTTCATTTGGGATTTGGCCACGAAACCTAGAATCAGAAAGATTAAGGCTTCGTAATTGCTTTAGATGAGCAATCTCAGATGGGATTTGAGATTCATCAAAGTTGTTCATCGCAAGGTTGAGGCTCTGAAGATGAACAAGGCTGAATAGGGTGGTGTTAGAGTTGATATTTCCACATAGAAAGCTTTCGCTCAAGTCAAGGCCGATCACATGACCATACTCATCGTCGTTGTTGCATTCCACCCCATACCACGAACAACAATCAAAACCAGCATCCGATTCATTGCTTGTTGGCTTCCAAGAATGGAACGTTTGAAACCAACTAGTAGCACAAAACGCTTCATCATCTTGATGAATTATGCTTTGCTTGAATTGAAATAAGGCTAAGCATTCCTCATCATGGCTTAGTGATGATACACTGCAGGTTAGTATGACCAACACGTATACAAGTGAGATGATTTGCAACATATTGAAGTGATTCACGTATGGAGTCATGAGACCTTATTTTATATTTATTTTTGTGAACTTGTAATGTTCTTTATATAGATCATGAGTAAGTTTTGCATTCAACTGCAACTAATATTATGTTGACTGAGTACAAGTAAACTGTGTTCAAAGTCTTGCTTTTGTTCGTATCAAATGTGCTATAGGCAATCACCCCACAGTTGGAGGTACACATCATGAGTAAGTTTAAAGGTAGTTGAGGGATCAATTAATAGAGCCAAATAAAAAAAAACTCAGAGAAAAAATTATATTGACCAAGTACTGTGCAAGACTTCAAAGTCTTCCTTTTGTCATATCAAATGTGCCATAGGCAATCACCACACAGAGGTACACATCATGAGTAAGTTTAAAGGTAGTTGATGGATCAATTAATAGAACAATAAAAAAATTATAATACTGACTGAGTACAAGTAAACCGAGCAAGACTTCAAAGTCTTCCTTTTGTCCCCCTAGCTAGTATGCCAAAAGTATGGTTTGCCTCAACATGTTTGGTTTGTTGTACCAATGGTTTTGGTGACTAAAGCATAGTTTTGGTCCATATTTGGTCCGCATAATTTATTGCATCTTTGTTCCTAGGCTTTCACGATGTTTAAAAAGCGATGTTAAGTTTAAGTAAAATAACTTATTTTCGCCCTATCTTTTCAACTCTTTCACCATCTTCATTTCCTTCAATGTGAACCTAAAAACGTCCCTCTTTTTCGAATTAAACCATAAAAGCATACAAAGTTCAACCATACTTCTCCGACTTCTCGTTCGTGTTCTTATGTGTGTCTATTTTCTTGTTTGATTACTAATTTATTATTCTTGCATTGTTTTTTCTTTTTGATAATTTAGTATATATTATGTTTATGTGCCTTTAATTGGTCTTCTATGCCGTTTTTGTCATAACCACCATCATTTTATGGCTAGATTGGAAAATCTGAAAGGTATGTAAAAATGTAACATACAAGATGAAGGTTCGCCCTCTTAGTATTTCTTTGAAGATTTTTTTGGATAAATTTTTGTTTGGAGGAAGTGCCGCATGAAAAGCTATTATTTCTTTGTTTTAATGAAAACACTTTAAATGATAGTAAAGATAACTGTTTTTCCATCTATTAGAATCGGTGCTATAAATAAAAAGACTCGATTGTCTTTTTGAATAGTGTTGTGAATATAAATTTCAATATTAGTTTTAATAGGCAAAAATTTATAAATTTCTTGAATACTTAAATGAAATTTTATTTCTTAAATACTTGTAATGTTTATTCAAATAACAATTGTAACTATTTAACTAATACCAAAGTCAAGGTGGTACACAGATACACATGAATTTGTTGGCTGATTGAAAGTATCTCAAAGTTTAATATAGAATCATAATTTGCGAAATACTTAATCAAAAGTCATTTGATATAGAATAATGATCTAGACTCATAAATTAATATAAACGAGTGGGACCCCGTGCTCCGCACGGGTCCGTTTGTTTCTCGTATAAATGTGAGCGACTCTTTAAGGAGAAATTTGGGGCCGATCAGTTTAAATCCTTGGGTTGGCGTTTTCCTCTCGATCGTCTTCTTTTGGGGTTTTCGTTCTTGAGGTGGCCAAGCTCGTTGAGTCGGTCGGGATGTGTCGTGGTGCTTTCATTTCGCGGATTCTGTAATACAAAGAGGTTAAAGAGTGCTATGCACGGGTTTTTTTTATTGCTCGTGGGTCCTACTGATTACCTTTCGTCATTTCTTTGTTTCTTGCGTTGCGTTGTTTTCTAGTCTCCAGGGGTCCTAAAAAGTGAGCAAGAAACATACCTCTCAGATTGCCAAAAATTTTGATTGAACTGATGATAGCAGCTATTTTCTTAAAGAACCGACTCCGAGACTTAAAACCGACAATCAAGAAGTTAGTACCTTACTGGTATAAAACGAAAGTTTTCAATAAGAACTTCACTCAATCGTGAATTCTTCCAATTAAAGTTTAAAATGTTTACCCTTTTTGATTGGCCTGCCTTTTTTCTTCGAATCGCACCCTTCTTCTGAATCTTGTGGAAAAATTCTCAAGAACCTTTATCACAAAAAAAACCCCATAGTTTATGCAAATACAGAAAAAAATTTAATAACTTTTATAAATATCTTTCTTACCAAGTGAAGATATATGAAAGAAATGAAGTAAACTACTGAACGACAAGAACTGAATGAAGAGAGCAATCATATCGCCAATAACACAATGCCCAGACGATGAATGATTGAAACCTCTGTTATATCCATGGAGTTAAAGACCAACCGTTGACCTTTGACCTTGTTCTTTTTCTTCTCAAATGCAAACTACAAAGAGAATAAGGTCATCCACAATACCATTATACCTTTCAAATATGAAAACATGATTTTTAATATTCCATAATGTACACCTCTTTTCCTACATGGTACAACTCACATTGCATAAAAGGGTTGTGAGTTACGTTTTCAATGTCTCACGATTCCAGCTTTCCATAATGCATACCTCTACCCCATGAGAAAACACGTAACCAAGAGCGAAGAATGATTTACCAGGGAACAGAAACTTATATGGAGAAAAGAATACCCATTCTACCCCTGCAAAATATCATTATATAACATAATTTAGCAATTGTACTATAAATATTACTCGGACATTTCCCCATATTGTAATTTTCTTTTCAAACGGATGAAAACTATCCAAGTTATAAAATTTGTCAAAAGGAGCAAATCTGTCAAACTTTTTTAAATCTGTCAAAACGACCAAATCTGTCAATGTTAGTACGTTGCCATTACTTACAAAAGATCCAAAACTGTCTACATTTTACAATTCTTTCAAAAGGACAAAAAATTTTCACATACGTTTTTAGTAATCTGTGGGATTGCTGTTGTAAGAAGGTCCAAAGTACATTGTCATTTATGTTATCTGTTTCTACAGCGAACATTCAATGCACACAACAACTTCAAGATTTAAAAATTGAAAACAATGTATGAATGGACTAAAGTTTCTGAAATGTTTACCCTTTTGTTGTTGTAGTCTATTTTTACAACCTGCATTATGTGAAGTTGATTTAAATGGCTTTTTAGGAAACGATACCGAAATCTAGTTTGGAAATTTCAAATGCTTCAAAACAAATACATTATTTGTCTATGATAGCATTACAATTAAGTGGATTACTTTTCAAAATAAGAAATCTATGATAAGCATTATATTTTGATCTCGTACCAATTAACTTCACCGGGCCATTTCAAACATCCCAATTGATATTTGAACTAATTGGGTCTGTGGATCTAAGAGACATCGGTATAATTTTAATAATTGGGAGATTCCCAATTGAGGCACAGAGATAATCATTTCAAAAAGGAAACTTTAGAATATAAAAATCAGGCAACGCATGCTTCAAAATCAAATGAATATTCGACTAACCAATGAGAAGAGCTTCAATGACACCTGCACCAAACCCCGAAATGAACCTCCCTCCATCGCTAATCTTTCCGGTGTTCGTATCCTTAAACTCCGATTGGATCACCCCATCCGTAGGACATACTTCAATGTCAAGTGGGTGGCAAAGGGTGCCAACTCTCCGTCTCGCCGTCTCAGTCTCCATCTCTCTCCATCTCTGAGGTAGCTGAAAAGGTGAAAGAAATCCCCAACAAAATGTGAAAGTTCCTGCTGCAAATCAAAAAAACGATTCTAAAAACCTTGCCCTAATGGAAGCCAAAATAAAGAAGCTATGCGAGTTATTATCAGAGGTAATTCAGTAATTTTTTATAAAAAATGTTTTAAAAACAACAGCCTCGGTTATTTAGGGTTTGAATCAAAACCTCCGCCGAAGACGAAGATGAAGACGTCGCCATCTCAGTAAGCGGCTTCTAGGTGTTCGGTTTTTCAATCGCAAGAGATTCGCCCTTCCGAATCGCAAACTTGGTTAATCAACAATCACACTTCAATCTCGAATACTCTTTCTGTGTTTTCTCAAGGGTTCCGATAATCACGACAGTGTGTAGCAAGTTCTTTATCACCAATCCTACTTCCGTTTCTTTCTATTATAGTATTGTACTTCTGTTATTTTTTTTAATAATTGATGTTTCATATGAAGATTACATAAAATATGAATGGAATGGAATCATTGATTCCATGGGAATGAAAATAGATTCATTTGTTTTATCTGACGGAAAATGAACCGTTCTCGAATGAAATTTGATTCATTCTCTTTTGTTAATTTTTTAATTCCATCATGGAATGTAATTACTCATTCCATTCTATCGAACTAAATTGATGTATTTTATTTGTATGATCGTAGGTGGGTCATTTTGTGTTTTTGGACAATGCAAGTGGATTCCACTAAGCAGTGTTACACGTATGCCGAATGTTTCTGACATCAGATGCTAATAGTTATCCTTTAGTGGAAGGTGTTATGTCAATTTAGTCACATTTTATTCATAGTTTTATTCTCGAAGGTGGTTTATTATTTTGAGCTTTTTATGCTTAGTATTCTTATATAAAATTGAAACAAAGATGATATTATATTGTAACGTAGTACATTTTGACTCTGTATATAAACCCTTTTAATTACCTGATTGGGTAAAACTTAGTATTGTTTCTATAATGATAATAACCATAAAGGAGTTTGAATATACATATCATATATTAAATACAGATTATTAATATACCAAGAATGCATTTACTTTAGATACGTCGTTCGTAAGAATTAATGTCTGAAAGTGTTGGTGGCGATCTTTACAAATAATATAACTTCTCTTAACAATTTTCAAATAAAGTTTAAGAGTAAATTACATTGACATTTGGTGAATTATAACATCTTTGGTCCAAACTTGGAGTTTGTTGGAAATTTGGTCCCTAATTGAAAGTAAACTAAGTGACTATTGGTTCATATTTTTGATGGTTTTTTTATAATTATTTTAAGTCATAACAAATTAAGGGAAGTAATCGGTCATAAGAAATACACCTGATCAGTGACATTACAGTGCATATGAAAAAAAACTGAAAGTACAATGCTGTAATCGAATAGATGTTTTAGTTATAATTTCTTGATAAAAAAATTTTGAAAGTAAAACGTTGTAATTGAAGGAAACGAAAGTAGGATGCCGTAATAAACAAATAAACGAAGTACATTGCTATTTCTTGGATTTAGAAAAATGGTCAAATAAGTTCGTGAAGTTGTAATAAAAACTTAATTGATGGTCTTTTATTGTTTATCCAAGTCTGTATTATGTTTTCGAGAATTATTATTTTTATCTTAAAAGGGTTATTATACTGTCGTTTTTTTTATTTTTACAACGGATGATGTATAAGGTCTAAATGTAAGGACTTAATTGGATAAAACTGAAAATTCAACTTTCAATTGTTAAAAGGGTGAAAATGTAAGGACTTTATTGAATATTTTCTTTTTATATATAACTAAAATTGTAAACATTTAACAAAATATTGGGCTTAATCGAGTATAAAAAAACAATTAGGGCTTAATCAAATATAGCATCAAAATGTAAGGACTTTCCTGAATATATCCCTAAGAAATATATCGATAATAAAAGAAAAAATAAAATGATTAACTTACCCCTTCATAAAGTATAACCGTTACTCCATTAAGCAAAAGTCTATAAGTAACATAATTGTGTCCAGTAATCCAACCACAATCAGCTGTACACCTATAATTTAGTAATTTATATCATCATTAGAGTATAAACATATAATTTATAAATGTTTTTTTTTGTAACTATTTAACTGAATTAGTAACAATATAAATCAGAATCTTTATAGTCAAATGCATATTTGAATGTTGTTGTAGTTTATATCATATAACCTCCGGTTGTAGTATGCAGACCACCCTATCAAATGCAGCACTATTTATTAATCATAATATCTCAACCAAATATCACGAAAAAATAATTCAAATTTATTAAAAAAATTTAAATACCTTCGGCTTTCCGGTCCTTCCACTAGTATAAAGAAGAAAAAGTGGATCCTTTGCATCTACCCACTCCACATCACACATAGTACAGCATTTAGGAACAACATCCTACAAAAAAAAATAAAAAATAAAAATTAATGCACAACATCATATAATAATATCTTTGAAATTAAATAATTTACAAATAGTATTTGTATTCCCTTTTGCCATTTAGTATCTTCTTTCTTCATGGCAGATTCATTTTCGTGTGTCAAGCATGGATCTATATTATCACATAGAATATCTACTTTGTCAGCTAATGAAGCCTAATGACAAATGTCAAATAAATGACGGATATACCCACCTACAGATACTCCATTTTGAGATGATTCTAAAAGTGCAGCATCAACGTTGTTGGATTTAGCTTTGCAACCGGACAATGTGAACCCAAGGGGCATGCTTTAATGACAAGTTAACAAAAGATAATGTTACTAAAATAGGAACCTCATACTCATGAAGAATTTAATAAACTACACGGGCTATATGCAAGAAATAGCAATGTACTTTCTATTTCTTTCTAATTATAGCATTGTAATTTAATTTTATTCTTATTACAACATTGTGCTTTTAAATTATTCCTTATTACCGCATTCTACTTTTAATTATTACCCATTATCGGTAACCTACTAATTTGAATTATGATGACATGGCACAAGTTAAAAGGTTTCTATGTCATCGTTGTCCACATAGAATGTCCACGTGTAATATACTGCTAACATGACAAATTAATCTCTCAAATGTATCTTAACTTTTCTTTACTAAATCTACTGTGGAAAGTTTCTAAAAAAAGTTAACTTTTTGCCACATCTACAATATATTACACATAGACATCATAAGTGGACAATGACATGCCATAAAAACCTAAAAAACTCTGTTATACCATTATAATTCAAATCAGCATGTTACTCATTGCTATAATAGGCAACTTGTTTAATGTATAATGCCCTATTAGCTAAAAAATTAAAGCACAATGCTATAATAAGAAAAATATAGAAAGTACGATAGTATTTCTTGCATTTAGCCCTAAACTACACTTACGTATCATGCAAGTGAGACCTTGAGGGCAGAAAAAACCCTCACAGCAAGGTTTACTATTAGAAGGCCGAAAAGGCATTTTCTTTGGATGTGTTTCATTATAATCGTACTTTTGACCAGGATTGACCGTACTTGCCCAACCTGCCTCACATCCAGGAGACCATGACATCAGATTACAGTTTCTTGTGGGTCCCAAGAAATGAGATTGAGAGACGCTTTTCTTGTCGCCGGTGTTGTTCAGAAAACTGGTGAAGAATACTCTAAGTTCCGACACAGTGCACAATCGATTTGGAAGGTCTGAAAATTAAGTAATAAGAAGTTAATGATTAAGAAAGAAGATCAAAGACGTTTCAAACAAAAAGGATAGCTGAGTAATTTACAAGTGGCCTAAATATCTAATCTAAATGTACCATTGGCAAGTTAACGGAACCAAATTTGATGAGAAATTGCAAATTTGATTGCCCAAATTATACCGATGGTCCATGTCACCGGCCGTTTTCATCGATTTGGGATCTTGGAAATCGAATTGAATGATGCGACATTGAGTGAAGCTAATTTGCTGATCGATAACTTCAAATGTGAGAATTCTTGTAGCCTAAACGGTTGCAATCAATTGGCACCATTTGTTAGTGGTCAATCCATATACGCCTTTTGGGAAGTTCATAACTGTTCAGAATTAAAAAGCAAAAAAAAATAGCAAAATCAAACGATTAATGATTAAAGGATGGTGGAAGAGTGAAATACAAAGCGGAGGAGGCGTAAGGATTGAGCCAAATAGCAATCAACAACTTTCATTCTGAACCTTGCAAGTTCTGCTTCGTCTGCAAAGCATTGGTCGTTTGAAACCGCTTCTCGTATGCGTCGATAGGGCTCTTAGTCACCAGACTCAAATAACTCAAATGTGCCTGTGAGATGGTCTAGGGCTAGTCGCCGATGGAAAGAGAAAGAAGTAGGGTTCTTGGATGAACTGATTGAGGTAGTTGGATGATGGCCGCTGGAACCAAGGTAAGTGAGGCGGTTATAGGGCATGTGTGACAGTGGAGAGGAAAGAAGTGGAGGAAGAAGACCCGACGCAATTCAGTCCCTCAGCGAGAACACCGAGGAGAACCCGGGGGAAAACAGACGAGATCGATGGCGGTGATGAAGGAGAAAACGCAAAGTCGACACGGTGTCGCTGTAGTAGATGCAACATCGAGATGGGATGCGGAATCATATGTTGCAGGAGGTCAACCATAAGAGGAGTCGCAAGAAGAGGGTTGGATCCCTTGTAACGAAAGACGTAATTGAAGACGGCGAAGCGGTGCTGGATTATCGCAATGGAGAAAACGGCGGTGGTAGAAGACGAATATTAAACACAGAGGCGCAGCAAGGAATGGAACCAGGAGACACAAAAAGAACGTGAAGAAGATGAGACGGAGCAAAGTAACCGACATTAGGGAATCCGAATCGAGCAAAAAAAAACCCATGAACCGCGTGACAACCCGGAACCAAAAAAAGAGGTGTAACGTTCAAAAGAATTACGCTTTTTAATTAATAGATTAATAACAAGTAAAATATTTGAAATAAATAACTACAAAATGTGCGATATATAAACAATAATTCAGAAATGTGTACACAAATATACATGTAAATTAAAAAAACAATATTTTGAAAATGGAGTACACACCCCATTAAATGAAGAGCAATAAAAAAGGTAATATAAAATTTTGGACTTAAAGGCGACTCATTCCTACGTCTTTTTAAGTCGTTTTTAACAATAGTTTAGGAAGACAATCATACAGTTTGGAGAAATTGTATTCATTCCTACCTTTTATTCCTATTGTTCTTCTTATCTATATCAAATTATGACACGTGTCTTAAAATATTATTATTGTTATAAAATATGACACTTGTCACCATTTAACATGGTTAGGAGAATGGATAGGACTTAAAATAGGAATGAATACAATTTCTCAACAGTTTAGTCTTTAAAACACAAATAATGTACGAAAGACTTCACAGTCTTCCTTTTGTGCGCACAAGAGACAACCACAATGGGGCCTTGGAGGTATACACCAAAATACTATAATTTTTTCTTTTGCATATCTTTTAGAATGACAAATCTGTTAGTGTATCCCATATTGGTGCGACACGGTCCTATAAATTTGTATATATGTTGGAGTCTCCCCTTTCTCCACAAGGGCTCTTTTGGAGAGACACTATTGGGCTCCACATATATTTACATTGTATCAGAGCCAGTGTCCCGCACCCTGTAACCTCATCGAGCCTACGTCTCTGAGGGGGAGTGTTAGTGTATCCCACATTGGTGCGACACGGTCCTATAAGTTTGTATATATGTTGGAGTCTCCCCTCTCTCCACAAGGGCTCTTTTGGAGAGACACTATTGGGCTCCACATATATTTACATGGTATCAGAACCGGTGTCCCGCACCCTGTAACCTCATCGAGTCTACGTCTCTGAGGGGGAATGTTAGTGTATCCCACATTGGTGCGACACGGTCCTATAAGTTTGTATATATGTTGGAGTCTCCCCTCTGTAATACCCAAACTTTTACACAAATTTTTTTTTTAAAACTTATGATACAAATATTTAATTATACAAACCATTTAAATCTTTACAAACGGGGTATCACAAATACATATCATAGCCATAGTTCAAACCTGTTTATTTTACATTTTTGTACAACAGTGACTACGGTCCCGCACCCGACTCTTTAATGCCCTTCCTGTTTACCTGAGTACATAGCATTTTAAAAACATACGTGAGACATAATGTCTCGTGAGCAGCATGGGTTTAGACCCAAAAATATTTTGCCAATAATATCATTATTCTTTAGATGTTCAATATTTCTTTTCCTGTGAGCGCACCCACATGTATTCCTTATTTCTTTTCAATGGTACATTCCTACGAGCGCACCCGTAGGTTTTATACGAGACGCACCCGTATAGCTACTTCCCCAATAGCATGAAACGAATTCATCTATCAAGGTAAGACAACTACTTCGCGACGGGAGGTACCATCCCAGTAGTGTCTTATTGCCACCCCTACCGCAGCAGGCCGTGGTCTTTATCCGGATACTTCTCAACTCATCAACAGGGCTCGATTCCTTTATTATTTTCTTGTATTTCATTTACCATTTCCGTACACACTTACTATTCCTTTATTCCATTTTCAGTTTCACAAAACATTTTGGTTCCATAGAACCATTTCCTTTTTCATTAAATTATTTTCAATTTCCAAAAAATCATTTTGACTCACAATTCATCTTATATAAAATTCATTCATTTATGTAAAACCCATTTTTGCTATGTACTCGAAAATCCACATACTACTCACCTCGGTCCCTTAGGAGTTAGTTATCTTCTTGGACTCCTTTCTTTTTATTCTGAATAATCTTGTTTGAACCACCACCTATTATATACAAATTATACATTTATATTCAGTTCATATATGTACAATACTAACTTTACAGTACGGAAGTACCATATTATGCAACTACACCTCATTAATTAGGCTACAACCTCTATTAGTTAACTTCCTTCAATTTATAACTTCCCCGGGATACACGTATTTTGCTACAGTACCCTCGGGAGGTCGTATTTCTGTTTTGACAATTTTTTACATGTTTTCACACCATTTTAAGCCTACGGTATGAATTATAGACCAAACGGACAAGTCTAGAGCCAAGTTCAAAACTCAAAAATGGACAGAATGCTGCCCAGCAAAGAGCACGACTCGTGCTCTTTTTCTTCACTGGGAAGCACGACTCGTGCTTATACTGGGTGACCATTTCTGACTTCTACAGTGTGGCACGACTCGTGCCAATCCTTGTACAAAAAGGCACGACTCGTGTCTGTGCTGTAGAGACGGGTTTTTGCCCGATTTTTGTGCTACAGCCCCCTGTTTTAGTCCATTAAGTGCTTAATACTTAACCTAATCAATTTATAATCATTCCATGACTAAAACCCTCAGTTTACATCAGGTTTTCACCCATGGAATCACAAATTTCTACTTCAATTTCATAGAATCCCGTTTTTAACATTTTACACCCAAAAACACCAATTTTCGAAATTAATCACTTGGGATGTCTTAATACATCCTAAGTGATCCCTAAGACTCATTAAAAACACTGAAATCAGCATTGAATCTCATGAACCCGTGGGTAGAGTTCATAAGCTCAAAACCCCCAATTTGACAATTCCTCAACACTCTTGTAATTGGTGTGTTTACTTAGTTGTTTAAGCTTGTTTAGATGGAGGAAATCATAGGAACAACCTGAACCATGATCATGATTTCAGATTTCAGTTTGTCCCCGGGATGAACACACAAGAAATTAGGTTAGAAAGCTTGATTACTAACCTCCTTATTGAAGAATTCTTCCTCCAACTTCAGAATTTGACTCCTAATCTCGTGATCCTTCAAAATTTGCCTAGGCTCTCGCTCCCTCTCGCTCTCTCCCGAAGCTTCTGCAGGTTTCTGGGAAGTGGGAGATTCTTCCCACTATTTATAGTTGCCAATTTTCAGTTTTAACGCTCTAGTTTCCTTTCTCCCAATTTGGCACCATAACTTAGTTTTTATTACATCATACTTTTAGTTTTTACATTTATATCCTAGTTACAAAATATTTTACATTAATGCTTTGAGTATGGCAAAAGACTGTTTTGTCCTTTCTCATAAATTTACTATTATACATAATTATTTTAAATTTTATTACAATTTCTCTCGGGTTCTTACAACCTCTCCCCCTTAAGGGGATTCCGTCCTCGGAATCTTCTCATAATTCGTAAAATTGGGATATCTTCTCTTCATGTCTTCCAAAGTCTCCCAAGTCAAATCTGAGCCCGACGAGTGCTTCCATTTGACCAACACTAAATCGATTTCTTTATTCCTTAGCTTTTTGGTTCTCACTTCCAACATCGCTTCTGGTTCTTCTATCAGCTTAATCGGGGCTTCTACTTTTAAGTCTTTCAACGGGATAACAAGTTCACTCTTCCCAAAATACTTTTTCAAATAGCACACATGGAACGTATCATGTATACCACTCAGTTCACGCGGTAACTCTAGCTTAAAAGCTTGTTCGCCAATTCGCTTTAAGATCTTGAAAGGTCCAATGTATCTTGGACTCAGTTTACCCTTCTTTCCAAATCTTACCACACCTTTCCACGGTGATACTTTGAGCATCACCAGATCACCTTCCTTTAAATCATAAGGTCTCTTCTTCAAGTCTGCATAGCTCTTCTGCCTATCTTGAGCAGCTTTCATATTAGCTTGAATTATTTTGATCTTTTCGTTTGTTATCCTTACGATTTCTGGCCCAGTTATTTTAGTCTCCCCTGCTTCCAACCAACACAAAGGGGTTCTACACTTCCTGCCATATAGAGCCTCGAATGGTGGTATTCCAATACTGGAATGATAGCTGTTGTTATAAGAAAACTCTACCAATGGCAAGTGTTCGTCCCAATTCCCACCAAAATCTAAAGCACACGATCGCAGCATATCTTCTACGGTCTGAATAGTTCGTTCACTTTGCCCGTCTGTCTGGGGATGATAAGCTGTACTCATCTTAATTTTTGTCCCAATTCGTTCCTGTAGTGCTTCCCACAATTTTGAGGTAAATCGTGGGTCTCTATCAGACACAATAGACAATGGAGCTCCATGAAGTCTTATAACTTCATCTTTGTATATCTGCGCCAATGTTTCAAATGGCGTATTTTCGTTAATTGCCAAAAACATTGCACTCTTGGTTAAACGGTCAACAATGGCCCATATACCATTATGACCTCTTCTAGTTCTTGGCAACCCAAATATGAAATCCATGGTTATGTCTTCCCATTTTCCCGCTGGAATTTGCAGTGGTTGAGTATTTCCATACGGGGCTTGGTGTTCCGCCTTCACCTGTGCACAGGTTGCATTTAGAAATATACTTGACTATTCTTTTCTTCATTCCCAGCCACCAATACTGTTCTTTCAGATCCCGATAAGTTTTCGTACTTCCAGGATGAATGGAATACTTTGATTTATGGGATTCCTCCAGGATCAACTTTCTAATTCCACCAGCTTTTGGTACCCATATGCGGTTTCTGACTGTCTTTAGTCCCTGGGTATTTTCCCCAAACACCAAATCTTTTCCCAACTTTTCATTCTTTAAGTCACCTCCTTTCAATACTTGTTTTTGCGCGTCTTTGATGCTTTCTATTAGACTTGATTTCAATTCGATCTTCATCAACCTCTCTTGACTTTTCTTTTCATGAAACTTTCTGCTTAAAGCATCTGCTACCACGTTTGCTTTCCCAGGGTGGTAAGCGATTTCACAATCATAATCATTTATTAGCTCCAGCCACCTACTTTGCCTCATATTAAGATCTTTCTGTGAGAATACGTATTGCAAGCTTTTATGATCCGTGTACAAGGTGCACTTTGTTCCGTACAAGTAATGCCTCCAGATTTTTAATGCAAACACAATTGCCGCCAATTCCAGATCGTGCGTTGCATACCGAGTTTCGGGTTCTTTTAATTGACGAGAAGCGTACGCTATCACTTTTTCCCGCTGCATTAGTACACAACCCAATCCTCTGTTCGAGGCATCACTGTACACCACGAAATCTTCAGTTCCCTCTGGTAGGGTAAGAACCGGCGCATTGCATAACTTTTCTTTCAGTGTCTCAAATGCTTTCTCTTGTTCCGCCCACTATTCAAATTTTACTCCTTTTCTTGTTAGCTTCGTAAGAGGTACTGCAATTCGTGAAAAATCTTGGATGAACCGTCGGTAGTACCCGGCGAGTCCATGAAAACTTCTCACTTCCGTCGGAGTCTTGGGAATTTCCCATTTCATCACTGCCTCCACCTTTGCTGGATCTACTTTAATGCCTTGGATGGAGACGACGTGTCCAAGGAATTGCACTTCCCTCAGCCAGAATTCGCACTTCGAAAACTTCGTATATAATTTCTCTTTCTTTAGAACTTCTAGCACCGTCCTCAAATGATTTCCATGTTCTTCTGCATTCTTCGAGTAGATAAGGATGTCATCAATAAAGACGATAACAAACTTATCAAGGAACAGCTTGCACACCCTATTCATCAAATCCATGAAGATTGCTGGGGTATTCGTCAGACCAAAAGGCATGACCAGAAATTCATAATGCCCGTAGCGAGTGCGAAAAGCAGTCTTCTCAATATCTTCATTTCTTACACGCACCTGATGATAACCAGACCGAAGATCAATCTTGGAGAAATAATCAGCGCCTTCCAATTGATCAAACAGATCGTCTATTCGTGGTAGTGGGTATCGGTTCTTAATGGTAATTTTATTGAGCTCGCGGTAGTCAATGCACATTCGCATCGTGCCAGCTTTCTTCTTGACAAACAGCACCGGTGCTCCCCAAGGCGACACACTGGGGCGTATGAAGCCTTTATCAAGCAATTCCTGTAATTGGGACATCAACTCCCGCATTTCGGTCGGGGCTAAACGGTATGGAGCACGGGCGATAGGAGAAGCTCCGGGTACAAGATCAATGCGGAATTCTACTTGTCTCTCAGGTGGTAAACCGGGTAAATCGTCTGGAAACACTTCAGGATATTCTTTCACCACATTAATGTCATGTATTGTTTTCTTTACTTTATCTTCTATCATTACATACGCCACATAGGATAAACATCCTTTCACCAAACATCTCCTGACTTTCGCTGCACTAATCAAATTGGACATCCTCTTGGGTTTTTCACCGTACACATACACTTTGCCGCCACCTGGAATTTTCACCGACACTATCTTTTTCCCACATGCGATTTTTGCATCATTGGCCCCAAGCCAATCCATACCAATGACAACATCAAAAGTCTTCACTCCGATTGGAAGAAGGTTCAACGAAAATTTCTGGTCATCTATGCTGAGTTCGCAGCCACGGTACACATGTTTTATCTCCATCTTCTTACCACTCGCCAATTCGACCTCACATACATGTTCTAATGGTTCTAGCGGTATATTGAATTTTAGACCAAACTCATAGGACACAAATGAGCACGTAGCACCAGAATCAAATAATACGTAGGCAGGCATCTGATTAATTAGTAGAGTACCTGAGACCACGTCTTGTGTCTCCTTTGCTGCTTCTCGGGTAAGTTGGAAGGCGCGAGTCTTCACCTTTTGGGGCTCCGTCTTTTTCTGCGCAGTTGATACCATGGTTTCGCCACCCTTCTTCGGACAGTTGAAACTATAATGCCCCTTTTCGTGACATGAAAAACACTCGACTTCACTGAGCTTCGGATAAGTACATTCCCTCGCCTTGTGACCCATTCGTCCGCAATTAAAACAAGCTGCACTTCCCATCTTACATTCGCCCGTATGCTCTTTCCCACACTTATCATACATCTTTCGACTGCCTTGTTTGGTTGACATCACTACCGACTTTCCCTTCTTATTCCAGCTACTGCTCCCGCCACTGAATTTACGTTTATCCCCAGAAACTTGCCTCTCCATTGTTCTTCGTTTCCACACGTCTTCAACATTTCTTGCTGCCTCGAACGCCGCATCCATTGTCACCGCTCGTTTTACTTCCAATTCATACTCCCAAGGTAGGCCTTTCACATAACGGTTGATTCGTGCCCGCTCCGTAGTGTAAATGTTTCCCACAAACGGTAACATATCGCTGAACTTTTTAGTGTACTCGGCCACGGTCAAACTACCCTTCTTTAGTGTAAGGAACTCATCTTCAAGTTTTTCTATGTCCCGAAGGGGACAATATTTGTTCTTCAAGTGGGTGGTGAATTCGGTCCACGACCATTTATAAATTACATCCTTTCTAACCAGTTCATACAGGGTATTCCACCAAACCAACGCGTCGTCTTTCAACATTCGTGAGGCATAGTAGACTTTATCTTTCTCATGACACTTGCTAACCTCCAGTACTTGCTCTGTCTCCCGTATCCACCGCATCATGACTTTAGGCTCGTAGCTACCATAGTATTCCGTTGGTTTACATGCCAGAAAAGTTTTGAAGGAACATCTCTTCTTGTCTTCTGTCCCCACACTATCTTCCTCTGTAACCGAATCTCCGTTAGTGGGTCTCCAAGAAGCATCATCTGCTGAAGGATTAGGATGTGGGTCCCCCAGCCGTGTGTTCAACATTTGACGCATATCTTCCCGCATTTCCGTCTTTAGATTGCTAATAAGGTTTTGTATAGCCTCCAAAGTCACAAGTGGAGGTTGCGGTATTGGGTTTGGCATATCACCCATATTGTCCGCATCGTTAACGGGAATACTCCCACGAGATGGAGTATGACTGGCTGCCCGTCCCCCACTTGAAAGGCTATGATCACCGCTCGCCATTACTATATAAAATAATAAAATTCACGTTTGTTATTCCGCATAAGTATATTTATCAATATATACGAAAACTATAGCATGTAATCTTTCTATGGAACTAGTATTCCTAGTTATCTCTTTACTGATTTCCACAACCAAATCCCTCAGGTTCCCTCGTGACTTCACCATTTCCAAAGCATATCCTGTGGTTACCATAATACGGACCCAATATTATTTTAACCACCTATATCCTTTGGCTCTGATGTTATCACAAGATCCCTTGGTTCATCGGTTTCTGTGGATTGCAATACTATATTTTACCGACTCTACCCCGTTAGTTAGTACCTATTTAATTACTATTAATCCACTAGTTTAAGCCTAGGATGGTTACCCAACCTAATTCGCTTAAACCATGGCTCTGATACCAAATTGTAACACCCCAACTTTTACACAATTTTTTTTTTAAACTTATGATACAAATATTTAATTATACAAACCATTTAAATCTTTACAAACGGGGTATCACAAATACATATCATAGCCATAGTTCAAACCTGTTTATTTTACATTTTTGTACAACAGTGACTACGGTCCCGCACCCGACTCTTTAATGCCCTTCCTGTTTACCTGAGTACATAGCATTTTAAAAACATACGTGAGACATAATGTCTCGTGAGCAGCATGGGTTTAGACCCAAAAATATTTTGCCAATAATATCATTATTCTTTAGATGTTCAATATTTCTTTTCCTGTGAGCGCACCCACAGGTATTCCTTATTTCTTTTCAATGGTACATTCCTACGAGCGCACCCGTAGGTTTTATACGAGACGCACCCGTATAGCTACTTCCCCAATAGCATGAAACGAATTCATCTATCAAGGTAAGACAACTACTTCGCGACGGGAGGTACCATCCCAGTAGTGTCTTATTGCCACCCCTACCGCAGCAGGCCGTGGTCTTTATCCGGATACTTCTCAACTCATCAACAGGGCTCGATTCCTTTATTACTTTCTTGTATTTCATTTACCATTTCCGTACACACTTACTATTACTTTATTCCATTTTCAGTTTCACAAAACATTTTGGTTCCATAGAACCATTTCCTTTTTCATTAAATTATTTTCAATTTCCATAAAATCATTTTGACTCACAATTCATCTTATATAAAATTCATTCATTTATGTAAAACCCATTTTTGCTATGTACTCGAAAATCCACATACTACTCACCTCGGTCCCTTAGGAGTTAGTTATCTTCTTGGACTCCTTTTTTTTTTTATTCTGAATAATCTTGTTTGAACCACCACCTATTATATACAAATTATACATTTATATTCAGTTCATATATGTACAATACTAACTTTACAGTACGGAAGTACCATACTATGCAACTACACCTCATTAATTAGGCTACAACCTCTATTAGTTAACTTCCTTCAATTTATAACTTCCCCGGGATACACGTATTTTGCTACAGTACCCTCGGGAGGTCGTATTTCTGTTTTGACAATTTTTTACATGTTTTCACACCATTTTAAGCCTACGGTATGAATTATAGACCAAACGGACAAGTCTAGAGCCAAGTTCAAAACTCAAAAATGGACAGAATGCTGCCCAGCAAAGAGCACGACTCGTGCTCTTTTTCTTCACTGGGAAGCACGACTCGTGCTTATACTGGGTGACCATTTCTGACTTCTACAGTGTGGCACGACTCGTGCCAATCCTTGTACAAAAAGGCACGACTCGTTTCTGTGCTGCAAAGACGGGGTTTTGCCCGATTTTTGTGCTACAGCCCCCTGTTTTAGTCCATTAAGTGCTTAATACTTAACCTAATCAATTTATAATCATTCCATGACTAAAACCCTCAAGTTACATCAGGTTTTCACCCATGGAATCACAAATTTCTACTTCAATTTCATAGAATCCCGTTTTTAACATTTTACACCCAAAACACCAATTTTCGAAATTAATCACTTGGGGATGTCTTAATACATCCTAAGTGATCCCTAAGACTCATTAAAAACACTGAAATCAGCTTTGAATCTCATGAACCCGTGGGTAGAGTTCATAAGCTCAAAACCCCCAATTTGACAATTCCTCAACACTCTTGTAATTGGTGTGTTTACTTAGTTGTTTAAGCTTGTTTAGATGGAGGAAATCATAGGAACAACCTGAACCATGATCATGATTTCAGATTTCAGTTTGTCCCCGGGATGAACACACAAGAAATTAGGTTAGAAAGCTTGATTACTAACCTCCTTATTGAAGAATTCTTCCTCCAACTTCAGAATTTGACTCCTAATCTCATGATCCTTCAAAATTTGCCTAGGCTCTCGCTCCCTCTCGCTCTCTCCCGAAGCTTCTGCAGGTTTCTGGGAAGTGGGAGATTCTTCCCACTATTTATAGTTGCCAATTTTCAGTTTTAACGCTCTAGTTTCCTTTCTCCCAATTTGGCACCATAACTTAGTTTTTATTACATCATACTTTTAGTTTTTACATTTATATCCTAGTTACAAAATATTTTACATTAATGCTTTGAGTATGGCAAAAGACTGTTTTGCCCTTTCTCATAACTTTACTATTATACATAATTATTTTACATTTTATTACAATTTCTCTCGGGTTCTTACACCCTCTCTCCACAAGGGCTCTTTTGGAGAGACACTATTGGGCTCCACATATATTTACAAAATCAAAATATGGTTTAATCAATTTTCCTTTTAGGAAAAATTTTAAATTATAAATTTGTACCGAAGTTTTTCGGAGTGTTTGACAGCTTGTAGCTTTTAACATTTAGGAAAAAGTGTTAATAAAAACAAAATGTTTCGTTCGGCGACACGAACTTGAAGCTTTTATTTTAAACAAAACGCTACTATTTTAAAAGCTAGTTGAATTAGCGTTTAACAAAAAGCTCCTACCAATTATACAATTAATGACTAGTATACCCTTAAAACTATTATATATATTTACGCAGATGTCCTTTTATGTAATTTTATATATTTTAAAAGCCTCCAGCTACTTTTTGCCAAACAGTCTTATACAAACTAAACGCTACAGCTTCCAGCTACCCGCTACCCATTACCAGCTACCAGCTTCTAGCTAATTTTGCCAAACAAGCCCTAAAGGTAATAAGTTTAACTATATGACAAGAGTAGTCTCCTCTTGTTCTTCTTTAGTAAGTTGATTTTACAATAAATCAAAAATAAATAACCATATATAATTACAAGATTAAGTCATATTTTACTCTCAATATATGTCATGTCACACTCTTTTTATTAACCATTCACCATCTTAAATCGAGGAAATGGGCATCTCTTACCACCATTAATTTTTTTTTTAAATAAATTTTTTCTTTTTGTGAGAAAGTCTAATTTTTATTTTACAAAAAGTTCAAAGTTCAAACTCCAGTTAAAAAATAAACCACGATGAGTATATATAAAAGGAAGAAGGATGTATCCCACATCGTGTTGATTTTTCCAGCCCCCCATTCTAGAAGCCATCCTTATTGAATAAGGTGGCAAACTTTGATCTTCCCTTCTAATATTTAATGTGTTCATACTATATATTTAGTGGCTAGTTTAGCTATAAATAGAGGCTTAAGTTTCGGTTCTTAAACATCCCAAAAACACACCACAAACATATAGAGTTAGAGAGAAACACTTAGAGTGTAAGTGTTAGAGAAAGGGTTGGTTTTTTGTAATAGTTGAGTGTGAGAGTTGCTCCTCCTATTGTAATTCTGTTCTAGTGTTAAATAAAAGAGTTTTCCAATCCCAACTCAACACCAATGTACACCCTACATTGGTCTTTATATATACATCACCGATACCAACAATGTTAGAGGAACTGGTGTTTCCCATCCTCACGGTACCATGGTCTACGGATTTATATGTTGTAAATAAATCCCGATCCAGAGTGGAATGATAGTATCAATCACCCACTCGTCATCACGAGCGCCTACGTGTAGGCATGCATCCTCCTCGCATGCAACAAAGGGCAATGTATTGTGAAATGTTGACCTTGGTCTCATCATCCTCCTTGCTTGAACTAGTACTCGTTTCAGCCTGTTCTCGTATAAACTTTCGACAATCGCTCTTTTTGTGCCCATAATAATTGCACACATTACAGATTGGCCCCTATACTTCTTAAACATTTCCAATTGGCCAATAGATTTTTCAGAAGTTCATTTTAATCTGAAAAATTATATCCCACCTAGTGGCAGAGGAAGGGGTCAATGTAGAAAGAGGCGGAGGTGGAACTAGTGGCAGAGGAAACAAAGAAAGAGGCGGAGAAACAAAGAAAGAGGTGGAGGTAGAACTAGTGGCAGAGGAAGAGGTCGAGGTAGAGGTAGACATGGTCAAAGTAGAGGAAGATCTCAAGTTAGAGGGAGATCAAAAGAAAGGGGAAAGTCTTCAAGTACATGGTTTAAAGGCCACTGTAACTACTGCAATTATTTGATGGATTAGGTGTCTAAGCCATGACTTATAATTTGTATTTATCTTATTAATAGAAGCAAAGTCCATTTGGGTTGCCCTCATAGCTAGAGGTTTGGCTAAAATTCCAAGAGAGAGAAAGATTGATTTATTATATGATTAATAAATCAATAGAAATAAAATAAATAGTTTATTAATATATTATGGTTATAATATATTAATTAGAAACTACATTGATTAATTAGAAATTAATCTAGAATTAATTAGAATTAATGTAGTGATTAATTTAATTAATTAAAGGTGCAAGGACTCTTCGGACTCCATGACTCTTCGGATTCCATGACCTATCGGATTCCATAACTCTTCGGATTCCATGACCTTTCGTATTCCATAACTCTTGCTATAAATAAGAGCCATTGCACCCTAAAACCTAAGTTATCTCTCCTTCTTCTCTCAGGATTTTCGTCCCCTCCTCCTCTCTGCTTGGGTGTGATCTTATTTGAGGCAGGACACTTGTGCTACTTGGCTTCAAGGATTAAAACTAAAGGTTATTTCTTCTTGATTATTTTCTTTATAAATTTTCTGTTGGCCTTTAGGGTTATATTATATGTTCAATGTTAGAAAACATAGATCCAATTTAGGTTGCATGTGAACTTAGGATTTTAGTTCATAGATTTGCAGAAAACCTTTCAGTGGTATCAAAGCTATTTGGTTGTTTTTTAAATGAATTGTTATAATTGTAATCCTTAGATTTAGGGTTTATAGAAACTAAACCCTAAATGGAGGCTTGGATCGATTTTGGGCTAGGGTTTTTTTTTAAAACACTAGCATCCTCCCCCCCCCCCCTTTGATTTTCGATTTTGGTGGCTAGGGTTTAGGAGATTTTCTATTTTTGATAATTATGATTATTTAATAAATGGAAACTTTAAACCCCCTTACTTGCTATTTTTTGAAATTAAGGGTTTAAGATATGTTTAAATTAATTTGATTAATTTGTCATGCCTATCTAGATTTAATTAATTTAATTAATTGTTTAATTAAAAGATAAATAAAATCATTTAAGGGTTTAAATTTAATTTTGGAATTAATAGTTAATTTTGAAAAAATTAAAAGATTGAACCATTAACATTTAAAAGGTTTAAAATACATCCTATATATATTATAATTAAAAGTTAATATTATATGTATAAGATAATTGGTTAGTCAAATCAATAGTAGGCCTCATTCATGAAGCTGGTCTATAAGGAGGGTATAAGGAGACGGCCTATAAAATGGCGGTCTAATGGGTATATACTCTCACCCACCGCTCTCTTGATCAGTGGAGGGTCGTTAGCCGAACGGGTTTGATAGGACCACTTAATCTCATTAAAAGTATAATGTTATTAATCAAAGTACTAGAACAATTTCATAAAATCCCAATCTAATCACTTAAGGAAAAATGTGAAAAGATGCTAATCCATAAAATTACACATTGCACTTTATGAAACATTGGTTGAGCGTGTGTGGTTTACCGTCACACCAGTAGGGGTTCATAAAGAGTTGCAATGGGTTTCCCAATCTTGCTATTGTTGATGGAGCGTGTGTGGTTTACCGGCACATCAATTAGAGATGGTAATTGACTTTGAGAGTACCAAGCAATTTGTATGGTTATTCACATCCAGTTTGTGATCCTCGGCATCCCAGTCACAAACAGTGGAGCATATCCGAGATTAAACATGCTATTGAACAGTTCAATAAATATCAAAAGATCTAGGAATTTCACTTAATATGATTATCTTCTGCAGTGGAATTGGTGAATCGTCATTCACCTACCTTTATAAAATTTACAATTAGATTACGACATCCGTCTTCTAAGTTGTGAATTGTTATAGTTGGGTCATAGCCTTAATTATTATATTGGTTTAATATTAAGGATTATATGTATCTAATTAAAAACTACCTTCTTTTAAATATGTCTTCCGCTGACCAATCCGTTCCCCACTCCAACAACAGTAACGTCACTTCAATCCTCTCGTTGTGTTCTAAAGTGACATTGGATGGCACTAACTACAACGATTGGATCAGAGTGGCCTGCATCATGATTGCTACAATGAAACCCGAATTGCAAAGAATCTACGAGGACTACTGGCCCTATGAAATGCACAAGGACCTTGCGGAAAATTTCCGTAAGCTAGCATGTGTCGAGAGGTGCGAAGTGGTTTGAGCCTTTACGAACAGAAAGCCAAATGACGGAGAGTCTGTCTGCACTCACGTGCAAAGGATGCAAGGTTACGTGGATAGGTTAAGGAAGCTGGGTATGCAAGTCGATGAGGAGTTGGCCGTTGACATAGTACTTAACTCCTTACCGAGTTATTATAACCGGCGTATCATTTGAACAATACTCAGACCTCTTTGGCTGAGTTGCATGGCATGCTTCAAACTGCAGAAGATGGGCTGAAAGGTAAAAGTGTACCCTCAGTGAGCCAGCCTGTCTTCGCAATTGGCCATGACAAAGGAAAGAAAAGGAAGGGTCCTCCCAAGCAGAATTGGAGAAAAAATGTTCAAGTTGGGTCGTCCAGCAATGGCCCGAGAGCCAAGTCTTCCAGCATTCCTCATGTCACTAATCCCAAAGATGCCGACTGTTTTTATTGCAAAGAGAAGGGTTACTAGAAAAGAAGTTGCCCAAAGTACTTATAAGACATTAAGGATGGCAAAGTGAAGCCATCATCAGCATGTACTTACACTATATCTAAAAACTCATCATCTTCCTGTTCTTGGGTCCTTGACATCGGATGTGGTTTTCACATTTGTTCTGATTTGTAGGGCCTAAAGGAAAGTATGGAGGTGGAGCACGGTAGATTGAACCTGATCATGGGCAATTGGCAAATGTCAACTGTTACCAAGATCGGTGTCTATAGATTAGTGCTTAGTAATGGTGTGATTTTAGATTTACTGAATTGTTTCTATTCGCCAAATATGGGTAAAAACATAATTTTATTTCATGCATTGTTCAAACAAGGTTTTCATTATTCTTTTGATAATTTGAATGGTTCAATTTCTGTCTTTAAGAATGGTGTATTTACTTTTGAAGCTTTACCTTGTGATGGTGTGTATGAAATAGTGATTTGTGTTGACAATTTAGGAAATAGTGTGTTACATATTGATTCCTCTAGTGGTGTAGAAAAGGCGTGCTCGTGGCACTGTCGTCTTGGGCACATCAACAAGAAACGCATCACCCAACTCTGAAAGGATGGAGTGTTGTAATCATTTGACCTAAAGTCGGATGATGTATGAGAATCTTGTTTGTTGGGCACTCGTTTCTACGTGACCTTTACTGACGATTATAGTAGATATGGGTATATCTACTTGATCAAGCATAAGTCAGATACTTTTGAAAAGTTCAAAGAGTTTAAGAATGAAGTAGATAATCAATTGGGCAGGAAGATAAAAGTGCTTAGATCTGACAGAGGCAGTGAGTATCTTAGTATCTAGTTCCTTGACTATCTAAAGGAATGTGGAATAGTTTCACAGTTATCAACTCCTAGAACACCACAGTTGAATGGTGTTGCCGAGAGGCGTAACCGAACCCTGTTAGACATGGTTCGTTCCATGATGAGTTGAGCTTCTCTTCCCATCCACTTCTGGGGGTATGCCTTAGAGACTACCACCCACATTCTCAATCTTGTCCCAACTAAGAAGGTTGCCAAAACACCTCATGAGATGTGGACGGGGAAAGTTCCCTCGTTGGCACATATCAAGGTCTGGAGTTGTGAGGCTTTCGTGAGATGAGAGACTCAAGACAAACTCACAGAAAGAAGTGAGAGGTGTATATTTATCGGATACCATAAACAGTCTTTTGGATACTTGTTCTACAGACCAAGCAAGGACGTGGTTTTTGAAGCGAGAGGAGGAGTCTTTCGAGAGAGAGAGCTCATATCGAAAGAGGACAGTGGGAGTATTGTTGATCTTAAAGAGATTCAAGAGTCATCCGATGAAACAACCTTATAAGAAACTAGCAACCAACAAGAGGAAGAGGTTCCTGTTAGTCCGACAGACATTTCATTACCTCTTAGGTGTTCCGGTAGAGTTAGCATGCCACCTTGGTTTTTTGGTTTCCATATAACTACGGATGGTGACACGCTTGTCAATGATATGACACTGATAAATTTGGATGAGCCAGCTAACTACCAGAAAGCAGTGGCGGGCCCTAAGTCTGCCAAGTGGAAAGAGGCAATGTACAGCGAGATCAAGTCTATGTATGAAAATCAAGTTTGGAACTTGGTTGACAATGTATCGGGTCGAAAGACAGTCGGGAGCAAGTGGATCTTCAAGAAGAAAACTGATATGGATGGAAAGGTACACACTAGTTGCGAAGGGATTCACTCAAACCCCGAGGGTTGATTACGATGAGACCTTCTCACCGGTAGCCAAGATTAAGTCTATTAGGATAATTCTTGTCATAGCTGCATTTCATGACTATGCAACTTGGCAGATGTATGTCAAAACCGCTTTCCTTAACGGGAAGTTGACTGAAGATGTTTACATGAATCAACCAGAGGGTTTTGTAGACACAAAGCATCCTAATAAGGTGTGCAATCTTGAGAAATCAATCTATGGATTGAAACAAGCTTCTCGCAACTGGAATATTTGTTTTCACGAGAAAGTCAAAGAGTTTGGTTTCTCTAGGAGTGAAGATGAGTCCTGTGTATATGTCAAGGCTAGTGGGAGTATAGTCAATTTTCTGGTGCTGTATGTTGATGACATACTACTCATGGGAAACGACATTCCAACCTTGCAAGATGTCAAGTCTTGGCTTGGGAAATGTTTCGCCATGAAAGACCTAGGAGAAGCTACCTATATTCTCGGGATAAGAATACTGAGAGATAGAAAGAAGAGACTAATAGGACTTAGTCAATGTACATACTTGGAAAAGGTACTAAAGAGGTTTAGTATGGAAAATTCCAAGAAGGGAGAGCTGCCTATCCAAAGTAATGCAAAGTTGAGTATGACTCAAAGCCCGAGTACCGATGAGGAAATAGTTGAGATGAGTTGGGTACCTTACGCTTCGACGGTAGGGTCGATCATGTACGCCATGACATGTACTCGCCCCGATGTGTCCTTTGCTTTGAGCATGGTCAGTCGGTACCAGGGGAACCCTGGTAGAGCGCATTGGATAGCTGTAAAGAACATACTCAGTATCTACGAAGGACGAAGAACATGGTCTTACTCCTTGGTGGCAGTGATACTTTGAGAGTTAGTGGATACACAGATGCCAGTTTTTAGACAGATACAGATAATGGTCGGTCTCAGTCGGGCTGGGTATTTCTTTTGAATGGGGGAGCGGTCACTTGCAAGAGTTCCAAGCAAGAGACGGTGGCTGATTCTACGTATGAATCAGAGTACATAGCGGCGAGTGAAGCGTCTAAGGAAGCGTCTTGGCTGAAGAACTTTATCGGTGACCTTGGAGTAGTCCCGAGTATTCAGGAGCCCATGGAACTGTTCTGCGATAACGAAGGAGCGGTTGCTTTGACAAAGGAACCGCGTGGAAAGTCCACACATATCGACAAAAAGTACCATTACGTTAGGCACAGAGTAGAAGAAGGTCACCTCCATGTAAAGAGGGTATCCTCTGAATATAATCCTACAGATCCCTTGACTAAGGCTCTGAGTAGGATCAAGCACAATCAACATGCTAGGAGCATAGGATTGAGAGATGATATTAGTTTTGTAATTAGATAGGTTTTGAAACTTGTAACAATATAAATGTAATTGACTTTGGTGATTTAATAATAGAGATTTATTAATGAGTATTGTTTACTGCTTTCGTCAGTTGTTTATCATTGTGTTTCATTTTGCATTTTCACTTGCTGAGTAATTTGATTATTCAAATGTCCACAGTCGCTCATACTTTTAGGGAGTAAGTATGAACGAAGACTGTCATGAATTGGTTTGTAGATTGTCTAAGGAGTTAGACATAGCAATGGGATTGCTACAACGTTCATGAGTACTTAGAAATAGAGATTTGAGTATTGATAAACCCACGCTCAATAGATTGCTTCATGGATTATATCACAAGCAATGTTGAGACGATAATATCTTATGATCTTGAAGCAGAGACATATGAGTTATAATTTACAAGGCGATTGCTCATTGATAACGCGAAAATGCATCGGTAACTCGATGTTATAATACGTGTTGTTATGAGTGATTTTTCTGGTAAAAGATATAAGCATATGAGTCGAAGCTTATTCGTCCCTTGACCTTGACGGGAAGCAGATATCTGTAGGCCTCTCGATGATTTTGAAGTTGACTGAAAGTGTTGGCCAACCAGGACTGAATTAATGTGTTCAATTAGTAGTCTTAAAGTCATATGCAAATCAGAAATCGAGAAACAGAGTATCGGACCAAGATTGATCTTGTTGAAAATATATTTTTGTATGTGACAATCACTGAAATAAGATGAACTGTTATTATCTAACAAATATTATCAGTTTATTCCAGATTGCGTGAATTCGAGATCAAAAACAAGAATAAATCAAGACCCAAGAAACTTTGAGAAAACATCCAAACCTGAGGAAGTAACGCTTCAAACCAAAGAGCAAAATACAACAATATCACACTGCTACAGCAATCACGACGCGACAGACCTCCTGGTCGCGACGTGAAGAGAAGAACAAAGACAGAAGACCAAATTGCTACCGCGCTCGCGACGCGACAGCAAGGGTGGTCGCGACGCGAAGACGTCCAGCGCGAAGCTCCAACGTGACACCACCAACTTTCTAATCGCGAAACTACCAACGCACTACCTTCGCGACGCGACCAAAAGCAAACGCGACCAAAAGGAAACGCGACGAAAAGCTCGACATACCAGCGAAGACGCACTGACCCGACAAAAAGCGCACCGACCACCAGCGAAGCTCCTTCGCGACGCGACGGACCATATGGTCGCGACGCGAATGCTGTGTTCAGCTACTATAAATAAGATGCAAACCTCTTGCCATTCTTGTGCAGAAAATCATACACCACACCATACCCTTCAAGCACCAATATTACCCTACGTCCAAAGAGCAAAAAACCTACCAAAACTCTCAAGAAAACTCTTTTTAAACAAAGAAAATCTACATCCAAACAAAACCGCTACACCCATACTCTACCCGACACCAAACAAAACCTCTACCCAACACCATACAAAACCTCTACCCGACACCAAACAAAACCTCTACCCGACACCAAACTTCAAACCTCTAAACAACCTCAACCCGAATACCAAACTACAAAACCTACACACCCACTACCAAATACATACACGAAAACTAAACCACAAAGACCCCGTGCATCTCAATTAAACCGACACCAAAAACCCATTTCACCAAACACCAAAAACTACCAAACCTCATCCTACCGTAAAGAACGAGAATCGACGCTTCAAAGAAAACGCCATCTTCATCAGCTATCGATAAGTTCTTTTGAAATTATTTGTGTCGTTATTGATTTATTTAAACTGTTATAAATCAACTGTACCAAATATCCAATACATCCGAATTGAACCTTGACAACGAAAACATATGTGGACTGTATTTAACCGAGACATCTAACTTCTAACTTCTAACTTCTAACCTTTTTATTTATTGTAAAAACACTTTATCGTTGATAATGGCGTTTATTACATCTAACCTCTAACTTCTAACATTTACTTTATTTATCGCTTTCTGTCAATTTAAATACTGTCTAGTTTAGATTTACCGCTTTATTTTATTCCGCAACTCTTATTTTATTTCCGCATATTATAGATAAAATACATATCTGTCACACAGTAATCGGCTTAAAAACCCTTATTCGTGGAGATCGATCATCGTAATTTTTCAACAATTGGTATCAGAGCTCGTGTGATTTAGTCTGAAATTTTTGTCGAAAACTTTATTTGTGTAGCGTTTTTATAACCAACCAATAAGTTTTCCTTAAAAATTTCATTTTAATATCACTTGTTCAAATTCCTTTCAAAAACAAAAAAATTAATTAAAAAAAAAAAAAAAAAAAAACAACCCAAAAATGTCTTCCACAACCTACTCAAGAGCTCCATATGTCATCGATCAGGTATGGTCTATGATCTCAGAAATCGGTCTTTCAAGAACACCATTTGAGTCCCACATGACTAAGATTGAGAACAGTTTGAAAGCTGATCTCAAACTATATCATGACACAATAGTCAAATCTGATATCTACAAATCTGAATTACAAACCTTGCAACTCAGATTTGGAGAATCAACAAAGACTAGAGACAAACTTGAAAGAGACGTCGAACGAAAATCAGAAGAATATAATCACGTCTTAGATCAATTAAATGAAGCTCTAAAACAAAAAAGGGACTTGGAAATAAAAAATCAATCTGTTTTTCCATCTGAAATAAAAGACGCCTTAGAAATAGAAGTCCTTCAGTTAAAAGTAAAAATTCAAGATTTAACTGACAAAAACACTAGTTTGATTCTAAAACTAGATGATTCTTCAAAACAAATCAAACTTCTTGAATCCGAGAATCAAAGATTTCAAGGAAAACTGGATTCTATCAATCTTGCTAGAAAGCTAAGTGATGATATTTTTATCAAAGCAACATCCTTAGGATCTGGCAAAATCGATACGAATTACAGACCTGGATTAGGAAGAGAATCCTTCGAAATTGAACAAGCCAAACAAGAAACCAGGACTAATAGTGAAAACTCTGAATCAACTCTAACAGATCTATCCACATCTGTTAATGAAGAAAATTCAGACGACGAAACAGTTATCAACTGTAACCCAGATGATACTGATTTCACTGTTTCCAAAAGATCTTTCACTAATAGGTCTTCAACCCACCAAATCCAAATTAGCAACCAAAATTCCAAACTTAAAAACTTTTTGAATAGAGCAAACTCCTTTTACGAGAAAGGCAGTACCTCTAAACCAATTGCTTTTCAAAAGGAACAAGGCAAACCCAAAGTTTTCAAACAAACCCAAAAGAAACCTTTAAAACCAGCTTCTGTGCCACAAAAACAAACCTTTAATCCAAAACAAAAACCTTTTCAAAAACCAATTCAAAATCGCTTTCAAGAGATAAACTTCAATCTCTCAGGGAACTTTCAGAAACCATCATTTCACCAAAATCCATTCCATCATCATAATGTCTTTCAAAACCATCCTCATCCCAAAAACAAAGAAAGATTTTCAAACAAGTCATTACGTAAAGGATACCTTTCACACAATCAGAAATCTTTCCAAATGACAGGTTTTCAAAAACAAATCTTAAATTGGGAAAATCTGATAAGTCAAATCAAGCCTCAACCACTTCGTCCAATTAACAGAAACCATAATAATTTCAAATCACCGAAAACCATTAACAAATCAGGACCCACCATGGTTTGGGTACCTAAACTCTCTGTCTAATTGCAGGAACTTTGTGCTGGAGAGCCCAAGGATGATACATGGTATATCGATAGTGGCCGTTCCAAGCATATGACAACAAACCATAGCCTTCTACAAGACTTCAAACCCACACTACCTCCGATGCAGAAACTTCACAATCAAACCAAAATGATGCGGATCCAGTCGAGGGGGAACCACCAAAACCATATTCCTCTTTAAACAATCCCAATCTACCTATCCAAAATGATCCCAGTGCATCATTTATGGGGGAACTCTCGTTACCCCATTCTCACCCCCAAACCAAAATTTTCCAAAAACATTCAAATAACCAAAATCTTCCAAAAACATTCAAATAACCAAAATTTTCCAAAAACATCCACATAATCAAAAATCACAAAAAAAAAATTAGGATAAAGTTTTATATTTTTAAAATCTTTATAAAACCATGTGATTAACATCTTCTTGACTAAATTTTCAGATGCTTATGCTCGATGAATGTTCTCAGTTATATTGATTCTTATTTAAAGAGAAGGTTCAAATTTCAAACATTTGTGTCATGTACATTCTCCTATTCCCTTTGAATTTATTTCAAATATAACGATTTTATCAATTAAGGGACATAAGATCAGGAGATTCAGATGAAAACCAAACCCATGTGAGAAATTGTGCCTCGTCTTTAACTGCTAAGTGAAATTCATTTCTGTGAGCAAATGTGTTTTCATTATGACTTATAGGATTTATACTCTTATACCGTGATGCTAGTCTCATTTTTGCTTAGAAATCAAAATGACCAGGGACGATACAATCATTTCTTTATATATTAGACAAACTGTCTATTATATCACCTATCCCTATCCTCAATGAAGCCACATCAAGAAAAGATATTTCATCTTGCATAGCAAGTCTGACAATTGGAGAAACGACAAAGTCGTATCCAAGAAAACCAAAAGAAAACTCAAAATCTCAAAACGCAAATGATGTCATCAGATCACAACTGGTAAACACATCAGATATCTTTTCACAAATAAAGAAAAGATAAAGACAAAGGTGAACACCTCACCAAAGAAAAGGAAGATTTACAACAACAATCAATCAAGACAGACATCTCTCAAAACTTTCCAAACAAACAGATTCTCAAAAACCGAAGATTTACCGGGATACTGTAGCCTTCATAATTGGATATTCTTAGTTGCAAACTGCACTATAAATATTTCTAAACCCCTCTACATGTATTTCCCGACGGAGAGAGAGTGAACATCAATGGCATGAATGAAGAAACCCACTGAGTAATGCCGAAACCAGTCTTATGTGATTGATTATCTAAAATGAAGACCAAGTGACTAAAGTATATAGGTATAAATCCACATTAAGCATAAGTCAACACCTTCAAACTGAGAGATATCACTCATCTTTAGTGATTATACACCCGTTCTGCACCCAGAACAAACAAACACCTCAGTCAAGTGTGAGATATACCTATGAGAAGTTCATCTGAATCGACCTATTAAGATCACTTGTCATCTTTATAAATGTTATAAAATCTTAAGGAATATTATGAAAATACATATACAAAAACCTTTTGATAATCGAACACGAGACTTTGATTCAGAAACAAATATTCTTGACAAACATTTTTCAAAACATAAGTAAAATCTAGTCACACTCTTTCAAAACAAGTGATATGGTTTTATAAATGTTTTATCCAAATTACAAGAATTTTCAACCTTACCTTTTAATCTTTTCTTATTTCAGTAATGATCACATAGGGGGAAATTGTTGAAAATATATTTTTGTATGTGACAATCACTGAAATAAGATGAACTGTTATTATCTAACAAATATTATCAGTTTATTCCAGATTGCGTGAATTCGAGATCAAAAACAAGAATAAATCAAGACCCAAGAAACTTTGAGAAAACATCCAAACCTGAGGAAGTAACGCTTCAAACCAAAGAGCAAAATACAACAATATCACACTACTACAGCAATCACGACACGACAGACCTCCTGGTCGCGACGTGAAGAGAAGAACAAAGACAGAAGACCAAATTGCTACAGCGCTCGCGACGCGACAGCAAAGGTGGTCGCGACGCGAAGACGTCCAGCGCGAAGCTCCAACGTGACACCACCAACTTTCTAATCGCGAAACTACCAACGCACTACCTTCGCGACGCGACCAAAAGCAAACGCGACCAAAAGGAAACGCGACGAAAAGCTCGACATACCAGCGAAGACGCACTGACCCGACAAAAAGCGCACCGACCACCAGCGAAGCTCCTTCGCGACGCGACGGACCATATGGTCGCGACGCGAACGCTGTGTTCAGCTACTATAAATAAGATGCAAACCTCTTGCCATTCTTGTGCAGAAAATCATACACCACACCATACCCTTCAAGCACCAATATTACCCTACGTCCAAAGAGCAAAAAACCTACCAAAACTCTCAAGAAAACTCTTTTTAAACAAAGAAAATCCACATCCAAACAAAACCGCTACACCCATACTCTACCCGACACCAAACAAAACCTCTACCCAACACCATACAAAACCTCTACCCGACACCAAACAAAACCTCTACCCGACACCAAACTTCAAACCTCTAAACAACCTCAACCCGAATACCAAACTACAAAACCTACACACCCACTACCAAATACATACACGAAAACTAAACCACAAAGACCCCGTGCATCTCAATTAAACCGACACCAAAAACCCATTTCACCAAACACCAAAAACTACCAAACCTCATCCTACCGTAAAGAACGAGAATCGACGCTTCAAAGAAAACGCCATCTTCATCAGCTATCGATAAGTTCTTTTGAAATTATTTGTGTCGTTATTGATTTATTTAAACTGTTATAAATCAACTGTACCAAATATCCAATACATCCGAATTGAACCTTGACAACGAAAACATATGTGGACTGTATTTAACCGAGACATCTAACTTCTAACTTCTAACTTCTAACCTTTTTATTTATTGTAAAAACACTTTATCGTTGATAATGGCGTTTATTACATCTAACCTCTAACTTCTAACATTTACTTTATTTATCGCTTTCTGTCAATTTAAATACTGTCTAGTTTAGATTTACCGCTTTATTTTATTCCGCAACTCTTATTTTATTTCCGCATATTATAGATAAAATACATATCTGTCACACAGTAATCGGCTTAAAAACCCTTATTCGTGGAGATCGATCATCGTAATTTTTCAACAGATCTTAATCCATGTCTTGAGTATGAAAATATTTTGTTGGACGGCGGATCATATGATCACTTATCTATGGACAAAACTGATTGGGTCAGAGTTCTGCAGCAGTTTCTAGGAAATTGAGATTTGTTGATTAATCAGAAGATAAATTGAAAAATTAAAGTCATAGACTTATCCAAGTGAGAGACTGTTGGATTAGATGTCTAAGCCATGACTTATAATTTGTATTTATCTTATTAATAGAAGCAAAGTCAATTTGGATTGCCCTCATAGCTAGAGGATTGGCTGAAATTCCAGGAGAGAGAAAGATTGATTTATTATATGATTAATAAATCAATAGAAATAAAATAAATAGTTTATTAATATATTATGGTGATAATATATTAATTAGAAACTACATTTGTTAATTAGAAATTAATCTAGAATTAATTGGAATTAATTTAGTGGTTAATTTAATTAATTAAAGGTGCAAGGACTCTTCGGATTCCATGACTCTTCGGATTTGACAACGCCTAGTAATATCAAGTATTTTAGTGCCCTATTCTTGGTGAAAATATATCATATATGCATTGGTATTCTCACTTTTTGTGTCAGTGCTTGTTTGCAAAGAAACGTTATAAACAGGGGTTAAAAGTGGACAAATGAAGAAGTTTTGAAGATAAAGTCAATTTCAGTCGTCTGAACATGCGCGCCGCGGGAATGTATGCATGCGCGACGTGCCACTTCAAAAAGATGAGGCGGTGGAAGAATTCAAACCGCGAGAAAACGGGGATAAGGCACTACGTGCGCCATGGGTATCAGATATGCGCGGAGCGGGTTCTAATTTTCCACAACTATAAATAAAGGCCATTAGGTCGAATTCGAGATTTCAGCAACCCATTGTGGTATTTTTATGTTTTTCACTTGCTTTCAATATTAGTTTAGTTGTTTTAAGCTTGTAGCTTAGTGTTTCTGGATTGTGACAACCAGTAGCAGTAGGTTATAGCTTCTTATTTTCGTATGTTACTGTTTTGAACCTTCTGGATTGGAGTTTAATCAGTTAATCATTGTGGTATTTTTAGGTTTGCATTATTTACCTTTATTTATGTTTTATTGCTTTGAATGCTTTTGGATTGTTCTTGTTTGTTTCTGATTCTGAGATTTGTTTCTGATTCCAGTAAGCAAACTTAGTTTAGAATTTGATTTAGTTTAGTTAGATTATGTTAGATTTGGTTTTCAGCAATTGTTTGGAATTTGTGTTTTTGGATTGTTTTGGGAAAGTAGAAGTTAGTCCCTCTGGCTGTAGCGTGACACTACAGTTGGTAAGTGATGATATACCAAAGGTGATGTACTCGCCAGCTTGTCAGCTCGCCAGCCCGTGAGCACGACAGCATGACAGACGTCCAGCCAGCTACTAGGGGACGCGCGACCCGCCTGGCTGGACGACACGCTTTCTAACAACCTCGAATACCCGGGAATCTCACAAACCAATAAGAGAATGACAGCTCTCCTCGCGAGAGCTCAACGTACGATTTACCAACATGGATGATTCGGTTAGTGTACGATCCACTACCTGTTCAGACCAATGCACCAATCACAGACAGGCACAGAAGATCCGCCAATCAGAGAAGACCCACGATCCCAACGATTGTGTGGTCCCCTAAAGGTACAACGGTGTATGATGATCAACCCCATGGGAAGATCATCATCGTCATTCTCATTCTCCTTTTCGTTACCATACTCTCTCTCTCACACTTTTCCGACCACCGTACTAACTAGACCGTCGGAGCGCCCTCCCGGGACCGCCTCCCGGAGTGCGAGTGACCGTTTCTCTTATTGTTGTGAACTTAGGTCTTCATTCCCGACGACCGGCGAACCCGAAGAAGAACCAGTTCTCATCATTGGCGCCATCCGTTGTGTGACAACGCAAGGATCACACTCTCTGAAAACTGAATGGCTACACCATCGAACAATCAGCAAGGCAATGTCACACCAAGCCCAATCCGACCAATGACGTCCCTAGACGCCGCTACGCCACAAACGCCAGTAAATGTACTCAATCCAACTTCTTCAGCAACTATCATACCACCATGGCAGCCGCCAATGCCAACTCCTGTAACACCGCCAATGGCATACCTCAATCCTTTTCTTCAAACCGGAACGTCAATAATCCCACCATTGTTTACACCATAGACAGTTGCACCCACAACAACCGGAACGTTGATGTTCCCTCCTTTGCCCTTTCTTCAGTCAGGAACGTCGACGAACCCTCCCATTTCGATGGGTTTTTCCTCATCCATCCCAGTGCCATTAACCACCGGCTTACCCTCGGCCCCTACACCAGTACCAACCGTTCCCCACCAGATATTTACCAGTACCCCTACACCCCATACCCCATTTGGACCGCCGCCATTCTACGGAAACGGTTATACGCCACCTTACATGACGCCACAATACCATTTCGTACCGCTTCATCCCCTTTTTCAGCAATATACACCAGTTCCAATCCCAACGGTAACAACCAGTCGATCCCCTTTTGTCAAAGAATTACTGGATTACGAGATTCCAAGTACAGCTAAGCTACCAACGTTAAAAGTTTATAACGGTACAACATGTCCTGATAATCATATCGATACTTTTGAATGGCATATGACGTCCCTGAAATTAGATCAGCGATTCTGGTGCACGTACTTTCCAACCACTTTGGATGGCAACGCAGGCGCATGGTTCAAGAGTTTGGCACCAAATAGCATCTACAATTTTGAACAGTTGAAGCAGCTCTTCCTAACGAACTTTATGCAACTCAGAAAGTATAGAGGCAATAATCATGCCATCATAGGATGTAAACAACGCGAGGGTGAGTCTGTGAAAGATTACTTCAGGCGTTTCAACAAAGCAACACTAGACGTTCCAGGACAAGATGATAGAATGGTCACAGGCGCCTTCACCTGGGGTTCGCTCCCAGGACCGTTGTCCAGGAAGTTCCTGGGAAAACCACCACAGACACGCCACGAACTCAAGGAGCAAGTAGAGCGTTTTCTCCGTCAAGAGGAAGGGACTATGGAGAAACAATCATACCTCAAAGCAACCTCAGATCCATACCATAAACGACATGACCGATACCAGAACCGCAGCCGCCGAACCGATTATGCCACCACTTCCATTAGAGGAGGACGACCAACACGGCGGTACAACTCATTCCCTATAGAAGAACAGCGAAATCGGAACGCAGATGTTTACGTGGTCAAAGAAAACATTAGTAAAGCCCAATACAATAGACACCAGTACTGTGAATATCACAAAAGTAGGGCTCACGACACAGCAGATTGCGCTATGTTGAAGCGGGAAATGGAGGAAAAACAGCTTAAAGGAAATCTCGTAGAAACGGCAAGGAAATTACGGGAACAATACGAAACAGATAGAAATATGGGAAGAAACAAGAAGGACGAAAAAGGAGCAGGGCGAGGACTTGAGATACTAGCCATTCGCGCCAGCCACAAACGAAGCTCATGCGCCAGCGAGGAAGCCGCGCGCCCCCATTAAAAGATTCTAAACCTGGACTTTTCTATAGATGATCCCAGACCAGAAAACTAGCAAGGAGACAACCCCCTAATTATAGTCGGGCATGTCAAGGATATTAAGATTCAAAGAGTATATATCGACAGTGGAAGTGCTGCAGACATTATTCACGAGCATTGTTTCAACCTGCTCCCTCAGACGATCAAGGATACCCTAATGCCAGCCAAGGGCCGATTGATAGGGTTTACAAGCCACAACATCCGGCCAATTGGGATGATACATCTCCCCTTCACCCTACGAAGTTTTGATGAAAAGCTCCACAAAACTGTTCTCCTCGAATTCGTTGTGGTAAGGGCACCATCAGAGCACAATATCATATTAGGACGTCCAGGACTCCTAAAATTCGGCACAGTGGCATCTACGGTCCATGGTACACTCAAATTCAAAACATCTGGCAGCACGGCGTGTGTTCTAGCCACAAATCCTCAACAACTAAGATGCTACCAGGTCATGCAGCCTACAGACATTGTCCGCCCGACTAAGAAAGTAAGATCGGAAGAATCTAGCGACAAAGTAGTTGTTAATCAAGATTACCCCGAGCAGTCCGTCAAAGTAGGCAGCACACTACCTACAAATGTAAGAGACGCAATCGTTGCCCTCCTCCGACGATACTAGCACGTGTTTGCATGGAAGCCATCTGACATGGTGGGAGTAGATAGAAGTGTCATAGAGCACAGCTTAAATGTCAAGGCTGGAAGTGGTGCCATTAAGCAAAAAAAGAGAAGCCAAGCAGGCGAACGTAATGCAGCGACCAATGCTGAAGTGTCCAAATTGGTGGCTGCCGGAATTCTACGAGAAGCAATTTTCCCCGACTGGATAGCCAACCCAGTGATGGTTAAGAAACACGATAGCAGCTGGCGCATGTGTATAGATTATACAGATTTGAACAAGGCGTGTCCCAAAGATTGCTACCCTCTGCCGGAGATTGACCAAAAAGTAGAATCTCTCCAGGGGTTCCGGTGGAAGTGCTTCCTAGACGCGTACAAGGGATATCACCAAATTCAAATGAAGAAAGAAGAAGAGGAAAAAACTGCATTCTACACTGACAGGGGAACATTTTGCTATAAGAAAATGCTGTTCGGACTGAAAAATGTAGGAGCAACCTATCAGCGCCTGGTCGACAGAATGTTTCGATCAAATTGGGAGAAATATTGAGGTTTACGTTGATGAAATGGTCATCAAGAGTCAAGGAACTTTAGCACTGACAGCTGACATCGAAGAAACCTTCAGGACGCTAGAAAAAGCAAAGATGAAATTAAACCCATTAAAGTGCTTCTTCGGGGTAGAGGAAGGCCAGTTCTTGGGATATTATGTAACGAACCAGGGTGTCCTCCCTAACCCGAAAAAAGTTCAAGATGCTATCGAAACTAAAACCCCCCACTACATTGAAAGAAATGCAAGGTCTCAACGGAAAGCTGACTGCTTTAGGCCGCTTCATAGCCAAGTCGGCTGAAAAAGCATTGCCACTCTTTAATACACTGAAAGGAGAAGTTAGCAAAGAAGGATTCAGGTGGACGCCTGTAGCTGATGAGGCGTGGTAGAAACTCAAGCAAACACTCAGTCAATTGCCGACGCTTGCCAGCCCAACCCCAGGGGAAACTCTATTTGTATACTTATCGGCAGCACAAGAAGCGATTTTAGCGGTTTTAGTGGTGGAAAGGGACACTACACAGTTACCAGTATACTTCGTGAGCCGAGCACTTCAAGGCCCAGAAGTCAACTACCCAATATTGGAAAAACTCGTGCTTGCACTCGTATACGCCGCCAGGCGGCTCCGACGATATTTCCAGGCACACCACATCGAAGTTCTCACCAGACAACCATTAAAGCAAATACTCTTGAAACCAGAAAACTTAGGCCGACTGGCAAAATGGGCAATAGAACTAGGGGAGCATCATATCGAATACCGACCGCGATCAGGTATCAAAGGCCAAGCTCTAGCTGACTTTCTCATTGAAATCCCAGAACAAATGCAAATAGCAGTGCCAGATAGCGAGAAAAAATCTATAGTTAAGCAACAGTGCGAGTGGGTTCTTTATACTGACGGGGCAGCAAGTAAAGAAGGGTCGGGAGCAGGCCTAATTCTGAAGAGCCCGCACGGAGAGGAAATTACATACGCCCTAAGGTTCGATTTCAAAACATCTAATAACGAAGCGAAGTATGAGGCATTGTTATCAGGTTTAAGACTGGCGATCGAAAACGGGGCAAAGCAAGTCGCAGCTCTGAGCGACTCAATGCTTGTAACGAATCAAATTAATGGCCTATACGAAGCCAAAAATAAGCGGATGCAAGGATACATAGACGCAGTCCAAAAGCTAACCAGATCTTTCGACAAATTCTCTATCAAGCAGATCCCGAGATTGGAAAACAGAAGAGCGGATGCCCTGAGTAAACTAGCCTCAACTTCTTTTGATCATCTGACAAAGCATGTGCTGGTTGAAGTTTTGCCGACACGAAGTGTAGACGAAAAACAAATCTGTGACACAACACGCGAGGAAGCGACATGGATGACACCTTATACGGAGTACCTTCGATATAGCACACTGCCAGAGGACGACACAAATGCACGAAAGATAAGGATCAAAGCGCCCAACTTCACAATAATCGATGGGACATTGTATAAAAAAGGGTACCTAACTCCGTGGCTAAAATGCATAACTAAAGAAGAAGGACGACAAGTATTGGAGGAAACACACTCAGGGCTGGCAGGAGCTCATGAAGGGGCGTGCGCCCTAACTGGTAAAATACTGTGAATGGGGTCTTCTGGCCAGACATCCACCATGACATGACAGAAATGACACGAACCTGCACCGAGTGCCAAACCTTTGCCCCGGTGCAAAACTTGCCTCCCAACACCATGATAAGCATTAGCAGCCCTTGGCCTTTCTATCAATGGGGAATTGACATTGTAGGACCATTCCCGGAAGCCCTTGGGAGAGTGAAATTCCTCGTTGTCGCCATTGATTACTTCACCAAATGGGTGGAAGCTGAGCCATTAGCTTCCATCTCGGGCAAGACCATCATAAAATTCATGTGGAAGAACATATTGACAAGGTTCGGCACACCCAGGGTGCTGATCAGCGACAACGGTTTACAGTTCGCATAGAATCCGTTCCGAGGGTGGTGTGAAGAAAGAAACATCCGCCAGCAATTCACATCAGTCGCACACCCGCAAACAAACGGTCAGACAGAAGTAACCAACCGGACCATTGTCAACGGAATCAAGAAAAGATTAGGTAAAGCTAAAGATAACTGGGTGGAGGAACTCCCAAGCATTTTGTGGTCCTACCGAACAACTCCCCGAGTTGGCACGCGAGAAACTCCGTTCAGCTTAACATATGGCACAGAGGCTGTACTTCCCCCAGAGCTAATGATAACATCTCTCAGAATCTCCACCTTCACGCCAGAGAAAGCTGAGGAAGACTTGCGACATAATCTAGACTTGTTAGACGAAAAAAGGGAACTCGCTAACTTACGACAAGCAGCATACAAATCCAATACAGAGAGGTATTATAACAAACGAGTACAATCCAAAGCTTTTAAGGTGGGAGACTTTGTGCTGAGAAGGAATGAAGTCAGTCATGCACAACCAAGAGGCAAGTTAGGACCGACGTGGGAGGGTCCTTATAAGGTACAACAGGCACACTGGAATGGATCCTATGTATTAGAGACTACCGATGGAAAAACAATACCGAGGACGTGGAATGCTCAGCACTTAAGAAAATTCTTCTTCTTAGGATGTCGCATTTCAATAGTTATGGCCTAAAACACTCAATGTACATGCCTATTTTTCCAAGGAGCTAGTGTTAGTGCTAAATGCCATATCGTTGACCAACTCGTAGTTTGATAGTTTTGGGATTGTATTATCAAACTTTCTATCTTGATGGAATGAACTTATTTTCACTAGAATGCTTTTAAGTAATGAACAATCTCTTATCGTGTATGTTGCCTCTGATAACCTGTACTCTGATTACTTGTCTCTATCCGAAATTCAGTATTGAATTTCGGACTCCGTCCTTCAAAGAAACTCAGTATCAGAACGTAATTCACTTAGAAGATTGAGCTCAGAAGATCACACTCAGAACTAAGTCAGAAAGTCAGAACATACATAACTATTTCCAGATACACTCTGATAACATCAGCCAGGACTCCGAAATCCACTCAGGATTTCGGACTATCAATATAAATATATCATTGGAAATATCACACTTAAGCATTCAACAAAGAAGACTGAAGAACAAAGAATATCTAAGAGATAAGGCAAAGGATAAGCACGTCAACTTATAGGATATGATTAGACTAGATCAAGCGTGGTCATCTAGAAGCATGTCTATTGTACTTTAGAGCATTATTAAACTATAGACAAGCCACCCTAGTCTGACATTGTATTATAATAATAGATTTACCTTTCTTATCTGACTGAAGAGAGACGTGTTGTCTCCTCTTCAGTCCATAGCTTATTATCTGAAGGTCCTCCCTTAGTCTATAAAAGGGCGACCAAGTTCATCTTCAGTCCTCATGGTTTTGAGAGACTTTATGTAACACTTTCTCTTATCAATACATTCTCTCATTCCATCAACTCTTATGTTATCATCTGCATTTCTCATCTCTCTCTCTCTCTCATATCTAGCATTCTTACTTTAAGTCTTTATATCTCCAAGTTACTTAAATGTCTATCTTTACTGTTTATTGTTGAGCTATTAAGATCTGTTCTAAGTATTAATTCTTATTTATAATTCCGCATCCATCTCAAGTCTTCGGACTTGTCCATCTCCGAAACTTATAATTTCAGACTCTTAATTTCCGCAATCTTTTATTCCGCACTTACTTAGAATATTTGGCGACAACAATTGGTATCAGAGCCTGAATAGCTGTCTATAAGGTTCTAAGTGTCCAGTTTGCTCAAAACCCTGGCTGAAGCAACAACCTTAGAATCCTCTGTGGATCTTTGCATGCTATTGTAGCTCACTCACAATTCATTTAAAAACACTTCGAAATTCTCTTCTCTCTCAATGCAGATGAACTACTCTTTGAACGTTGCTAACAGCGTTGGAGGCTCTAATCGAGCCCCCATACTCATTCATACTGAGTACAATGGCTGGGCATCTCGTATGCGAAACTATCTCAAAACCAAAGGCAAAGACATTTGGCGTTCGGTTGAGGAAGGACCTCATCTTCCAACCTTCACTCCCAGACCTAACACGGCTGAAGAAGCACTAGGTGGCATTTCTCAACCAAGGCTAACCCCCTTGGACATTGAGAAAATGGACAATAACCAAATCGCCTTCACTGAGATTCAATGTGGAATACCACCAGAACTCTTCGATCTCATACAAAACTGTACTACAGCTCAGCAGATATGGGTTCTTCTTCAAAACATGTTCCTAGGAACAGAAGAGGCAAAAGATCAAAAGTTGGTGTCAAGCGTGTCAGACTACACGCACTTTTCAACATTTGCCGGAGAATCTCTAAGTCAAGCATTCACTCGGTTCTCCATAATCGTTACCAGACTCCTAAGTTCAGGAGCAGAAAGAACCAATCAAGAAATCAATCTTCGATTTCTTGAAGGGTTAGGAAAAGACTGGCTACTCGTCACGATGATTCTTCAAGATTCTGGCAAATTAAAAACGTTCAACATGTACCGACTATACAACAATCTTATCGGACAAGAACGAGATATCAAAGGTAATCAGCAACTTCAACTTGGCGGACCTCTAGCCTTAGTTGCTGATCACAACCATCAGACAAGGAACATCCCTCAGCAACAAGCCAATTCAAACACCACTAGCCCTCAGATCATTCTAACCCAAAATACTCAGTCTCAACAAACAAACTCCATACCTTCATACCATCCCTCTCAACCACAAATCTCTTACCCATCAAACTACCAAACTCCAACAAAACAATACAAATCATCTTCAATCTCCCAACCATCCATTCAATCCAAATCTCCTACCCTTGCACTACCAGCACCGGTACAAACTTCTGACTCTCACTACTCAGAATACGACGAAGCTGAAGAAGCAGCATACCAACATGAAATCGCATTGATCAGTCAAAAATTCAACAGGATACCATCCTACTCTAACACCAAAAAGAACTATCGTCCCACCAACCAAAATGGAGGATTTCAATCCAGAAACAACTATCAAAGAGGACATCAGAATTCCAACCAAAATCGTTATTACCAGAAACCGGAAGATCAGCACCAAGAAAAAACAAAGCCAGATCCCGTTATAAGCTCTAACCCTGCTCCAACTGCTGAAACGAAAGAATCAGAAGTGATCAAATGTCACAACTGCGGAGGTCTATGGCATTATGCTGCTGACTGCCGAGCACCAAGAAATTATCCAAAGGCAAAAGAGGAAGAAAAGGTCAAAGCATTTGTAGTATTTGGAAATGTGGAAATATGGTCTTCAGGAGATGATGATGAGTAGTTTGAAAACAAAAGAAAACGAGGACAAGGATTTGGAGAATGCATGATGGTACAGGAAAATCGTGAAACTCCAATCCCAGGTGTGACAAGTTTCAAACATTCCGAGAACATCGCAGAATCCTCATCTTCTTACACACCAAAGAACTATGCCTTCATGGTCAACCACAAGACAGGCAAAGGTGTCAGCATCATAGAACAGGTACGTAACATGCTCCATACACATCAAATTTACTCTAACAATCTAGAATCTGCTCTAGAAAATATATCTAACACTTGTGCAGATGCCTTAGCTGCGTATCAGCGGGTGTTGGAAGAAAGAGATGATGGGTATGACGAGGTGTTAAAGTTGAAAAGTAGACTTGATGATAAAAAGCTATTTTGTGACAAGCTTACTGCTGATTTGAAGATCGAACAAACTTCCAGAACTTTGTTAGAAAACTCAAATCAGCTTTTGACATCACAAAGGGATTTAGCCCGAAGTGATAATGTAAGGTTAAACAAATTAATAGATCAGTTGTATCATGCAACTGAAATTTTCAAATCTCCTGCCAATATTAATTCTTCAGAAAATACTTTCAATTTAGGATGGGCAAGAAAAACCACAAATAAAAATTATCCTATATACAACAAAAAAAGTCCATTCTTTCAATATCCTTCAAATGAATATGATGATAAGCACGATAAAGACACAACCATGAACTCTTCTGAAACTCCAAATTTTGAATCAGAAAATGCCACTTCTGAGTCAAAAATAGGAGTCAACATTCCCTTCTCATACTTTTCAGAAGCAGACACTGCCGAAATCAGTAAACTGTCTATATCTTCAATCTCATTCATGCCAAGACAAATGACCACGGTCACAAATAGTCCATCATCAAACTCTCAGCAACTCTACATTTTAGAGTACACTTCCGAAATCTTGGAAAACTCAAACAAAGAGAAAGTTGATGAGAAAATTGAAATGAAGAAGTCCCCAAGCAATATCATTATAAATAAAAATTTTGACAAAATAAAAATCAGAAATCCTAATGCTAGTGACATATCCAAGATGACTTCTGAACCCTTGTGTTCCGAATCCAAGTCATCCAAAGATACATCTTAACATAATCTTTCAGAAAATCCAGTCAGAACTTCTCTCAAAAACCTTAAAGTTAATCATGAAGAGATAGACTCTTTAAATGATTATTTATCTGACTCTTCCCCAAGAGAAATCTTTCAAAAAGGAAAAGGAAAGAATCTAACCAGACAAGGAGTAAAATCAACTCTAAACAGAAAAGATCTACGATCACCTCGATCACATGCTCGATTTGAACAGAAAAAATGCTTCTGCACTAAGAAGCTATCGGAAGCTAATACTCTCAACATTCCAAGTCATACTCAAAGATCTACTCCTTCCACATTCCGAAAGTACATCCACAAGGGGTTACTTCCAACTCCTAAAATCAAACCCTTTCAACAAATTCAAAATATCAGAAAAATAGAATACAACTCAGAATTTCCAAAACTAACAAGAAATTCAAAAATAGTTCAAAAAGATCCATCCACATCTAAACAACCTGTGAATGAATTACTGAAACCAAAATTATCATTTCCAAAAATCTTCAAAAGCAACAAACAAACGACAAATGTCATCGGAACCAGATCTCAGAACTATCACCGTTCTGATATCACTCCGAAAATTTTAAAACATCAACAAAATCATATTTGTTGCCATTGTTGCAAACATTATTCTAAGCCCATTATGGCTAACACTTCAAAAACTTTCAAAAATACAACAAATGCCTACTCCTCAAAACCTTTAAGAAGATTTGTTCAAAAATGGATTGTGAAATCACCTGCCTTAGAATCAAATTCTTCCTCTAAAACAGAAACTCTCACCAAATCTTCCATGCCTACTAAAACAAATGGGACCAAACAAGTTTGGATGCCCAAACTAACTGTTTAACTTTTCAGGCTTTTAGCACGGAAGAGCAGGATGATGAATGGCTAATTGATAGCATCTGCTCAATGCACATGACCGGAAGATTGGAGTTTCTAAGGGATTATAAAGAAGTTAATTTTGGAGGATATGTTACATTCGGAAACGACGCAAACGGCATCATCAAAGGCTATGGTGTACTGACAAACGGAAACTTTACCATTCAGAAAGTTGCCTACGTCCTCAGACTAAAACACAATTTAATAAGTGTAGGTCAACTAGTCAGTACTGGTCTCCGAGTTGAATTTGACAATGAATTCAGCTATATTATGACTGGTACCAGAGACAGATGTCTAATCCGATCACCAAGACAAATCAATATGTTCCCTCTAGACATCACTATGTTTCCTGGAAAACCAAGACTATGCTTACTAACAAAAGCTCACTCCGAAATCAGTTGGTTATGGCATTGGAAACTAGCTCATCTCAACTTCCGATACATGAATCAGTTGGTAACTGGAGAAATGGTCAGAGGAATGCCACTTCTGAGGTTTGACAACGAAAACTTATGTGCAGCATGCACATTTGGGAAACAAAAGAAGAAACCTCACAAAACAATCTTCGACTCAAACATTACTCGTCCACTAGAACTTCTTCATATGGATCTCTGTGGTCCATCAACAGTTGCTAGTATAAATCACAAGAAATATATCCTGGTCATCGTGGACGACTACTCCTGATTCACCTGGGTGTTCTTCTTAAGATTAAAATCAGACACCTACTCTGAACTCAGAAAGTTTATCACATCAATCGAACTTAAGATTTAACTTCCAGTAAGAAGAATCCGAAGTGATAATGGAACTGAGTTCAACAACAAGCAAATCGAAGAATTTCTGACATCCAAAGGAATAGAGAATAACTTCTCAACACCATACACACCACAGTAAAACGGTGTAGTTGAAAGAAGAAACAAAACTCTAGTAGAAGCAGCCCGATCAATGCTAAACTTTGCAAATCAACAAGAGGCTTCAGATGACTCCCTATGAAGTTTTAAACAAAAGAAAACCCAATGTTAAATTCTTTCAAATATTTGGCTGCCGATGCTTCGTTAAAAACAACAAAGATCACTTAGGAAAATTTGCACCCAAAAGCGATGAAGCAATATTCATGGGATATTCATTAAAATCAGTAGCCTATCGGGTCCTAAACAAAAGAACACGAGTTATAGAAGAAAGTTTTGACATAGAATTCGACGATCAATACCAATGGAGAAAGAAGAATCAAGATATTCTATATGTAATGGAAAATGATGTTCCAGTGGGACATCGACCCATTCATACAGTTGAAATTGATTACGATTTACTCTTTGATCCATCAGAAACAGCAAAAGAAGCCGAAGTTGTCCATTCTCCTGATGCAATTCAACAAATTATCTCAGTATCAGGACCAACCACTTCCTCAGAACCTACCGCATCTGAAAATCAAGCAGACCCTCCGATAAACTCTTCAACAATCGAGGGGGAGCCTCAGTACCCCTATCCTAGTCATCAGAATCAGAAGGAACCTTTCCACTTAGCAACTTCTGAGGGGGAGTCGAGACTTCCTACACATGTTGATGGGATTCCTCAATCCGAGGGGGACCATCAGCCTTCAGAAGATACTTCATCAGCAGATATCCTTTCAGAAAATGTTATAGCCCACTCTTCTGATGTTATAATCAATAATTCACCGATCTTTATACTTGAAACCGATGAAAATACATCAGTCGAAGAATCACAATTTCAAAACACATCTACTGATGACACTAACTTCATCCAAGATATCTCTCCTCCTATTTCTGACCCAGCTCTTCTTCCACGCTTACACAAATGGACTCGGAGTCATCCTCCGAACCAAATCATCGGAAATCCTTCATCCAAAGTTCAAACAAGATCAAAGAAATCAATTTAGGATGAATGTCACTATGCCGCTTATATCAGCAAAATCGAACCCAAGACAGTCCTTAATGCCTTAGACGACGACGATTGGATCAAAGCCATGTAAGAAGAACTGTCAGAATTCAAGAGAAATAAAGTTTGGGATCTTGTTCCAAGACCCTCCAATCACAGAGTCATAGGTACCAGATGGGTCTTCCGAAACAAACTCGATGACATGGGCACTGTAGTCAGAAACAAAGCCAGATTAGTGGCCAAAGGTTATAGTCAGATCGAAGGACTTGACTACGACGAGACGTATGCACCAGTAGCAAGACTAGAAGCCATTCGGATCTTCCTAGCCTATGTCGCACATAAAAACATCATTGTACGTCAGATGGATGTTAAAAGTGCATTTCTTCAAGGTGATCTCCAAGAAACAGTCTATCTTCAACAGCCTCCTGGCTTTGAAGATCTATCTCGACCCAACCATGTGTATCGCCTGAATAAAGCAGTATATGGTCTAAAACAATCACCCAGAGCTTGGTATGAAACACTATCAACTTTTCTAGTTTCATCAGGATACAGAAGAGGAGTCATTGATTTGACATTCTTTGTCCGATCCCATCAAAATCACATCATGATCGTGCAAGTCTATGTAGATGATATTATCTTCGGATCAACTAATCAAGCAATGGTCGATGAATTTGCAAAAGTGATGACAGACAAATTTCACATGAGCATGAATCGAGAAATAAACTTCTTCCTAGGCCTTCAAATCAAACAAACAACACGAGGAATTTTCATACATCAAGAAAAATACACAAATGAACTTCTGAAGAAATTTTCTCTTGAAGGATGTTCTACTACCATAGTTCCAATTTCCACAAATCACAAACTCTTTGCAGACCCCGAAGGCGAGCCGGTAGATCACAAACTATATTGAGGAATGATAGGTTCACTACTATACTTAACTGCCAGTAGGCCCGATATTATGTTTTGAACATGTCTATGTGCCAGATATCAAGCTGCTCCGAAAATATCACACCTAACTGCAGTCAAGCAAATTTTCAAATACTTGAAAGGGACTAAAGCCATGGAATTATGGTATCCAATCGGAGATAACTTCAAACTTCAAGCATTCACTGATTCAGACCATGCTGGATGTAAATTAGATCGGAAAAGCACATCCGGAGACTGTCAATTCCTTGGTGGAAGGTTAGTCAGCTGGTCCTCTGAGAAACAAAACTGTGTTGCTCTATCATCAGCAGAAGCCGAATATGTTGCTGCATCCACTTGTTGCTCACAAGTCCTCTGGATGAAAACTCAGCTATTAGATTACGGCTACCGATTCCTTCAAGTTCCGATTTATTGTGACTCCAAGAGTGCCATTGCTATCTCTCATAATCCCATTCAGCACTCTATGACGAAGCACATTGATCTAAGATATCACTTCATTAATGATCAAATCTTAGAAGGTAACATCGAATTATACTTTATTCCTACCGATGATCAAGTAGCTGATGTCTTCACAAAAGCCTTAGACTCTACCAAATTCAACAACTTTCTGGATAAGTTAGGTATGATGAACCCTGATTCTGACTTCTTCCGAGAATGATCATCAATCTCTGATTATTCACTTAGCAAATCAGTGGGTTCTGACCTACCTTAGCAATTTCTGATTAAACTCTCAGCAATTTGCACTTTGTTTTCTCTCACAAAACAAACCTAGACATTTTGTCTCATCAATAACAAGAAATTATAAAACACAAAATACACATTCATTCATAAAAAGAAATTACATAGATTAGATCCATTAAGTCGTTATACAAACAAACAAATACCACCAAAATACACGACTTAAGATCTAGTACAATAAAAAAAAACAAAAAAAACATCTAAAACCATAAGCTTTCCATGTAACACCCGGTTTCCCAAGAATGAATTACACCTTAATCTTCTCTTATGAGAACAACATTAAAGGGTGTAACTCCATTTAAGAAATAAGTAATACAAAGTTGTTACCAAAAGCATAGTTTAAGTCATAAACTATTTACAATAGTATCTAAAACTATCATTCAAAAACCGGGTCACATTACATATTACAAAACAACAAACTAAGTCCAAGTCCAAGTCCAAGTCCAGCTATCCCTCTCAGACACGCTTTCCCCGATCGCCACTACGAAAACCTAACACAAACAACAATAACAAACAATTTATGAGCTATGAAAGCTCAGTGAGAAATTTAAGGTTAATTGGTTTGTATCATCCATTATCTTATTTTAACCAAGCTCAATGGACTATCTCAGTCCCAAGTGTGATATACACACTATAACTCTTTATTCCAAATACTCAAAATTTGGTTATACTCAACCAAATCAAAACATAGCTCACTTCTTATCTGAAAACAACATCATAATAAGGCATAATCATCTAGTAAATAACTACTCACCTGTTGTCGGATTACTCTGTGGAACTCCTGAACCGCGTGTGTCGTGCTCCTGTCTAGCCTTAGCTGTATCACAATATTTCAGGTCAAACTCAATACTCAACAATCTCAATCATACTCAATATCAATAACAATCAAGAATTTGAATCATAAGAAAGGGTTACAATCAAAAGATAGCAATACAATCCTAATTATAACTTCCAATTTCACAATTTTAACTCATATAACCCTAAAAACACAATACTAGCACTATGCAAGCTTGGGTCTCGAATTAGAACTCTATTACACACACTAATCCAAGCAAACTCACTCTAATTCATGCTAGTTGCAGGTGGTTCATCAAAACCACAAGGAATCATCTCAATTTCAAAGATTCAACCGTCAAAACAAGATAAAAATCAAAGAAGATTACCTTCAAGCTCAAGGAACTAATCTCTAGCTTCAATTCGTGAAAGATAGGCTCAAATCTCGACTTAGAAGGCTTAGGAATCGATTTCTAGGGATTTGGGAGGGTTTTGGTGGAATTGGAAATGACCCAAATGAAAGAAAACCCGCACTTAAAGTAGCCCTGATGCGCGACACGACCCGTGTAGGCTCACACGACCCGTGTGAGACCTACAGCAAGCAATCTTGAATATTTACAGACCCACACGACCCGTGTAGGCTCACACGACCCGTTTGAGGCCTAAACTCGCTTCGGTAATTTTTGAACAAGAGCTACACGACCCGTGTGGAGGTACACGACCCGTGTAGACCTGAAAGAGGGTACTGTTTGGTTGTTAAGCCTTTCTACACGACCCGTGTGGCCATACACGACCCGTATAGCTCTGATTTGACATTTTACAAGTCCAAACTTTACTCAATTGGGTTTTTAACCATCCTAACTCATATAACAACCTATTTAATCTTAATTACACTAAGATTAACACAAAATCTATATAAATTAATAATATGGTATTACAAGTTCTTACCCCCTTTAAAAGATTATGTCCTCGGAATCTCTTGGAAACAAAAAGGGATACTTTGATCGCATCTCCTCCTCAGCTTCCCAAGTGACATCTGTTCCTCTATGATGTCGCCATTGTACTTTAACTATTATAATCTCTTTATTTCGCAACTTCTTGATCTTTTTGTCTAGGATCTTCTCCGGTTGTTCTTGATATTAAAGTTTACGATCTAGCTGAACTTCCTTCAAAGAAACACGTACCGACTCATCATATAAAGTCTTACGAAGATGCGAGATATGAAACACATTGTGAATTCCCTGTAGTTCATCAGGAAGTTCAAGTTTATAAGTTACTGCTCCCACTCGTTGAATTACACGGAAATGTCCAATAAACCGTGGGCTTAGCTTGCCACATTTACCAAAACGAATAATTCCCTTCCAGGGAGACACTTTTAACATTACCATATCTCCGACTTGAAACTCCAACGGTTTCCTTCGTTTATCTGCATATTGTTTTTGACGCTGTTGAGCAACTCTCATATGCTCACGTATACTTTTTATCTTCGCTTCAGTTTCAGTTATAATTTCAGGACCCGCTAGTGGCTTCTCTCCCGCTTCTGACCAACATGATGGTGTTCTACACATTGACCCATATAACGCTTCAAAGGGTGCCATTTGAATACTAGAATGATATGAATTGTTGTATGTAAATTCGGCTAAAGGTAGATGATTGTCCCAACTACCTCCAAAATCAAGCACCGAAGCTCTAAGCATATCTTCTAACGTCTGTATGGTTCTCTCGGTTTGACCATCAGTCTGCGGATGATAAGCCGTACTCATTAAGGCTTTAGTTCCCAAATGTTTTTGAAAACTTTGCCAAAAATGAGAAGTAAAACGACTATCACTATCGGATACTATAGAGGTAGGTACTCCGTGTCGTCTCATCACCTCCCTAACATAAATCTCTGCTAATTTAGACGCTTGATAATCTTCTCTTATGGGGATAAACTGTGCTGACTTGGTTAACCTATCAATAATTACCCATATATAATCAAACCCTCGTGGAGTTCGGGGTAATTTAGTGATAAAGTCCATAGAAATCTCATCCCACTTTTTCATCGGTACAGGTAGTGGTTGAACTAACCCGTATGGTCTCTGATGATTTGCCTTGACTTGTAAACAAGTCAAACACTTCTCCACATATCTCCCAACATCACGTTTCATTCCCGGCCACCAGTAAAATGGCTTTAAACTTCTATACATCTTTATACTACCTGGATGGATTGAATACCGTGTACAATGTGCATCTTCAAGTAACAGCTGTCTCGTGTCTCCGTGTCTTGGGACCCACACTCGTCCCTGAAAAGTCTTCACTCCCTGTGCATTTTCAACTAGTTTATCTACATATCCAACCATTCTCTCACTCTTCATGTCATTGGCTTCTCTCTGGGCACGTTGAATCATTTCTGGTAATTTACTAACCACTCCCATTCGAGCTGAAACGACTCGAATAGGTGGTCCTTTTCGACTTAACGCATCTGCCACTACATTTGCTTTCCCAGGATGGTAAAGTATTTCACACTCATAATCTTTAAAAAAATCCATCCATCTTCGTTGTCTCATATTCAACTCTTTTTGATCAAACAAATACTTTAAACTCTTATGATCTGAATATATCTGGAACTTCACACCATAAAGGTAATGTCGCCAAATTTTTAGTGCAAAAATAATAGCGGCTAACTCCAAATCGTGTACTGGATAAACTTGCTCATGAGGCTTCAGCTGTCGAGACGAATACGCAATTACTCGCCCCTTTGCATTAATACACATCCAAGACCGATTTGTGAAGCATCGGTAAAAAGGACAAAGTCTTCCACACCTTGAGGCGAGGCTAACACCGGAGCTTCGCATAACGCCCGTCTCAGTTTTTCAAAAGCTTCTTGTTGTGCTTTAGCCCAGATAAACTTCTCTGTCTTTCTGGTCAGCTTTGTTAAGGGCAATGCAATACTCGAAAATTTCTCAATAAATCGTCGATAATAGCCAGCTAGTCCTAAAAAGCTCCGAACCTCAGTCAGATTTTTGGGTGGTGCCCAACTCATCACTGCTTCTATCTTGGCAGGATCCACTTTAACACCTTCTCTGTTGATCACATGACCAAGAAACTGAATCTCTTGCATCCAAAACTCGCACTTTGAAAATTTTACATACAACTTCTCTTTACGAAGAAGATTTAAAATCAACTGTAAATGTTGCTTGTGCTCATCCCAGCTCTTGGAATAAATCAAGATATCTTCAATAAATACTATTACAAACTTGTCTAAGAATGGATGACAAGCTCGATTCATCAACACCATAAAAGCCGTCGAGGCATTCGTCAAACCGAACGGCATTACTAGAAACTCATAATGACCGTATCGGGTACGAAATGCTGTCTTCGGGACGTCAGATTCTCTTACTCTTAACTGATGATATCCCAATCTCAAATCAATATTTGAAAAATACACCGCTCCCTCCAATTGATCGAACAAATCGTCTATTCTCGGTAGGGGATAACGATCCTTCACAGTAATCTTGTTTAACTCGTGATAGTCTATGCACATACGCATAGAACCATCCTTCTTTCGTAGAAACAGTATCGGCACGCCCCACGAAGACGAGCTCGGACGAATAAAACCGCGATCTAAAAGTTCTTGTAGTTTTTTCTTTAACTCCTCCATCTCGGACGGCGCCAACCGATAGGGTGCTCGAGCTATCGATTTCGCTCCAGGAACTAAATCAATAACAAACTCCAATTGACGATTTGGTGGTAAGCCCGGAAGATCATCAAGAAAAACATCGGCAAAATCTCTCACTATCTCAACATCCTTCACAGTGGGATGTTCGGTTTTAATTGGGGCAACATGTGCCATAAATAAAAGAGCACCTCTTTCGGTATACCTTCGTGCTCTCGCGAAAGATACAACCGGAATATGTTGAAAACGGCGTTCGCTTCGTATTAACATCTGAGACCCGCTCGGAGTTCTCACAGAAATAATCTTTCCGTGACAATCCATATTTGCCCTATTTTTATCTAACCAGTCCATTCCAACTATTACATCAAACGCACGAGTAGTCATCGGCTTCAAATCAATAAGAAAAGAAATTCCATTGATTTCAAGCCGACAATTTATATACTGAGTATTTACTATAACATCTCTCCCGTCAGCAACATCAACTATCAGACTCTCACTCATCTTAGACACCGGGACATTAATTCGAGTTGCAAAAGGTACAAATATAAAAGAAATCGATGCACCAGTATCAAACACCATACGAGCTCGAAGAGAATTTAGGCTAAAGATACCTGTAATCACATCTGGTCGCTCTCTAGCCTCTTCCACGGTCATCTGAAAAGCTCGAGTTCTAACATTCCCACCGCCTCTATCTCGTCTATCGCCCCGATTATCACCTCGTCCTGCCCTCGGAGTCTCGCGACGTGATTCAGTTCTCGGCTTTGGGCAATCCGGGCGAATATGACCACTTTCCCCGCAATTGAAACACACACGATTTTTCTCCAAACAATCTCGAGCCATATGCCCTGTTTTCCCGCACTGATAACATATAAGAGACGGGGTACTTGTATCACAGTTTCCAGCATGTTTTCGACGGCATCTTTCGCACCATTTGCTCTCAATCTTCCTTGAATCACCTCGAATTTGATAACTCGGAACTGGCTGTTTTTGAGAACTACCTTCCGGTTTCCCTTCCTATTTCCTCTTCTGGCCTCCACTTCCTTGGTCCCCCTTCTTTTGGTTATCTTGCCTCCGTAGCTCTTTTTCTCGAGATTTGGCTGCCTCGACAATCTGCTGATAAGTTGTAAAGCTTGAACTCTGTAAGAACTCTCGTATCTGGGTCCTCAGTCCCCACAGATACCTGTCAATCTTCCTCTCTTCAGTATCTACCTGATGAGCAGCAAATCTGGCTTTTTCATTAAACTTTGTCGTATACTCCTGTATCGACCGCGTTCCCTGCTGTATTTCAGAAAATCCTCCTCCAAACTTTTCATTGCAGTATTTGAGCAATATTCTTTCATAAACTTTATCTTGAACTCCTCCCATGTCGGTTCTGATTCCAATCCTTTCTCTATATCAAGGTTTATGTTCTCCCACCAGAACTGGGCATCTTTGTGTAAACAATTAGTGGCATACTCGACTTTATCTTTTTCTGCACACTTGCTTGTACGAAAGACTTTCTCGATATGTGTCAGCCAATTCCGTGCAATAATAGGATCATCAGTACCGAAGAAATCATTCGGTTTACATTTGCGGAATGTCTCATAACTACAACCTTTTGGTTCGCTCGACCCTCCAACTTCAGTATGTAAAATAACCGGCTCTCTCCGTCCCTCCCCAACCACAGGTGTGATAGGAGGTCGGTCTCGATCATCTCTGTTCGTCACCTCCGTCTGAGGTCTCGTTAAGGTAGGCAATAAGCTTTTAACTGCTTTTGCTACCTCCGCAGCAATCAACTCTTGCAAGGATGATGTCAACTCAGGCGGTCTCTCGCCTTCGGACTGGCGCCCCAGTCTAGAATCTTGTGATCCCGAATGCTCGTCTCGGTGATCACCTCCCTCTTTTTCCTTTCCAGAACTCATTTTAATTGAAAATAAAATTTACTCATTTACCAATCACCTACTCAATATGGTGTATAATCAACTCATTTTGTATGTCACCATAATACTCAATATGGTGTATAATCAACTCATTTTGTATGTCACCATAATACTCAATATGGTTACATAATCAACTCATTAGTACACCGTGAAGGATAACCATTCAGGACTCTTTGGGACTTTTCTATCTCATTGGTTTAAGTCTAAACCCATCTCAAGGTTTAATTCACTTAAACCACGGCTCTGATACCAACTTGTATCACCCGGTTTCCCAAGAATGAATTACACCTTAATCTTCTCTTATGAGAACAACATTAAAGGGTGTAACTCCATTTAAGAAATAAGTAATACAAAGCTGTTACCAAAAGCATAGTTTAAGTCATAAACTATTTACAATAGTATCTAAAACTATCATTCAAAAACCGGGTCACATTACATATTTCAAAACAACAAACTAAGTCCAAGTCCAAGTCCAAGTCCAGTTATCCCTCTGAGACACGCTTTCCCCGATCGCCACTACCAAAACCTAACACAAACAACAATAACAAACAATTTATGAGCTATGAAAGCTCAGTGAGAAATTTAAGGTTAATTGGTTTGTATCATCCATTATCTTATTTTAACCAAGCTCAATGGACTATCTCAGTCCCAAGTGTGATATACACACTATAACTCTTTATTCCATATACTCAAAATTTGGTTATACTCAACCAAATCAAAACATAGCTCACTTCTTATCTGAAAACAACATCATAATAAGGCATAATCATCTAGTAAATAACTACTCACCTGTTGTCGGATTACTCTGTGGAACTCTTGAACCGCGTGTGTCGTGCTCCTGTCTAGCCTTAGCTGTATCACAATATTTCAGGTCAAACTCAATACTCAACAATCTCAATCATACTCAATATCAATAACAATCAAGAATTTGATCATAAGAAAGGGTTACAATCAAAAGATAGCAATATAATCCTAATTATAACTTCCAATTTCACAATTTTAACTCATATAACCCTAAAAACACAATACTAGCACTATGCAAGCTTGGGTGTCTAATTAGAACTCTATTACACACACTAATCCAAGCAAACTCACTCTAATTCATGCTAGTTGCAGGTGGTTCATCAAAACCACAAGGAATCATCTCAATTCCAAAGATTCAACCGTCAAAACAATATAAAAATCAAAGAAGATTACCTTTCAAGCTCAAGGAACTAATCCCTAGCTTCAATTCGTGAAAGATAGGCTCAAATCTCGACTTAGAAGGCTTAGGAATTGACTATCACAGTCGAATGAATAGGACGAAGCAGACCATACTTCACTCTCACAATCATCATCTTCCCCGTAGTATTATCCGGAAGACATCTTAGCTGCACCTCACAACGTCTTTTCCAGGTTTTTGTAATCACCCCTTCGTAATAACCTCCTGCAAACTCCCCTTGTGACAACTTAACTTCCACCTCATCGTAACAACTGAAGAAGAAATGAGCCATGTTGAAGACAGAAAGAGTTGTTTAAATTTTTTTTTTTTGATTTTGGTGTGTAGTTAAACAGACGAAATCCCGTCCTTTTATAACCAACCAACATGCCCCTTCATTTACCTTAATTCATTTACTTAGAGGTCATAATGACCCTAGTGGGCAGTTAATGCACCCATCAAATCAGCATCATGCCCAAAACGGTTGATAAGACTGTTTGGCGACTTAAGCAACGTAATGGATAAACCATCCTTCATCCCATGCTGATTTTCCTCGATTTTCGAGAACTGACACACACTCACCTAACCCATTTTCTACACATTTCTACTCTTATTTCCTGACAATACGACAAAAATCCATTCCCTCTCTGATTGCTTTCTTCTGATTACAAATATTCCGATAATTAAGTCAAACAAAAATATCAACCCACAACAAAGTTCCTTTTCATTCATACATAGTCAAAAGGTTTACAAATCATGCTCAAAGAAAAGATACAACCATATCCATAAAAATACAAATCTAACCTTCAAACGCAAAAGACATTCTACCTACAAAATATCTAATCTCCCCCCCCCCCTTTCTACCTCTCTTCATCAGAGTTTATAGTACTGCCACATCGGAGTCTCTCCGAGATGGTACCTCTGATGAATCCTAAGTTTGGACTCATCTACAAACAACCTAGTTCCATCCACCAACACCACATGGAACTGGTTGAATGTTGTCTTTCTTGAAATGGCAGCTGGCCACCATCCACGACGATACCATACCTCCACGAAGTCATATTGCTTGAACTCCACCAAAACCCTTGGAGGCACCGGTTGAAGATAAGAAAAATCCACGTGTACACTCAACGGACCACCAGTGGATCCGTCAGTCAAAGTTGTCATCTTTACTTCATACCGATTGTTCCATACAGACTTGATCACACCACCATAAACAGCACCCGCAAACTCCCCATCTTGCATCCTCACTTCAACCTTCTCATCTCGACTAAACGGACGTCTCCCTGCCATACCTAACATCTAACCCCTCTTTCGAATGACTTACGTGTTCATCTCAGACCTCCTTTTATAATCAATCAAACTTCATCATTTCACGACACATCATCTCTTCGAGATCAACAACATAGAGATTTGATACATGATTTGACTAATTATTACAGACAGACGGCGCCATTATCTCTCTTTACAGCACTGACGTGACAACTCTTCAGTTATCTTTTCAACAAATCTTCTCCGAACTCCATAATCGGACACTCATTCATCTTCTGATTCTCGTTCTCCGAAACGTAATCAGAACCCTCCTGTCCATACTTCTTCTGATACTTTTATCAGAAATACCAACTTATTCGAAACATGATTCAACTCAGAACTCTAAATTCCTTCTTCTGACTCCATAGATCTAATCTATCAGAATCCTCATTCATTTCTGAACAAGTCAGAACTCTCATCCGTACTTACGACATCTCGTCACGACACATTTAATAGTGGAATAAAAATTAAATATGAAATACATTTATTACCCAATTATTAAAATACACACGATCCATTTTTCTCCAACGGATATTCTTTCTGTCACACATGTCCGTCCTTTAATGGACCATCCTCTTTCATCATTTCCTTGCATTTAATGTCAAGCATACCCTTCTCTGACACAACTGTTCACACGTCCCTTCTTTTTCGCAAACCGGCGGTTCATTTCACTTTTTCGAATTGTTATAACCGTTCCTTTCTTTTTGATCTCTCATGCTCCTCATATAAACCCCCTTTCTCATTAATCCTCTCTTACCGCCGTCTACAATCCTTTAACCCTAAAAATTCTCAAAACTTCTCCCTCCGGTCAATCCTCAAATCTCTTCAATGGCTTCCCATTCCAGAAGTGATACCGACACTGTCAATATCGCCGTATCCAATCTCCAACTTTCAGACGATCTCAAAGCCTACAAACCTCACCTGCAAGTTCTAATTCATGTACTCTCGAGACACACACTGGCAAAATCCTTCTTTCATCCCCATCCCTCCATTCCAATCTCTCTTTTACAGGAAGTAGTCTCCTCCGCCACAAAATGTCCCAGCGGTTATGCCATCACCCTGCATAACGATCACCGTGTCGTCATCGACAAGAAAACCTTTGCAAAAGCCCTAAACCTCCCCTACCATACCTCCACCTTTGACCAACCAACCGATGGTGATCTTAAGTCTATGATCTACAACATGGGTTATATGTATGACTTGCCAAAGCTCTTTCATATGTCTAAAGGACACATCTCCCCTTTATGGCAATGTCTCATACACTACATCATTAAGTGCTTAACCGGCAAAATGGGTGGTACAGACCAATTGAACAAACGTCTTATGACACTTCTTTGGAGCCTCTACTCCGGTCGAAAAGTCGATTACGCCGGAATATTGTTTGATGACTTCGTCAATTATGTACCTTCCTCATTAAAACCAGCAGGTCAAATTCACTCTGCACGTTTTTGGGCTATATGCATCGAGCACATATATCAGAGTCTTGACCTTGCCTTTCCTGACCCAAGATCAGCAGACGACAAACTGGTCATGATTAAGGCTAAACCATACACTGCCAAAACGGACCCCATATTCAGGGAAATACGAAGACTGCCTGAAGCACTCCTAAATTTGGCGGATCCAGCACACCCTGCTGTCATCTCTCACATTACTTCTACTGAAGGAGTTGATGCTTATCCTCCTCACTCTGTTAAACAATGTGAGGCCCCTAAGAAACTTAAGAAGAAAGCTTTTGAATCTTCTCCATCCAAGCAACCACCGAAAAAGAAGCAACGAAAAGTCAAAACGATATCTCTTTCTCTTTCTTTGAACCAGACACATCTCACTTCTGATACTGCCCCCCCCCCCCCTTTTTTTTTTTTTCTTTCTAAACTCCCCCTTTCTCTTAAGTCAAAAGTCTCTAACTTCTGACAACCACTATTCTCCTTTTCACTTATCAGAAAGCTCTTGCTTCTGAATCCTCCCTCATTCTTTTGTCAGAAATTTTCTACTTCTGATACCCCTTATCCCTCTTTATACTTTATCGACATATCATCTCCCCCGATTCATATAGTCTTCTCTAATCATTCAACAGTTTCTTAATTATGTCTATTTTCTGACATACATCTTTCTTACCTCATTTCTATGATCATATGATAAAACCAACAATTAGTTTCACAACAACTTGGTTATTTAATTCTAACTTCATGATTTCAAATTAAACACTTCATCTATACATCCTACTGTGCACTTGAAACATTTGTGACTATATCAGGTATGAATTCCATCCAGTATCCATGTTCAATATCTAACTTGCGTTCTTTATTGTTAGACTTCTGAACCATCCTCAAAAGATTCCGAGTCAGAACATTTGGAGGAAAGACAGAACTCTCCAGACTCGGAGGATACTCCGGATGACACATTCATGGAAGTAAACCAAAATCAACCCCCACCTTCCCCACCTAAAAAGAATTCACCAACCCCCACACAGAACCCCCACACTGATCTCCTTCCAAACCTTACTCAACCTCCTCCTGATGCATCTGAATTTACTAAATGGAAATTCAAAACAGCAGTACGAGAACAACAAGCATTGGTTGAACGACTTCGAGATCAATTCAAATATAAACAAAAGGAACTCCAAACTCTGTTCATCTTTGGTCCCCCATCTGAAAAAGACTCTGACTATGTCAAGGCAGAAAGAATTCGAATCAATGCTCTCGTTCAACAACTTGATTCCCTCCTTCATTCATCACTTGAGCCACTGGTAGACTCCTCATTCTACCTCTTTGACACCACCGAAACTGACTGGTCCAAAATTGCATCCGCAATAGTCCCTCTCACCTGGGACAAATTCTGTGCTCAAGAAATTCATAGAAAGCAACTACGACAGCAAACATTGGAACAATCTACTGAGTCCGGCTCTCGAGTCCTTATCTCTGAGACTCAATCCATTCCAATCAGCACCCCCATCTTTGGTTCTGATCAAGAGGTCGATAAACCTTCCTCGTCGCAAATGCATCTGATCGATCTAAGCGACACCAATTCATCCTTAGACAAAGCTGTCAAAGAGACTCAGCCTCAATCCGTCAACTCCTTACTTAAGGATGATTCTCTCCATCAGAAAGTTGATGCTCTGATGATACTCCTGACTGACTTCAAGTCTTCACAAAATCAGGAGCCCTTAATCAAAGAAATCGTTGAACTCAAAGATAGAATTGCTGCTTTAGATAAGAAAGACACCGAAATTCTTCTCACTTGCGACACTAATGCTGAACGGATCATCAATGATGGGCTCGCAACCCTAGATGCTCAACGCGAAACCGATGCAGCCAACATGATGAAGACAACACAAAAGATGATGACCGACGTTGAAAAATGCCAGCAACAAGTCCCTGAGCTCCTAACCAATGTGGAACTCAAACTCAAAGAAGCCATGGACCATTTTGCCAACTACCTAAATGGCGTTCTGGCTGAAAACTTCTCTCTTCGAAGAACCAACACTGTTCTTCTTCAGATGGTTACACAAACCATGCAGAACACTACCGGTACTATGTCAGTTCCCATTGAACAAATCAAACTCTGCACCAAGCTAAATATGGAAGTCATGGAGGCCCACCAGACCATGTATGATACGCCACTTCCTGATTGCACACTACTAGAAAATACCCTTTTAATGACATACGAATTATGACAGACAGTGTTTTTATGACTGACAAAATTGTATGTCATAAAAACAGTGTCATCTTATGTAAAATGTAAGTGATTTACGACTTACAAAATTGCAAGTCATAAAAATACGTCATCTATTGCAAAATTTATGACATACACTGGATTAAAAAAAGATATGCGCGTTCACTCTTTTCACGCATTTTAATTAGTCCCGCTTTCTTCATCTTCTTTCCCGCTTCCCCAAAATTAGAACCAGTCGAAACTATCTTTTCCCCCTTTCACTCTATCTCATTCTATGTACCATTCCCGAAATCAAAATCCTCTCTCCAAGCTTCATGAAGAAATCGATTGCTGCTAAACCTAATTTCATCGCTTCATGAAGAAGTCGATTACTGGGTTTTATGCTCGTAGGTGAAAGACTAGGTACGCAATCTTCTGGACTCGCTTCAGCGTCGTTCGACTAGCATGAGGTATGAACTTCTTCCCATCTTTAATGTCCACAATGATGGATTATTTGAGGGTTCGGTGCTGCAACTCGTTCGAACTCAACATCGTATCAAGATTCTGTGCGTAAACCCTAGAAATTTAGTGAAAATTACGCTTGAGGGAGGCTTTTGTGCTTGAACCCTAAATTCTTTGGTTTTCGTTGAGCAGCTGTTGTGAGTAAAGAGATTGAAGATGAAACATAGCGTCTTATTGGGAAGTCAAAGGCAATCTCTAACCATCCAATTCACCTTAGCATTTACTCTCCAAATGGTACTGTAAATCAACTTTCTATGAGACTAAAAACCGAACCACAAGGGCAAAGGACATGTTGGTTTTGGTTTTTATGTATTCATCAACACCCATAACTTGAGTTAAGAATAATTCTAAATTTCTCATTTTTATGCTTCATTTTGTAGGTGACTGAACATTTGATATGGGATTATAAGAAACTAGGGTTTACTATTGGTAGCTCAAAGTATAAAAATGGGAATTAGTGGTGGTTAAAATTTATCATTTCACTCTCCTTTGAAGAAGATGTAGATGCAATTAACGAGTGATCTATTGATGGATACTCTTGTGGGATGGTGTGGTTATGCAAAGGCCCCAGATTATCCTGATGGAGGGATTTAGCTCAACCTTACTGTCAAAAATGTTATCTATGACCTCTCAAAATTTCATGACTAACTTCCTTATTCTGTTTGAAGATGAATAACTTGTCAAAACCAATATCTTGTAGTGTAACTTGTCAACACTTTGTTTCCATTATTAAGAAATTCTCACATCTTTTACTGATTTTGCATCTATTGTCTGACTCTTACAAAGCTTCGACTCTCAAGGAATGATCTTACTGCAACAGAAAAGGAGAAGTTTTCAAAGTGATTCCTTGTCCACATACTTTTTCTTCTCATAGCCATTTTGTTTACCTGATTTTGACTCAAATCTGCTTCTATATATTTCTTCAGCAACTACTGGAAAGTGATGACTTCTACAAAATAAGGTTACCATCTGATGTGTTAAATCCTACCGAGAAGGAGTATGTCATTTCCTCAGTGAAAGCAGTAAGTTCAAAAGTGGAAATTACACATAACTTTTTTTTTAATATAATTTGCTTAAAGTGCTAACTTTATTTTTATTTACTTCAGAGATGTCTCTCAAAGGATGGCTTAGATGAACATATTATTATAAATATGGTAAGTCTTATTCTCCTTTTCAATAGCTAGAAAATAAACTTAACTCACCTTACATTCATCATGTAGTCTTAAATCTTGCACTAATTAATAATCATTTATCATCACAGGTATGCTCGAAGAAAAGAGCATGAATATTTTGAATCCAGCCTTGACTATGGACACCTGGCACATAAAATGGGTTCAGTATATCTTGCAAAGCTTTTATCCATGGTTCTTTCTCTCTCCTAGTATATATTAACTGTCTAGTATCTAATAGTCCATAAGGTTTGTTACACGGTACACGACAAGCTTTCTAGGATGAGGAGGGCATTTACGACAAGCTTTTAACCAAGGTTTGTTACACGGTACATGACAAGCTTTCTAGGATGGTGGAGGGGTAAGTATTTGACCTCTTCTTTAATTGAATTGGTATATTTGGACTTGCTATATAATTTTTTCATTGACAGACACAACTTTATACGATCTTGGAAATGTGTCGTGCATTTGACCGTGTATTCAAAGAGCACCTTGATGGTGGGTAATTCTTTGGCATTTTCTGTAATTGTTAATTCAATGCACTCTCATTCTAGAAATTTCAAAGGGAAACTTCATTTTAAATTCATATAGTATAAAGTGATTATTATGTTTTGTTTTTCAGGCGAGTAGGTGGAAACCGAATATATTGAATGTTTGATCAGTAGGTGCCGGCTGCCTTAAAAAAGCTTTTGCTTGACCACCACCTGTCAACCAGTAATGTGAGAAAAGTAGTTTCAGAGGCTGATGGTTATCAGCCCCACTTGATTGCCCCTGAGCAAGGATACGGGAGACTGGTAGATGGATCTCTTGGATACTTCAAGGGCCCTGCTGAAGCTTCTGTTGATCTGGTCTACTTTCCTCTCCTTACTTTTTCGATTTGTATCCTGCAAGTAAACATTTCTTACACAACACGCGACACACCAGTTTATGTCATACACAAAACGATGGAATAGTTTTTTTCTTCACTCTCATTCAATTGACTCTGTATGTACACTTCATTTTGAAAGAACTTGTCAGCAAATCCATGGCAGAGACAGCGGTAAGTGAAACCGTATTTTGTTCATACACCACAAACTAAACACATAATCATGATGTAGATGTATGACCAAAAAAAAAAAACAAAATAACTTAATTTTGAATTTTGTTCGCCTTATTTAAGGCACCTAACAGCTTTAACTTCATTTTCACTAATCATTTATTACAGATGCTGATATTGATGATCTTCGCGAAGAATGGGCGGCTTCTGTAACAATTTTTATTTATCGATGATATGTTTTGATGTAGCGACAAACAATATTTTTGATAGACTTTGGAATACTTATTGATATTCGAAATGACATTATCTTATGTAATGGATTGTTTTTATATATTGAGATTGTATTTTGTAGTAGCATTGAATTTGGTGATTTATTTTGAATTTTAGTAAATCTACAAAAATTATATTTATTTAGAAAACATAAAATCATGACCTACAAATTGTGTATGGTAAACATAAGTCGTAAACGTAAGTCTTAAATCTTAGTCGTAAATGTCTGTCATAACTTATGACAAACAAATGTCTGTCATCTTTCATTTATGACTGGGCTTTCAATGACAGATATTTGTCTGTCATCTATACCCTTTAATGACTGACATTGTCAGTCATTAAAGGCCTTTTTCTAGTAGTGGCATCAAGAAGGAAGTCACCATAGTCTCCGCCAAGCTTGAATCCATTTTGGCTCGCCTATCTGTGACCCCTTCCGTTCCTACAGGATCCCCAGGAGGGGGAAAGGCGAATGACAAAGCAGAACCTGACCAAACGACTGACATATTAATAGATTCTACTGCTGGTCCAAGTGGAACAAAAGACCAAGGAAACATTCAACAAAAAGAAACAAATGAAACAGTTACTGATACAGGAACCAATGAAGACGAAAATCAGAACAAGGAATAAGAAAATGTCCAATCCCCTCCTTCGAAATCTCCAACTCCGAAATCCCCTTCTCCGAAATCTCCAACTCCGAAATCCCCTTCTCCGAAATATCCAACTCCAGAATCCCCTTTTCCGAAATCTCCAACTCCGAAATCCCCTTCTCCGAAATCTCCAACTCCAATCCCCTCCTCTCCGAAATCTCTTCATCAGAAATCCAATCATTCAGACGACGAGATCTTTGTATACTCGCCAATCAAGGATTCTGATCCACTAGAGATCAAGGAAAGAAAATCAAAATTCTTTGACGATCAAGCCAATGAACATACTAAAGAATTCAACATCGAGTCGGAACATGATCAATATCAAACTGATCCAACTGTCCCAGCAGATCCCTCTACTCAAACACCAATTATCGACTAATAACCGACTCAGACTTCCAACCCTTAAAGTCATACAATCCTCCTCCATCAAAAGAATACAACTGGGATCTTCCTCTGGCCCCCAACGGAGACAAATATAAGTATACTCTGAACCTCTCGGCAGTATCAGGACCTTTCAAAGATCTAGCTGCCTACGACAGAAACTTACAATTCTTCAAAAAATGGACCAAACCTCAAGAAGAAACTTGGTCAAATGAAGTCGTAACAACAGTCCGAAGTATTAAAAGGAAACAATTTCAGAAAGCAGAATTCTTTGAATTTGAGCTTGTCAGAAATGGTAACTACAACAACACATCTCGGATAACAGAAGCCGACTTCAGAAACATGAACCCAGCCGACATTTTCTCGATAACCATGAAGCTATCTCATAAAGAAGATCAAGTCGCCAGAGAAGCTTACGTTGCAGCGAGAAGATTTCTATATCGTTTAGTAGAGGAATTCAGCTACAATGATGCAAAAATGTATAAAATCCTCAAAGATCATCCGGAACCACAGATCATACCAAAACCTGACTTGTCTATGCCAAACAACAAAACTAACTGGAAGAAAGGTGCCACCTTCGATCCAGAACTTGGCCTAGTGTACAAGAATGAAAAAGAATTTCTTTTTCTTTGTGTTGACCAACTCAGAAGAGTTGCCAATGGTATGCTAGAGAAGTACATCATAGCTGTGGAAAGATCAAAATCATCAGAACCAGAAGCCAAGAAAGAACTCCTTATCAGAATGAAGTGGCTTCTGGAAGTCAGAAGATTATGGAGATATGCTGCAAAACAAGGAATACTGGATCAACGATAGAAATACTGAATCAAAACCCTCATTTGGTCACCGAAGGGGGAATTGTTAGTGCTAAATGCCATATCGTTGACCAACTCGTAGTTTGATAGTTTTGGGATTGTATTATCTGTAACACCCGACTTATTAACAAAACACCACGTAAAAATTTTTATTTTTCAAACCATATATTTTACAAGAAAACATTATCCAAAGAGTATTTGTCAACATAAACAGGTACAAGTGTATCAAGGAGTACAATACATAAATTTATTATACATCCATTAAGCCGGGTTGTCACTTCACCATCCTAAGTCCTTAGTCATGGACTTTATCTTTTCCCTTAGCGGGATCACGCTCACCTGCAGGGACATATCAAATAAAACTGTGAGCTATAAAGCCCAATGAGTAATCAGCAAATAACATTACACATATATAAGAGAATAATAACAATTAACTCTTAAACAGTTTCTGTCCCATATATCATAGTCATCACTGACCGCACCAAATATCATAGCCATATAGGCCGCACCAAATCATTTTAGTTAATCACATCATAGCCCTAAGGCCGCACCAACAGTTTTATCGTTTATATCATAGCCCAAAGGCCGCACCAATTTAGGTTCAATAACCCAAAATCATGGTCCTAAGACCGCACCATTTAGTTTCAAGATTAAATATCATAGCCGTGAGGCCGCACCATTTGGATTCTCAATCCAATAATATATCCGTATATGTTTCGGGTATTCTACCCTTATCTCATGTTCAACTACTTCAAGTAGTGCCATTGTAATCATCGTATATCACACTAGATATAGTTAAGATTACTCACCTTGATGCGATATTGTCAATCTTGGGCTCAAACCGAATAAAACTTCAAATTCTGGAATCTAAGGGAATTTAGATCATCTACAAGTATTCAATCACTTTATTATAACCCCTGGAATCTGCATACCAATTACTATTAATATATAGTCACCAATTCTTGAATTATACAATTTTCAACTTGATATTTCTATATGCTAAATAATTTGCAGCCGTCTGTTTATGCTTTTTTTAACCTGATTAAACCCAGAATCACACTGTTGACTCAACAATGATTTTGTACTAATCTTCCTTAGGTTTCTAAGGCCACTGACCTCATATTTTTCTGATTTTTCTATGATTTTATACGAATTTTACACTGCAGGAACATTGTGCATTGGTTAACCCGAAAGGCATGACCAAAAACTCATAATGACCGTATCGTGTACGAAAAGCTGTCTTCGGAACGTCAGATTCTCGTATCTTCAGCTGATGGTGACCCGACCTCAGGTCAATTTTGGAAAAATAAGATGCTCCCTGTAACTGATCAAACAGGTCATCTATTCTTGGTAGCGGATATTTGTTTTTCACCGTGATCTTGTTTAATTCCCGATAGTCAATACACATGCGCATCGACCCGTCTTTCTTCTTAACAAACAGGATAGGGGCTCCCCAAGGCGATGTACTCGGTCTGATGAAACCCCTATCTAACAGTTCTTCCAGTTGCTTTCGCAGTTCCAACATTTCTAAAGGTGCTAAACGATATGGAGCTCGGGCAACAGGAGCAGCTCCCGGGATGAGTTCAATCGTGAACTCTACCTGTCGATCTGGTGGTAACCCTGGAAGTTCATCTGGAAATACATCTGGGAATTCGTTTACCACGTTTACATTTGCTACCCCCACCTTTATTGGCTTAGCCACTGTTACATAGGCCAAATAGGACATCCCTCCTTTACTAATACAGCTTCGGGCTTGAGCAAAGGAGATAACCGACATTCTCAACCGAGGTCGTTCACCCTGAATCTTTATCCGTTCCCCATCCGGTGATAATACTGTGATGCTTTTATTTCCACAATCCATGTTAGCATAATTTGTTGCCAACCAATCCATACCCACAATTACACCAAATTCATTGGTAGTCATCGGCTTCAAATCTATAGGGAAAGTGGTCCCGTAGATTTTAAGCTGACAATCATCCAGGTGTTCGGAAACCCAAACATATCTACCGTCTGCTATAGCCACTTCCAAGCTTTCATCCATTGGGGTTAATGGTACATTCAAGCGAGGCATCAAAGACTCCGATAACAATGAGTAGCCCCTGGATCAAATATAACATATACAGGTATGGAATTGAGAGTGAAGATACCTGTAACCACATCTGTCTTTTCACGAGCTTCCTCAACGGTCATTTGAAAGGCTCGCGAGGCTACCGGTCTTCCTCGGTTCTTCACCTCCTCTTTCTTTCCTCCCTGATCAATTCTGGATCTATAACTGAATGCTCCAGATTTCAACTCGGGACAGTTCAGGCGGATATGATCCGTAGCTCCGCATTGGAAACACCTACGCTCCGCCGGAAAATTACTGGCTTCATGCCCCGGTTTTCCACAATTTTGACAATTTACAGATGCAGTGTTGACCCGGCAACTCCCAGAGTGCCTTTTTCTGCACTTTTCGCACCACTTTCCTTCGTCTTTCTGGCCTTTACCCTTAGACCCAGTTTGCTACGACTTTTTCTGAGGCGTCCAACCTTGGTCTTCCGCCTTTCTTTTAGTTTCAATGGCTTTCTTTTCATCTTCTTGTCGCTTCAATTCTGTCTCCCTTTCAGTGGCCCTATCCACCACTTGTCGGAAAGTAGACAGTTTCAATGGTTGCACAATTTCTCTGATTCGGGTCGTCAGCCCCCAGACATACTTATCAATCTTCCTCTTTTCAGTATTGACATGGTGTTCTGCAAATCTTGCGTTCTACAGAAAACTCAGATTGTATTCTTGGACAGACTGGGAACCTTGTTCCATGTGCAGAAATTCGTCCTCCAACTTCTTTATGGCTGCCTCTGAACAATACTCCTCATTGAACTTGGTCTTGAATTGTTCCCAAGGTATCGATAGGGTCGAATCAGTACCCAATGACTTGTAGTAAATCTGCCACCAATGTAATGCACTGCTTGTGAGTTGATTTGTGGCAAATTCTACCTTGTCATGATCAGCACATTTGCTGACTTGAAACACCTTCTCAATATGCATTATCCACTCCATTGCCTGGACTGGATTATCTGTCCCAGAAAATTCTTTTGGCTTACAACCAAGGAAAGCTTTATAAGTGCATCCGACTTTCTTTGTAGAAGCTTCCCCGCCATGTTTGTCTTTTTCTGAACGGGCGTGACTTTCTCCTTGACTTTCATCTTCCGGCTGCTTATCATGAATGCTTTTTGCAGCCACTTCACTCGGGTTTGGGTTGTTCATTAGGGTAGGCATAAGTTCCCAAACAACATCAGCCACAATAGCCCGTATATCAGGTGGATTTTCACCCTCTGGTTCCCTTGCCGGTGCTCTTGCTCTTCGTCCGACTGAACCATGTGATCGGGCTGGTCAACTCCGTGATGGTCCTCGCCTCGAATTTGCACCCGTAGGATTACTTCTTGTATTTCTCATACTTCAAAATTCAGCAAACAGTTAGATTACATATATAATAGCAACTTATATATGTCTAACAGTCCATCTGTCCATTTTCTTTCAAGGTTTAAGTCCAGGAATCTAATCTAAGACACCTAGTTCACTTAAACGACGGCTCTGATACCAACTTGTAACACCCGACTTATTAACAAAACACCCCGTAAAAATTTTTATTTTTCAAACCATATATTTTACAAGAAAACATTATCCAAAGGGTATTTGTCAACATAAACAGGTACAAGTGTATCAAGGAGTACAATACATAAATTTATTATACATCCATTAAGCCGGGTTGTCAATTCACCATCCTAAGTCCTTAATCACGGACTTTATTTTTTCCCTTAGCAGGATCACGCTCACCTGCAGGGACATATCAAATAAAACTGTGAGCTATAAAGCCCAATGAGTAATCAGCAAATAACATTACATATATATAAGAGAATAATAACAATTAACTCTTAAACAGTTTCTGTCCCATATATCATAGTCATCACTGACCGCACCAAATATCATAGCCATATAGGCCGCACCAAATATCATAGCCATATAGGCCGCACCAAATCATTTTAGTTAATCACATCATAGCCCTAAGGCCGCACCAACAGTTTTATCGTTTATATCATAGCCCAAAGGCCGCACCAATTTAGGTTCAATAACCCAAAATCATGGTCCTAAGACCGCACCATTTAGTTTCAAGATTAAATATCATAGCCGTGAGGCCGCACCGTTTGGATTCTCAATCCAATAATATATCCGTATATGTTTCGGGTATTCTACCCTTATCTCGTGTTCAACTACTTTAAGTAGTGCTATTGTAATCATCGTATATCGCACTAGATATAGTTAAGATTACTCACCTTGATGCGATATTGTCAATCTTGGGCTCAAACCGAATAAAACTTCAAATTCTGGAATCTAAGGGAATTTAGATCATCTACAAGTATTCAATCACTTTATTATAACCCCTGGAATCTGCATACCAAATACTATTAATATATAGTCACCAATTCTTGAATTATACAATTTTCAACTTGATATTTCTATATGCTAAATAATTTGCAGCCGTCTGTTTATGCTTTTTTTAACCTGATTAAACCCAGAATCACACTGTTGACTCAACAATGATTTTGTACTAATCTTCCTTAGGTTTCTAAGGCCACTGACCTCATATTTTTCTGATTTTTCTATGATTTTATACGAATTTTACACTGCAGAAACATTGTGCTGTCACGAACCAATTCGACTGCACTGTAAATAACGTGATTTCTACCTATCTTGAAGGTAGAATTAACCTATAACATATAAAACTTACAGATACTACACATCCATACGGTTCTAGGGCCATAAGAATCACCTTCATACGATTTTTCTACGATTTTATATGATTTATACAATACAGTGTTGAATTAACGCTACAAAACCGTAAAATTTAATGTTTTTACCTTGAAATCTTCAATCAAATCTTCAATTTCTTGCCCAAAAACGATTGGAAATGATGAAGGAAAGTTGCAAGGAGTGTTCTGGAGTTTTAGGGCTTAAAATATCATAAATAGGAGGTCAAATCCGTGTTTTATGATCCTAAACCCGAGTTGGGTCGGGTTTGACCCATTTGGGTACCCGTTTGACCCTAGAACACTTAAAACTCCATAAATTTTTACTCGAAACTCCGTTTTTGATGAGGTTTTCGCCTACGCGTTCGTAATGAAATTATACATAACACTAAACAAGCATATTCTCAAAAATATTACCACAATAATTTCGTATACTTGACATGTGGAGTGTCAACTTTACCGAAACGACAAATTTGGTCTATTATTTTACAAATTTCATACTTCCACACACGCAAGTATGCTTACAAGTTTAATTAACACTCTAACCTTGGGGTGTTACAAATTCTCCCCTCCTTCAAAAGATTCCGTCCCCGGAATCATACAAATAGTTAAGGGTATTTCTCCCTCATTTCGCTTTCGGTCTCCCACGTCATGTCGGAACCTCTGTGATGTCGCCAAAGTACTTTAACCATGCTGATTTTCTTATTCCGCAGCAGTTTTACCTTTCGGTCTAACACCCTCTCGGGTTGTTCAGGGTATCTTAACTTCTCATCTATTTCAATTTCAGCGAGGGGTACCCGCTGAGACTTGTCAAACAAGGTCTTTCTTAAATGAGACACATGAAATACATCATGTATACCATAAAGTTCATCGGGTAATTCCAATCTATACGCTACAGCTCCAACCCTTTGGGATATGCGGAAAGGTCCAATAAAACGAGGACTCAACTTTCCTTTCTTCCCAAAACGAATTAAGCCTTTCCAAGGGGATACTTTAAGCATTACCAGGTCCCCCACTTGGAATTCTAACGGTTTTACCCGTTTATCTGCATATTGCTTCTGTCGATTCTGGGCTACCTTCAAATTTTCTCGAATCTGTTTTATCTTTTCTTCAGTCTGTGCTACGATTTCAGGTCCAGCCAACGGCTTTTCCCCAACTTCAGTCCAGCCGGTCGGAGTACGACACGGTGCTCCATACAATGCCTCATACGGGGCCATTTGAATGCTGGTATGATAGCTGTTATTGTACGCGAATTCTACCAGAGGTAAGTGATCTTCCCAGATTCCACCAAAGTCAATTACACAGGTTCTCAGCATGTCTTCTAAAGTTTGAATAGTTCTTTCACTTTGGTCATCGGTCTGCGGGTGGTATACAGTACTCATAAGTACTTTTGAACCCAGTTGTTCTTGAAGACTTTGCCAAAACCGGGAAGTAAATCTGCTATCTCGATCAGACACGATCGATACCGGTAATCCATGTCGACAAATCACCTCATCTATGTAGATTTTCGCCAATTTATCAATCTTGAACTTCTCACTAATCGGTATAAATTGTGCCGATTTCGTCAAACGGTCAACAATTACCCATACCGCATCGTGACCTCGCGGTGTCCGCGACAACTTTGTTACAAAATCCATAGTGATATGGTCCCATTTCTTCTCTGGAACCGGTAATGGTTGAAGTTCTCCGTACGGTTTCTGATGGTTTGACTTCACTTGCAGGCATGTCAAACACTTTTCTACATATTTTCCAACATCCCTCTTCATTCCAGGCCACCAATACAACGGTTTTAGCGTCCGATACATCTTGGTACTGCCCAGATGAACTGCATATCGACTACAGTGTGCATCTTCTAGAAGCAAATTCCGCGCCTCTCCTTGTTTTGGGACCTACACGCGTCCTCTAAAGGTTTTCAATTTCTGTGCATTTTCATCCAGATGCTTCAAATACCCAACCATTCGCTTGCTTTTTGCATGTTCAGACTTGCACGCTTCTTCTTGTGCCAAACGGATCAATTCGGGTAACCGGCTTGCTACACCCAAACACGCGGATGTAACTTTCAAAGGAGTTTCTTTCCGGCTTAAAACATCTGCCACCACATTCGCCTTGCCAGGGTGGTACCGGATTTCACAGTCAAAGTCTTTAAGTAGATCCATCCACCTTTGCTGTCGCATGTTAAGCTCTTTTTGATCAAATAAATACTTCAAACTTTTGTGGTCCGTATAGACAACAAATTTCACACCATATAAGTAGTGTCTCCACAGCTTTAGTGCTAGAATCATCGCAGCTAATTCCAGATCATGAATTGGATATTTCTTCTCGGCTTCTTTTAATTGGCGGGACGCATAAGCTATCACCCGACCTTTCTGCATTAACACACATCCAAGGCCGACTCTATAAGCATCGCTGTAGATCACATATTCTTCTCCGCTTTGCGGTAGTGCTAACACCGGTGCTTCACATAAGGCTTGTTTCAACCTTTGAAAAGCTTCTTGTTGTTTTCCCGCCCATTCAAATTTTTCGCCTTTCTTGGTCAACTTGGTCAACGGGGCAGCTATCGAGGAAAAATTCTCGACAAATCTTCTATAATAGCCTGCCAAACCAAGGAAACTTCGTACTTCAGTTGGACCTCGAGGCGGCTCCCACTTCATCACGGCTTCAACTTTCGCTGGGTCGACTTTCACCCCTTCGGCATTAATCACATGACCAAGAAATTGAACTTCTCTTAGCCAGAATTCACATTTAGAGAATTTTGCGTACAACTTTTCTTGGCGAAGCAACTCCAGCATTTGTCGAAGGTGTACCTCATGCTCGGCTTGGCTTCGTGAATACACCAGGATATCATCTATAAATACTATCACCGAAGTATCAAGGAACGGACGACACACCCGGTTCATGAGATCCATGAATACGGCCGGAGCATTGGTTAACCCGAAAGGCATGACCAAAAACTCATAATGACCGTATCGTGTACGAAAAGCTGTCTTCGGAACGTCAGATTCTCGTATCTTCAGCTGATGGTGACCCGACCTCAGGTCAATTTTGGAAAAATAAGATGCTCCCTGTAACTGATCAAACAGGTCATCTATTCTTGGTAGCGGATATTTGTTTTTCACCGTGATCTTGTTTAATTCCCGATAGTCAATACACATGCGCATCGACCCGTCTTTCTTCTTAACAAACAGGATAGGGGCTCCCCAAGGCGATGTACTCGGTCTGATGAAACCCCTATCTAACAGTTCTTCCAGTTGCTTTCGCAGTTCCAACATTTCTAAAGGTGCTAAACGATATGGAGCTCGGGCAACAGGAGCAGCTCCCGGGATGAGTTCAATCGTGAACTCTACCTGTCGATCTGGTGGTAACCCTGGAAGTTCATCTGGAAATACATCTGGGAATTCTTTTACCACGTTTACATTTGCTACCCCCACCTTTATTGGCTTAGCCACTGTTACATAGGCCAAATAGGACATCCCTCCTTTACTAATACAGCTTCGGGCTTGAGCAAAGGAGATAACCGACATTCTCAACCGAGGTCGTTCACCCTGAATCTCTATCCGTTCCCCATCCGGTGATAATACTGTGATGCTTTTATTTCCACAATCCATGTTAGCATAATTTGTTGCCAACCAATCCATACCCACAATTACACCAAATTCATTGGTAGTCATCGGCTTCAAATCTATAGGGAAAGTGGTCCCGTAGATTTTAAGCTGACAATCATCCAGGTGTTCGGAAACCCAAACATATCTACCGTCTGCTATAGCCACTTCCAAGCTTTCATCCATTGGGGTTAATGGTACATTCAAGCGAGGCATCAAAGACTCCGATAACAATGAGTAGCCCCTGGATCAAATATAACATATACAGGTATGGAATTGAGAGTGAAGATACCTGTAACCACATCTGTCTTTTCACGAGCTTCCTCAACGGTCATTTGAAAGGCTCGCGAGGCTACCGGTCTTCCTCGGTTCTTCACCTCCTCTTTCTTTCCTCCCTGATCAATTCTGGATCTATAACTGAATGCTCCAGATTTCAACTCGGGACAGTTCAGGCGGATATGATCCGTAGCTCCGCATTGGAAACACCTACGCTCCGCCGGAAAATTACTGGCTTCATGCCCCGGTTTTCCACAATTTTGACAATTTACAGATGCAGTGTTGACCCGGCAACTCCCAGAGTGCCTTTTTCTGCACTTTTCGCACCACTTTCCTTCGTCTTTCTGGCCTTTACCCTTAGACCCAGTTTGCTACGACTTTTTCTGAGGCTTCCAACCTTGGTCTTCCGCCTTTCTTTTAGTTTCAATGGCTTTCTTTTCATCTTCTTGTCGCTTCAACTCTGTCTCCCTTTCAGTGGCCCTATCCACCACTTGTCGGAAAGTAGACAGTTTCAATGGTTGCACAATTTCTCTGATTCGGGTCGTCAGCCCCCAGACATACTTATCAATCTTCCTCTTTTCAGTATTGACATGGTGTTCTGCAAATCTTGCGTTCTACAGAAAACTCAGATTGTATTCTTGGACAGACTGGGAACCTTGTTCCATGTGCAGAAATTCGTCCTCCAACTTCTTTATGGCTGCCTCTGAACAATACTCCTCATTGAACTTGGTCTTGAATTGTTCCCAAGGTATCGATAGGGTCGAATCAGTACCCAATGACTTGTAGTAAATCTGCCACCAATGTAATGCACTGCTTGTGAGTTGATTTGTGGCAAATTCTACCTTGTCATGATCAGCACATTTGCTGACTTGAAACACCTTCTCAATATGCATTATCCACTCCATTGCCTGGACTGGATTATCTGTCCCAGAAAATTCTTTTGGCTTACAACCAAGGAAAGCTTTATAAGTGCATCCGACTTTCTTTGTAGATGCTTCCCCGCCATGTTTGTCTTTTTCTGAACGGGCGTGACTTTCTCCTTGACTTTCATCTTCCGGCTGCTTATCATGAATGCTTTTTGCAGCCACTTCACTCGGGTTTGGGTTGTTCATTAGGGTAGGCATAAGTTCCCAAACAACATCAGCCACAATAGCCCGTATATCAGGTGGATTTTCACCCTCTGGTTCCCTTGCCGGTGCTCTTGCTCTTCGTCCGACTGAACCATGTGATCGGGCTGGTCAACTCCGTGATGGTCCTCGCCTCGAATTTGCACCCGTAGGATTACTTCTTGTATTTCTCATACTTCAAAATTCAGCAAACAGTTAGATTACATATATAATAGCAACTTATATATGTCTAACAGTCCATCTGTCCATTTTCTTTCAAGGTTTAAGTCCAGGAATCTAATCTAAGACACCTAGTTCACTTAAACGACGGCTCTGATACCAACTTGTAACACCCGACTTATTAACAAAACACCCCGTAAAAATTTTTATTTTTCAAACCATATATTTTACAAGAAAACATTATCCAAAGGGTATTTGTCAACATAAACAGGTACAAGTGTATCAAGGAGTACAATACATAAATTTATTATACATCCATTAAGCCGGGTTGTCACTTCACCATCCTAAGTCCTTAATCACGGACTTTATCTTTTCCCTTAGCAGGATCACGCTCACCTGCAGGGACATATCAAATAAAACTGTGAGCTATAAAGCCCAATGAGTAATCAGCAAATAACATTACATATATATAAGAGAATAATAACAATTAACTCTTAAACAGTTTCTGTCCCATATATCATAGTCATCACTGACCGCACCAAATATCATAGCCATATAGGCCGCACCAAATATCATAGCCATATAGGCCGCACCAAATCATTTTAGTTAATCACATCATAGCCCTAAGGCCGCACCAACAGTTTTATCGTTTATATCATAGCCCAAAGGCCGCACCAATTTAGGTTCAATAACCCAAAATCATGGTCCTAAGACCGCACCATTTAGTTTCAAGATTAAATATCATAGCCGTGAGGCCGCACCGTTTGGATTCTCAATCCAATAATATATCCGTATATGTTTCGGGTATTCTACCCTTATCTCGTGTTCAACTACTTTAAGTAGTGCTATTGTAATCATCGTATATCACACTAGATATAGTTAAGATTACTCACCTTGATGCGATATTGTCAATCTTGGGCTCAAACCGAATAAAACTTCAAATTCTGGAATCTAAGGGAATTTAGATCATCTACAAGTATTCAATCACTTTATTATAACCCCTGGAATCTGCATACCAAATACTATTAATATATAGTCACCAATTCTTGAATTATACAATTTTCAACTTGATATTTCTATATGCTAAATAATTTGCAGCCGTCTGTTTATGCTTTGTTTAACCTGATTAAACCCAGAATCACACTGTTGACTCAACAATGGTTTTGTACTACTCTTCCTTAGGTTTCTAAGGCGACTGACCTCATATTTTTCTGATTTTTCTATGATTTTATACGAATGTTACACTGCAGGAACATTGTGCTGTCACGAACCAATTCGACTGCACTGTAAATAACGTGATTTCTACCTATCTTGAAGGTAGAATTAACCTATAACATATAAAACTTACAGATACTACACATCCATATGGTTCTAGGGCCATAAGAATCACCTTCATACGATTTTTCTAAGATTCTATATGATTTATACAATACAGTGTTGAATTAACGCTACAAAACCGTAAAATTTAATGTTTTTACCTTGAAATCTTCAATCAAATCTTCAATTTCTTGCCCAAAACGATTGGAAATGATGAAGGAAAGTTGCAAGGAGTGTTCTAGAGTTTTAGGGCTGAAAATATCATAAATAGGAGGTCAAATCCGTGTTTTATGATCCTAAACCCGAGTTGGGTCGGGTTTGACCCATTGGGTACCCGTTTGACCCTAAAACACTTAAAACTCCATAACTTTTTACTCGAAACTCCGTTTTTGATGAGGTTTTCGCCTACGCGTTCGTAATGAAATTATACATAACACTACACGAGCATATTCTCAAAAATATTACCACAATAATGTCATATACTTGACATGTGGAGTGTCAACTTTACCGAAACGACAAATTTGGTCCATTATTTTACAAATTTCATACTTCCACACACGCAAGTATGCTTACAAGTTTAATTAACACTCTAACCTTGGGGTGTTACATTATCAAACTTTCTATCTTGATGGAATGAACTAATTTTCACTAGAATGCTTTTAAGTAATGAACAATCTCTTATCGTGTATGTTGCCTCTGATAACCTGTACTCTGATTACTTGTCTCTATCCGAAATTCAGTATTGAATTTCGGACTCCGTCCTTCAAAGAAACTCAGTATCAGAACGTAATTCACTCAGAAGATTGAGCTCAGAAGATCACACTCAGAACTAAGTCAGAAAGTCAGAACATACATAACTATTTCCAGATACACTCTTATAACATCAGCCAGGACTCCGAAATCCACTCAGGATTTCAGACTATCAATATAAATATATCATTGGAAATATCACACTTAAGCATTCAACAAAGAAGACTGAAGAACAAAGAATATCTAAGAGATAAGGCAAAGTATAAGCACGTCAACTTATAGGATATGATTAGACTAGATCAAGCGTGGTCATCTAGAAGCATGTCTATTGTACTTTAGAGCATTATTAAACTATACCCTATTCTGACATTGTATTATAATAATAGATTTACCTTTCTTATCTGACTGAAGAGAGACGTGTTGTCTCCTCTTCAGTCCATAGGTTATTATCCGAAGGTCCTCCCTTAGTCTATAAAAGGGAGACCAAGTTCATCTTCAGTCCTCATGGTTTTGAGAGACTTTATGTAACACTTTCTCTTATCAATACATTCTCTCATTCCATCAACTCTTATGTTATCATCTGCATTTCTCATCTCTCTCTCATATCTAGCATTCTTACTTTAAGTCTTTATATCTCCAAGTTACTTAAATGTCTATCTTTACTGTTTATTGTTGAGCTATTAAGATCTGTTCTAAGTATTAATTCTTATTTATAATTCCGCATCCATCTCAAGTCTTCGGACTTGTCCATCTCCGAAACTTATAATTTCGGACTCTTAATTTCCGCAATCTTTTATTCCGCACTTACTTAGAATATTTGGCGACAACAGCTAGGCTCCAGGCATTAATATATGTTTTGTCTAAAAGTGTGTTGTATTTTTTCCATCGTACCTCCCAAATCTATAACGAGTGGGTTGGATTGATCACCCAACCCACAGACATCAATCGAAATCAAAATCGTGGCCGAGCACCACACCCATTAAGTCGAAACTTAATGTTTGTGGCCGAGCACCACACTAATCGAAATCAAAATCGTGGCCGAGCACCACACCCATTAAGTCGAAACTTAATGTTTGTGGCCGAGCACCACACTAATCGAAATCAAAATCGTGGCTGAGCACCACACCCATTAAGTCGAAACTTAATATTTGTGGCCGAGCACCACACTAATCGAAATCAAAATCATGGCAGAGCACCACACCCGTTAAGTCGAAACTTAATGTTTGTGGCCGAGCACCACACTAATTGAAATCAAAATCGTGGCCGAGCACCACACCCATTAAGTCGAAACTTAATGTTTATGGCCGAGCACCACATCAATTGGAATCAAAATTATAGCCAAAGCACTACAACAATCAAACCCAAATTAAGACGCCTGTGGTTGGCCATCATACAAACCAAAATGCCATAAACACAAGCGTATCAAGGAAATTGTTCTACGCACCATAAGCGATCATCATTTGCCAAGAAAACCAAAACACAAAGCAAAAATATCCAACATCAAGCAAAAAAAAACAACACAAAGAGAGTAGAAATAGTCCAACATTGTCCAAGGACGACCATCACCATATCACCTGCATACAAACAAATCGAATAACAACCAACAAGATCCCTTACTCGTCAGCTTCAACCCGCAGTAGCTATTTCAGCTCTCCAACACCAAGTTGATCCAAGCGAAGCAATCCGGCATAATCCAACGTCGCGAACTCTTCTATGGCATCATTTACCTCTCGCGCGTAGCCGGAAGACGAGCTACCCTCCTCATCATCCGGACCTGTAATATTAAGTTCTTGGCGAAGAGTGCGACGACCAGCATCTTCACCTGCAATATAGCTAGTTCGCCTGATACGATTCACGCTGTGGATCAACTCTGGAATCATGAAGACCTTCTCAACAACCCTAACCATGCCCTCCTCTACAACCCATTTCAAATCGCCCTCCACCTTAGCCAACGCTGCAGCCCCTTCCTCCAACATACGGTCCTTTTCACATGCCTCGGCGTCAAAACTCTCGGTACGAATCATCAGCGTTTCGTTTTCCTCGTTCATCTTATCCAACCTCTCTTGGGTACTAGCAAGCTGCTCCTCAACAGACATTTTCTCAGACATCAGAAGCTCATACTTCAGATCAAACTCGCGAGATGCTTTCACCAACCTAGCCACTTGACTCCTCAACTCGTCCACTGCCCCGCGCAAGCGAGCATTCTCCGTCGCAGCCTTTCGGGCTTCCAATTTGAACGACTCCTGTGTTTTAGAAGAGTTGGCTAAATGTTCGATACGTTTAGCAGCAGCCGCAAGATAATAGGCTGACTGTGTAGACGCGAACCTCGGTGTATTCACCAAACCGTCGTGAGTAAAATTCTCCATCTATGAGTCAGCAGCAGGGGGAAAAGCATGTAGAGCAAAGTCAATAGCAGCCTCTCGTGAGGATAGGCACGAGCCATTCAACAATTTCCAGTCTGGAACGAATGGCAAAGATGAATAATCCTTCCAGACATGAGTCCCCAACGCATCATCACCTTTCCCCGAGCTAAAATCCCCATCATTATCATCAACTTCAAATCCACCCGCGCTACCACCATCAACACCTACAGATTCGACACCAGCAGCAACCTTTGTACCGTGACTTTGTTTACCTTCAGACCCAGAAATTTTCACCTCCTCACCAACCTTCTCCTTACCTTTACCTTTATCACCAACAACACCAGACTCGGGGACCAACTGGGAATTCTTTGGGGTATCATCATCCGGAATTTCAATAACCCCAAAATCATCCTCCTTCAACTGGTTCAACAACCTGCGGCGACTTATGCGCCTGATCAACCGAGTCTCCCTAGAGCTCTCCGACCCCTCCACCGTATCACAAACAACTTTCCTCTTGTTCAACAATTTTGATGTTTCTTCAAGAATACCCTCTTTGCTATCCACAACCAATTCATGAGACTTCTCACGGTCTCCCCTAGACAAACCCTCCACTTTGGTATCGATTAAAGGAACCTCACCGGATTAATCTTTCTCCAACATTTCTCCCTCCTTAATATTTTCGATACGGGCGATGGTGTCTAGATTGCGAAAAACGAAAGACGGAGGTACCTTGTCGACCAAATCCACTTCACGATATTGGTATTTTTCCTTAGAACTCTTCGAAAGAACCTCTTCAAAGCGAACTTTACGATGAACACCTACATACAGAGTCAAAACATTTCTTAAAACAAAAAAGGGAGAGGGGGAACATAAGAAGATGAACACAGAAGAACCAAAAAGAAAGAACAAAAACATACCTTTCTGGACAACAAAAAACTCAGGCATTTTACCCCGCATCCTCCAAGCAGTACTCATTCCCCCTCCAGCCAGAATATACTTCGGGAACTCATCAGCAGCCACCTGAAAGCTATTCAAAATCTTCACTACCGCTTCTTGGTGAGGATATAGCTTCAGAATCTGATCAGACGCTGTGCCTCGACAGTGATAGATTGTCCCCACCCTCGAGGCATTCACCCACAGCCAATGATCTTGCCAGTTTTTAGGGGAATACCTGGGCTCGGGCACCAGGGTATGCACAAAAGTCCTCCGGTAGAAAGCATAGTTATCCCCAACTGCTGCAAACCTAAAGTAATGTTTCAAAACAAAGAAATCAGGAGCAATGCCGTGCGAACGACACAGCAACTCGAAGGCGACAATCTTGTTCACGGAATTCGGGGTTAACTGATACAAGCCAACGTGGTTTCGTCGGAGCACCTCCTCCATGAAATCCGACGTTGGAAGACAGTAACCAGCGTCAAAAGTCTTTAGATAAATTCCAGTTTTCCCTTCGGGAGGGAAGGAGAAGATGGCACCATTAGAAGGAACTAAAACGCCATCTTCAGGCTGGAAACCGTATTTCTCGACAAGAGGACCGTACAGTTCATCGGCGATCTCTTGCTCAGCAATCGCAGCCATTTTTCTTCAGTGAATCAAAGGAAAAAGGGGCAAAGAGAAAGAAAGAAAAGGTCAAGGACGTAATGAAAGAGAAAGGAGGAAAACCCTAATTGAAGAAACAAGGATAAGGAGCGGGAAACTCGAAAATCGCTAATGATGGAAACTGACACATCATGTCAACAATAATTACGGACCCACTCAGTAAAAGCGAACCGCCGTTACCTAAAGTTGTTGAAAATATTTTTGTATGTGAACATCACTGAAATAAGATGAACTGTTTTTATTTTATTTGACAAATATTATCAGTTTATTTCATGTTGCGTGGGTCCAATATTAAACGAGAAATACAAAAATACGCAGATACCGGAACACATACACAATTTTCTTCGCAAATGACGTCAAAAAAAATCAATGGCGTTTCTAAATTAAAAGAAAAGTTTTTTCAGGTTCGACCGTGTCGTTCAGAAAGTCAGACGTCATTGCCGAGAAGTTATCAAATCATAGCGAGACACAAAAATTATATATATATATATATATATATATATATATATATATATATATATATATATATATATATATATATATTTTATATATATATATATATATATATATATATATATATATATATATATATATATATATATATATATATATATATATATATATATGTATGTATGTGTGTGAGATGTAAAGTGTAATTTATAATTGTGTGTGCATGTGTTACACATAAAAAGGAAGAAAAGAAACGTGCACAGCTCAACCCACTACCTATACTATAATATATATATATATATATATATATATATATATATATATATATATATATATATATATATATATATATATATATATATATATATATATATATATATATAGCATGAGTGTGCATGTCTATAAAAAGAAAAAGAACCAGCAAGCAGGTTTAAAGTGTGAAGAAGAGAAGCAGCAAGAAAACCCAAAAGAAAGGAAACCAAGAACACCCACTTCAAAAACCAACCTATCGATCCAATCTCACAACCAACTCTCGATCCTCTCGTTCAAACCTCCAGCCAACACCCTCGTGATCAACACCTCCCGACTCCAACCTCACCGGACCACCCTTTTCCATCTCACCATTTGCCACCTTACATCAACACCACCGGACAATCTCCACTTCCAACCCACCAAAACCTACAAAATCCCACCAAAACATACATCAAACACACCATTCTACATCAATACACACCAAAACCTACACCATTCTACATCAATACACACCAAAACCTACACCATTCTACCCCAAAACCATCTTACACCAAAAAACCCACCAAAACATACACTAAAACCTATACCAAAAACACACCAAAGCCTACAAACATCCAACACCAAAACCTACAAAAACCTAACACCAAAAAACCTACAATCAACAATCAAAAACCCAATACCTCATATTGCCGCAAAGAACAAGAATCGACGCATCAAGAAATACACCATCTTCTTCTGTTGTCGATAAGTTCTTTTGAAATTTTCATTTCAATTTCATTTTAAATATTTCAAATGTTTAAATATAAAATGAATGATTAATTTCTTGTTCTATTTATTTAACGATCACATTTTCTCTATTATTTCGACTAAATTTAATTGTGCCGGAATTCCAAGACATCCAAATTGAACCGTGACGAAGAAAACTAATGTGGACTATATTTAACCAAGACATTACTAATTTCTAAATTTTTATTTATTGTAAAAACCTTTATCGTTGATAATGGCGTTTATTACTTCTAACTTCTAACATTTATTTTATTTACTGCTTTCTGTCTATTTAAATACTGTCTAGTTTAAATTTACCGCTTTATTTTATTTATTTATAGCTTTCAGTAATTTAATTTTTGTTTAGTTTAATTATTTTTGTGCTTTATTTTTAGTTTCTTTTTTAAATCCCTTTCCCATCTCCCCAAATATAATTGACATAATTAAAACGTTAATCCAAGGACCATCAAGTTTGTCAACATTTGGTATCAGAGCTCGTGTGATTTAGTCTGAAATTTTTGTTGAAAACTTTGTGTAGCGTTTTTATAAACCACCAATAAGTTTTCTTTAAAAATTTCATCTTAATATCACTTGTTCAAAAAATTTAAAAATTACTTGTGTGATTTATGTTGAAAATTTTTGTCGAAAACTTTTGTGTAGCGTTTTTATAAACCACCAATAAGTTTTCTTTAAAAATTTCATTTTAACATCACATTTTCGTTAAAAAAAATTAAAAAAAAACAACTAAAAATGTCTTCCGCAAACTACTCAAACATAAATTCTGTATCTATTGCTAACAGTATCGGTTCAGGTACTCGAGCACCCATTCTTATTCCTGAAGAATATAACTCATGGGTAGGTCGTATGAACCTTCGTCTTAACTCTATAAATGAAGCTGTGTAGACGGATCTCTACCAGAAAACATGACCTCTCTTACGAGTAACTTAGATATACTGAATGAAAGGAAGAAACTTGAACTTCAAGCCAAAAAGGAACTTGTGTCTGGAATACCCCATAGTATTCTAAGCCAAATGAATGATATAATCCTTTTAACTGCAAACCAAATTTGGCAAACTTTGAAAAATCGTTTTGAAGGAAATGAGAGAATCATTGGAAACAAGAAAACATCTGTTTTAAACGAATTTGACAACTTCAAAATGTTTTCACATGAGACCATCCATGATGCTCATGACAAGTTCAATCTCATTACCATCAAAATGAATAATTTGGGCATCAAAAAGTCACAGCATGAGATAAACCTCAAGTTTTTAAACAACCTTTTTGAAAGGTGGAAAATGGTCAAACTAATCATTTAGGAAAATCCAGCAATTCATACTGAATCTTTATACAATCTGTACGGAGAATTACAATCGTATGAATCCTCGATTGACCCACCAACGTCTACTTCTTTTGGAGGACCACTTGCTCTTTTATCAAAATCTTCTCAAAACCAAACACATTTTCTTGATCAAATTCAAATTGATTTAAATCAAATCTCTCATCAAAATCAAAACCAAGCCTTTTTGAGTAATTCTTGTGACTTGTCTGATCCAAATAATGAAGCTGATTACCAACAATTATGTGCTTTGGTAGCAAACACTAATCTCGAAAGATTTTTGCCACATCAAGGTCAATGAAACTTCAGACCAAATTTTCAACCAAGATCCTCCTTTGGTCAAAACAGTTCATGATTTCAACAAAGACCTGCTTTTGGACAAAGCTTTCAGAATCGTGGATTTCAAAATAATCCCAACTCTGGTTTTAACAATAATCCAAATCACAATTTTTATAATCAAAACAATGGTTTTCAAAATAAACAAAGTTCTGGATTTCAGCAAAATCATTCAAAACCATCTCAACAGAAACAAACTCAAGCACCTGAAAAACCACCCGTTAAGAGCCAAAAGGCTGACAGTGATGATGGTGATGACGTAATCATTTTTCACAACTGCAAAGGACCAAATCATTATGCCCGAGATTGTAGAGCCAAAGCCAAGGTCAAAGACTCAGCTTACTATGCTCAAAAAGCCGAAGAGCTGAAGAAACAAGAAAAGAAAGCAAAGAAAAAAGCTTTGTTGGCAATCCACGAACCAAGCATGGAACACTGGCCAACTTCTGATGATGAAGCAGATACTAAACCAGCTCAATCAAACTTCTGCTTCATGGCTGATAATGAACCAACCACAAGAGCTCCATATGTCATCGATCAGGTATGGTCTATGATCTCAGAACTCGGTCTTTCAAGAACACCATTTGAGTCCCACATGACTAAGATTGAGAACAGTCTAAAAGCTGATCTCAGACTGTATCATGACACAATAGTCAAATCTGACATCTACAAATCTGAATTACAAACCTTGCAACTCAGATTTGGAGAATCAACAAGGACTAGAGGCAAACTTGAAAGACACATTGAACGAAAATTAGAAGAAAATAATCACGTCTTAGAACAATTAAATGAAGCTCTAAAACAAAAAAGGGACTTAGAAATAAAAAATCAATCTGTTATTTCATCTGAAATAAAAGATACCTTAGAAAAGGAAGTCCTTCAGTTAAAACAAAAAATTCAAGATTTAACTGACAAAAACACTAGTTTGATTCTAAAACTAGATGATTCTTCCAAACAAATCAAACTTCTTGAATCCGAGAATCAAAGATTTCAAGGAAAACTGGATTCTATCAATCTTGCTAGAAAATTGAGTGATGATATTTTCACTAAAGCAAACAACTTAGGAAATGGCAAAACTGATACGAATTATAAACCAGGAATTGGAAGAGAATCCTTTGAAAATGAAAATACTGAAAAGAAAAATGGGACAATTTGTGAAAACTCTAAATCGCCTCTACCAGATCTTTTCATATCTGCCAATAAGGACGATTCAGATGATGAAACAGTTATCAACTGCAGCCCAGATGATACGTTTTTCAACAAGTCATTCAAAAGAGTTGTAAAATCTGAATCAGAATCTGCTAGTTCAGTAACTCATCAATTGAGATCTACTAAACTAACAAGGAATGATGGCACAATCAAACTTGAAAATTTCTTAAATGAAGAAAATTATGTTCATAAGAATGGTAGTACTTCTGCTCCAACTGTCTTTCCCTCTTTAAACTCAACCTTTATTGGAAAGAACAGTCTGGGACAAAAGTATTCAAAGAAACAGCAGACAAATAAACAACCCATTCAAGCTGTCTTTAAACCAAAAGACCAAAGCAAGCCCAAAGTTTTCAAAGAAACCCAAGAGAAACCTTTGAAACTAGTCTCTGTGCCACAAAAACAATCTTTTAATCCAAAACAAAAACCGATTCAAAGTCGCTTTCACGAGATAAACTTCAATATCTCAAGGAACTTTCAGAAACCATCATTTAACCAAATTCCATTCTATCATCATAATATTTTTCAAAACCATCCAAATCCCAGATACAAAGAAAGGTTATCAAACAGATCTTCACATATAGGATACCTTTCACAAAATCAGAAATCATTTCAAATTACAGATTTTCAAAAACAAATCTTACTTTGGGAAAATCTGATAAGTCAACTTAAACCTCAACCATTCCGTCCAATCAACAAATACCACAATGATTCCAAATTATCGAAAACCATTAACAAATCAGGACCCACCATGGTTTGGGTACCTAAACTTTCTGTCTAATTGCAGGCATTTTGTGCTGGAGAGCCCAAGGATGGCACATGGTATATCGATAGTGGCTGCTCCAAGCATATGACAGGAAACTAGAGCTTTCTACGAGACTTCAAACTCACAGAATCCAAACAAGATGTTACTTTTGGAAATAACATGACTGCACGAATAAAAGGTTATAGAAACATAACAAATGGTCACTTCACCATCAAGAAAGTAGCCTACGTTGACGGCCTGAAACACAACCTGATCAGCGTATCACAACTTTGTGACAACAATCATGAAGTTCTTTTCACCAAACAACGAAGCATAATCATGGATGACAAGACCAAATCCATTCTAGTTAATTCTGATTGTCTAGGCAACATGTATCCACTAGATATGGACCTTATCTATGGAAAACCAGACATCTGTCTCTTATCCAAAGCTTCAGCTGATATTAGTTGGTTGTGGCATCGTCGTCTTTCCCATCTCAATTTTGGCTACATCAACAAGTTGATTGCAAATGATCTTGTTTGCGTACTGCCACTTCTGAAACTTGATAATGAAACTCTTTGTGCAGCTTGTGAAGGAGGAAAACTGTCTAAATCCTCTTATAAAAGCATCCCTGAATCTAGTGTATCCGAACCACTAGAATTACTGCACATTGATCTTTGTGGCCCTGCAAAAACCCAAATCATAAAAGGGAAGAAATACATCCTTGTTATTATTGATGGATATTCACGCTTTACTTGGGTTTTCTTTTTAAGGCTAAAGTCAGAAGCACCTGAAGAAATGATCAACTTCATCAAATAGATTGAATTAAAGCTCAAATGACCTGTTCGTAGAATCCGAAGTGATAATGGATCTGAGTTCAAAAACATAACTCTAGATTCGTTTCTCAGAAACAAGGGAATTGAACACGACCTATCAGCTCCATACACTCCACAACAGAACGGAGTTGTTGAAAGAAGGAACAGAACTCTGTGTGAAGCTGCAAGATCAATGCTTATCTTTGCTGATCTACCACAATACTTCTGGGCAGAAGCAATAGCCACAGCTTGCTACACTCAAAATCGTTCTTTAATCCATAAACATCTTCATAAAACACCATATGAAGTCATTAACAACCGAAAACCAAACATCAAATTCTTTCATATTTTTGGTTGTCGATGCTTCATAAAGAATAGCAAAGATCACCTTTCAAAATTTGAATCAAGATCGGACGAAGGAATTTTCCTTGGTTACTCTTTTACCTCAGCTGCTTATCGAGTACTGAACAAACGTACTAGAGTAATTGAAGAAAGTACCGACGTTCATTTCGATGAATTTTATATCAGAAAATTGGATCGTGAACATTTTGGTTCTAAAATGATTGATAATATTTTTCAAAATCCAATTCAACAAATGCTTTCTAAGGACATAGAAATCGATCTTTATTTACTTTTTGAACAACCCAAAACCGCTTATAATTCTGAGTTTCTAACATGTTTTACTATTCTTACAGGTAACTCCGATGCAGAAACTTCACAATCAAACCAAGAAAATGTAGATCAAGTTGAGGGGGAACTACCAACACTAAATTCTTCTTTAAATCAACCTGTCCAAAAAGATCCCAGTGCATCATCTATGGGGGAACTTTCATTACCCCATTCTCACCCTATAATCCAAAAAGAAATATCTGACAACACCCAAAATCTATTCCCAACAGAATCACCTGACCAAGAAGAACAATGGGACATAGAAACACCAATCGAAATAGCTAGAAAAACTCGCCTAATCAAATGGACCAGGAATCATCCTACAGAACAAATCATAGGAGATCCCAATTCTGGTATTCAAACAAGAGCCGCTACCTCAAATGAATGTTTATACGGAGCATTCTTATCCATGACTGAACCCAAAACCATCCATTCAGCTCTCAATGATCCAGACTGGGTCAAAGCCATGCAAGAAGAACTAGCTGAATTCGAAAGAAACCAAGTATGGGATCTTGTTCCTACTCCTCCCGATGTTACTATAGTAGATTCAAGATGGGTTTTCAGAAACAAAACTGATGATCAAGGAATAGTTTGTCGAAACAAAGGAAGACTTGTCGTCAAGGGCTATTCACAACAAGAAGGAATCGACTACGATGAAACTTATGCTCCATTTGCAAGACTTGAAGCCATTCGTATCTTTCTAGCATATGCAGCACACAAGAACTTCAAAGTATTCCAAATGGATGTAAAATGTGCATTTTTACATGGAGAGATTGATCATGATGTGTATATTCAACAACCTCCAGGTTTTGAAGATCCACAGTTCCCAAATCACAGTTTTAAGTTACAAAAAGCAGTTTATGGCTTAAAACAAGCACCTCGAGCATGGTATTCAACTTTGTCAACATTTCTAGAAGAATCAGGATTCAAAAGAGGTTCAATTGATCAAACTCTCTTTCGTAAAATCTTTAATAAACATCTGTTAATCGTTCAAATATATGTCGATGACATTATTTTCGGTTCTACTGATGAATCTTTGAGTATCAAGTTTGCAGATTTAATGAAGAGCAAATTTGAGATGAGCATGATAGGAGAAATGACTACTTTTCTTGGACTTCAAGTCAAACAATCATCAGATGGAATTTTCATCAATCAAGAAAATTATGTCAAAAATCTTCTAACTCGTTTTTCTCTTGACAAATCCAATACAGCAAAAACCCCAATGGCCTTTGGTTACAAATTAGATTCAGACTTAGATGGCAAGCCTGTTGATCAAAAGAAATATCGAGGAATGATAGGATCACTCCTATACCTCACAGCCAGCAGACCCGACATCATGTTTTCTACATGTGTCTGTGCCAGATACCAAGCCAAATCCTATGGAATCTCATGTTGTAGCTGTAAAAAGAATTTTCAAATATCTTAAAGGAACTCCATCTCTTGGCCTTTGATATCCAGCTAACTCTGATTTTCAGCTTAATGCCTTCACCGACTCCGACTATGGAGGATGCAGACTAGACAGGAAAAGTACATCTGGTTCTTGCCAATTTCTAGTAGGCAAACTGGTAAGTTGGACTTCAAAGAAACAATCATGCTTGTCCACTTCAACCGTAGAAGCTGAATATGTAGCCGCCGCAAGCTGTTGTTCACAAGTCATGTGGATGCAAACTCAATTACGTGACTATGGCTACAAAGTCTCACAAATTCCCATATTTTGTGACTCAACCAGCGCTATTGCCATTTCTCACAATCTCGTTCACCATTCCATGACAAAGCACATCGACATTCGATATCATTTCATCAAAGACAACATTCAAAAGGGTCATATCGAATTGCACTTCATCAACACCGAAGATCAAATTGCCGATGTCTTCACTAAGGCTCTCGACGAAACCAAGTTTGAATACTTGCTAGGCCATCTAGGAATGTTAAATCCAAAAGAAAATTCAAAAGAGTGTTTACTTTCATTCAAAAAGAAAATTCAAAAACAATTGAAAATTGCTTTTTTTTAAAAAAACATTTTTACCAAAAACATTCAAATAACCAAAATTTTCAAAAAAAACATTCAAATAACCAAAATTTTCCAAAAACATCCACATAATCAAAAATCACAAAAATTAGGATAAAGTTTTATCTTTTTAAAGTCTTTATAAAACCATGTGATTAACATCTTCTTGACTAAATTTTCAGATACTTATGCTCGATGAATGTTCTCAGTCATATTGATTCTTAATTAAAGTGAAGGTTCAAATTTCAAATTTTTCGTTATATACATTCTCCTATTCCCTTTGAATTTATTTCAATTATAACGATTTTATCTATTAAGGGACATAAGATTAGGAGATTCAGATGAAAACCAAACCCATGTCAGAATTTGTGCCTCGTCTTCAACTGCTAAGTGGAATTCATTTCTGTGAGCAAAGGTGTTTTCATTATGACCAGGGACGATTTTATCTATTAAGGGACATTAGATATCAAAATGACCAGGGACGATACATTCATTTTCTTATATATTAGACAAACTGTCTTTTATATCACCTATCCCTATCCTCAATCAAGCCACATCAAGAAAAGATTTATCATCTTGCATAGCAAATCTGACAATTGAAGAAACGACAAGTCATATCCAAGAAATCTAGAAGAAAACATGGAAATCAAATCTGAAAGTGCAAAGTCATCCCCAACAAATGCTGTCAACAAATCACAATTGGTAACCACATCAGATATCTTTTACACAATGTGTATTCGCAAAAATCAAGAAAAGATAAAGACAAAGGTGAACACTTCACCAAAGAAAAAGGAAGATTTACAACAACAATCTACAAGACAAACATCTCTCAAAATTTTCCAAACAACGGATTCTCAAATGGTTTATCAAATATAGCTGTCAAAACCGAAGATTTACCGGGATACTGTAGCCTTCATAATTGAATATTCTTAGTTGCAAACTGCACTATGAAAATTTCTAAACCCCTCTACATGTATTTCCCGACGGAGAGAGAGTGAACATCAATAGCATGAATGAAGAAACCCTCTGAGTAATGCCAAAACCAGTCTTATGTGATTGATTATCTAATATGAAGACCAAGTGACTAACGTATATAGGTATAAATCCACATTAAGCATATGTCAACACCTTCAAACTGAGAGATATCACTCATCTTTAGTGATTATACACCAGTTCTGCACCCAGAAAAAACAAACACCTCAGTCAAGTGTGAGTTATACCTATGAGCGTTCATCTGAATCGACCTATTAAGATCACTTGTCGTCTTTATAAATGCTATAAAATCTTAAGGAATATTATGAAAATGCATATACAAAAACCCTTTGATAATCGAACACGAAACCTTGATTCGGAAAAAAATATTATTGACAAATATTTTTCAAAACATAAGTAAAATCTAGTCACACTTTTTCAAAACATGTGATATGGTTTAATAAATGCCTTATCCAATTTTCAATCTAATCTTTTAATCTGACCTTATTTCAGTAATGATCACATAGGGGGAAATTGTTGAAAATATTTTTGTATGTGAACATCACTGAAATAAGATGAACTATTTTTATTTTATCTGACAAATATTATCAGTTTATTTCAGGTTGCGTGGATCCAATATTAAACGAGAAATACAAAAATACGCAGATACCGGAACACATACACAATTTTCTTCGCAAATGACGTCAAAAAAAAATCAATGGCGTTTCTAAATTAAAAGAAAAGTTTTTTTAGGTTCGACCGTGTCGTTCAGAAAGTCAGACGTCATTGCCGAGAAGTTATCAAATCTTAGCGAGACACAAAAATTATATATATATATATATATATATATATATATATATATATATATATATATATATATATATATATATATATATATATATACATATATATATACATATAGATATATATATATATATACATATATACATATATATATATACATATATATATATATATATATATATATATATATATATATATATATATCTATATCTATATATATATATATATATATATATATATATATATATATATATATATATGTATGTATGTGTGAGATGTAAAGTGTAATTTATAATTGTGTGTGCATGTGTTACACATAAAAAGGAAGAAAAGAAACGTGCACAGCTTAACCCACTACCTATACTGTGCATGTCTATAAAAAGAAAAAGAAGCAGCAAGCAGGTTTAAAGTCTGAAGAAGAGAAACAGCAAGAAAACCCGAAAGAAAGAAAACCAAGAACACCCACTTCAAAAACCAGCCTATCGATCCAATCTCACAACCAACTCTCGATCCTCTCGATCAAACCTCCAGCCAACACCCTCGTGATCAACACCTCCCGACTCCAACCTCACCGGACCACCCTCTTCCATCTCACCATTTGCCACCTTACATCAACACCACCGGACAATCTCCACTTCCAACCCACCAAAACCTACAAAATCCCACCAAAACATACATCAAACACACCATTCTACATCAATACACACCAAAACCTACACCATTCTACATCATTACACACCAAAACCTACACCATTCTACACCAAAACCATCTTACACCAAAAAAACCCACCAAAACATACACAAAAAACTATACCAAAAACACACCAAAACCTACAAACATCCAACACCAAAACCTACAAACACCCAACACCAAAAAACCTACAATCAACAACCAAAAACCCAATACCTCATATTGCCGCAAAGAACAAGAATCGACACATCAAGAAATACACCATCTTCTTCTGTTTGTCGATAAGTTCTTTTGAAATTTTCATTTCAATTTCATTTTAAATATTTCAAATGTTTAAATATAAAATGAATGATTAATTTCTTGTGCAATTTATTTAACGATCACATTTTCGCTATTATTTCGACTAAATTTAATTGTGCCGAAATTCCAAGACATCCAAATTGAACCGTGACGAAGAAAACTAATGTGGACTATATTTAACCAAGAAATTACTAATTTCTAACTTTTTATTTATTGTAAAAACCCTTTATCATTGATAATGGCGTTTATTACATCTAACTTCTAACTTCTATCATTTATTTTATTTACGGCTTTCTGTCTATTTAAATATTGTCTAGTTTAAATTTACCGCCTTATTTTATTTATTTATAGCTTTCAGTAATTTAATTTTTGTCTAGTTTAATTATTTTTTTGCTTTATTTTTAGTTTTTTTTTAAATCCCTTTCCCATCTCCCCAAATATAATTGACATAATTAAAACGTTAATCCAAGGACCGTCAAGTTTTTCAACAAAAGTCTAGAACGTCAGAGCTAGCACACGTCTATCTCGACTATTAGAATGGGGGGACTTGATGATATACCATAGGTGACGTACTCGCCAACTCGCCAGCTTGTCAGCTCGCCAGCCCGTCAGCACGACAGCATGACAGACGTCCAGCAGCTACTAGGGGACGCGCGACCCGTCTGGCAGGACGACACGCTTTCTAACAACCTCGAATACCCGGGAATTTCACAAACCAATAAGAGAATGACAGATCTCCTCGCAAGAGCTCAACGTACGATTTACCAACACGGATGATTCGGTTAGTGTATGATCCACTACATGGTCAGACCAATGCACCAATCACAGACAGGCACAGAAGATCCGCCAATCAGAGAAGACCCACGATCCCAACGATCGTGTGGTCCCCCAAAGGTACAACGGTATATGATGATCAACCCCATGGGAAGATCATCATCGTCATTCTCATTCTCCTTTTCGTTACCATACTCTCTCTCTCTCTCACTTATTCGACCACCGTACTAACTAGACCGTCGGAGCGCCCTCCTGGAGTGCGACTGACTGTTTCTCTCATTGTTGTGAACTCAGGTCTTCATTCCCGACGACCGGCGAACCCGAAGAAGAACCAGTTCTCATCAGTAAGCTATCGTCTTGTCTTGACCACGAAACTCCTGTGGTTCGACCCTGACTACAACTGTACTAGTGTGAGTGATGTATTTTACTATTTTTGACCGCACGACGACCTAGGCGTGTCAAATTTTGGCGCTATTGCCGGGGAGTTGTGAGCTTAAGATAGGACGATCGGTAGGGAGGTGTTTTCTGATTTTTAGTTTTAGTTTTGATATTTGAGTTTGGTTAGTATTTTTGTTTTGGTTTTGACGGGCGTGTTGCACTAGTGCATGCATACCCGATGGGGTGAGCAAACATCACCCTTGCTTTTTGACTCTGAAATCGAACGAACCATGTGCAAGAATTGTGTGCGTAGGCGTCTAGATAAGATGAGTCCCAGTAGTGTTAGTATAGAGGATGTTACCCATGAGCATTTGGGTAAGGTAACAGGGGGGATTCCATTTATACCCCCAGTGTCATAATTCCATTTTGGTAGCACGAGTGCTACTGGTGGTGCGGTTTTAGCCCCCGCATCGATACCATCATGCACTCCGCTGTCAGTTCCACCTTTACAACAAACCACCACCAATCTTTTTTCCGTTGCGTTGGCTTGGGGAGCTCCGGCCCGAGATAGCGGCCCACCGCCACGTCAGCAAGCAACCATTTCTCAACCGCAACGATCCCAACCATTAGAACCACAGTACCAGACACCCATCTTTGAACCACAACCTGTTTTCCAAACCTTACCACAATAAACCCAATATGTGCAACCACAACAACCTCCGCCACAGTAGTATCAATACCAGGAGGTCGAGCAAGGATATGACGAGGAGGATGAAGGCTGGATTCCTCCGTAGTAGCAACAATAGTGGAACCAAGGTCGGGGACCTCCACGAAGAATGCAACAACTGCAGCAACCGTAAGGTCAACAAGGTTACAACAATGATCACTATAACGGTAACTTTGTTCAACCCTTATATTTTGCACAACCGAGAGGGCAATTGGTTGCGTCACACTTCCAACCTCGGGAGTATGACGATGCGTCGCCCATTTTTATTCCTGAAAATGTAGATACCCAAATAGAGATTAGGCCTCAGTTGATAGGAGTGTTAACTCAATTTAGAGGATACAAAACTGATGATCCCTATAATCATTTATATGGATTTATAGCTATAGCCAATGCTAATACTCCTAGGGATACCAATAGAGATATTTTTTGGTTAAGATTATTCCCTTTTATCCTGAAAAACAGAGCCAAATACTGGTTCACATCTTTACCGCCTAATAGTATCACCACTTGGGATCAACTGAAGGCCAAGTTTTTGCAAGAGTTCTACCCAGCTAGTAAGACTACCAAGATAAGACGAGCGATTCAAGACTTTCAACAGAAGCCGGGGGAGGAATTTCACGAGGATTTTGATAGGTTGAAAGAGTTGATATGGTCGTGTCCATATCATGAAATTCCAAAGTGGTAGTTAGTGGAATTATTCTTTGAAGGGGTAAATGAAACACATCAAGCAATGATCAATGCTTCATCAAGCGGAACTTTCATATGGCAGGAACCAGAAGACGCATGGATATTTCTAGAATAGTTAAGTTTAGGTTCCAAGGTTAGTGGGTCCATGAAAGACAACACCGTTTATGTGGCAAGCATGGAGGCAGAAGATAAGTGGAAGAAGGAAATTCAGGGTGAGTTGAGTGCTGTTACTAAGAAGTTCAATCAGATGCTTGACAGATTTCAGAAAGAGAAAGGAGCATATGTATTACATAGTCAAGTCATTTGTAATGCCTGTGGTGAAATAGGTCATAACCACAGTGAGTACTCAATGACACACGAGGCAATCAGTCAAGTGCACGGATATGGTCTATTTCATAATACACCACGACCATTCTGAAACAATCAGCAGAGGGAAAATAGGAAGCCACAAGTGAGGCAACAGCAGGTGCGCCAAACGCCACAAGAGAGAAGCACAAATATTGGCACAAAGGAGATATATGAACTCTTGCTCAAGCCCAAAGAAGTCGAAGATGCGAATACTCAAGCGATCTTGAGACTGGGGGAGCAGTTGATGAAGTTAGAAAAGGAAAGGGAGTAAGAAAAGGTGCAACTACAGAAGATGCAAGTGAATGAAGTCATCACACTAAGAAGTGGGAAGAAGGTGGACAATAAGGTCGTTGCTCCACTAGTAGAAGAAGATACTGATGTCGAGATAGTATTCGATGAAAAAGAAGAATTAGAAAAAGAAAAGAAGAAAGAAAAAGAGAAACAAGAGCAGAAAAAGGAACCTGTAAGTAAGTGGGAGAAAGTAGAGACGAGTGGAACAGCTCCGTTTCCTACAGCTTTGGAAAAGCTAGAGAAAAGACCCTATGGAAAGAAAGGACCGGAAGCAGAGGAGATGTGGGAGCTGTTTAGCCAAATCAAAGTCAATCTTCCTTTAGTCAAGCTCCTCAAGGAAGTCCCTACTTATGCGAAATTTTTAAAGGATATGTGCATCCATAAGAAACACATCTTGTCGCATCTTCCCAAGAAGATTGAATTGACTGAGTATGTCAATCCAATAATTATGGACGCATTACCACCCAAGATGAAGGATCCAGGAGCACCCTCATTTATGTTTATTTGGGCGATGTGCATATTAAGAAGGCATTATTAGATTCAGGAGCGAGTGTAAATATTTTTCCAGGTCAGCTTTTTGATAAGAATGAGTTTGGTACATTGAGGCATACAGATGTGATTTTACAGCTTGCCAATAAGTCTACAAAGATTCCAAGAGGAATGCTCTCCGATGTCATCATGAATGTTGGAAACTTCTATTACCCAGCTGATTTCTTGGTTCTGGATACCCGTCAAGCCGTTAATGGAGAACAACCCACCATCATTCTTGGACGACCATTCTTGGCCACAGCAAACACGAATATCGATTGTCGCACTGGAGAGATGGGGATATCATTTGGGCACCAGCAGACCAAGATTAACATCTTCGATGCAAAGGGAAGTGCGATAGACAAGGAAGAATGCTTTCAAGTTGATATCATAGACGAATTGGTGTAACAATACACGCCTGAAGTATTACAGCAAAAAGTGGTTGAATTTCATGAGGAAAATGGTGAGGAGGAAGAGAAGGAGAAAGGACAGAAACATGAAGAATGTTCACAAATCGAGAAGTTTCCAACGGAGATCCCGAAAACATTGAAGCCATCCTTACAAGAGCCGCCAACCTTGGAGTTGAAACCGTTGCTAGCTCATCTTAAGTATGTATTCTTAGGAAAAGAAGATACTTTACCAGTGATTCTGTCAGCCGATCTAACAACAGAGCAGGAAGGAGCTTTGCTTGAAGTTCTATGTAAGAACAAGGAGGCCATCGGCTGGACAATTTCAGATTTGAAAAGATCAGCCCCACGATATGCATGCATCGGATCATAACTGAAGAAGGATCAAAACCAGCTAGAGACACTCAGCGCAGGCTCAACCCGAATTTGAAGGAATTCATCAAAAAGGAGGTTTTAAAATGGTTAGACGCGGGAATCATATATCCAATCTCCAACAGCGAGTGGGTTAGTCCAATGCAGACTGTGCCAAAGAAATCGGGAATTACTGTAGTGGATACCAAGGATGGTGATAAGGTATCCACAAGACCCGTGACTGGATGGAAAGTGTGTATAGATTATCGGAAACTTAATGCTGCAACCTCTAAAGACCATTTCCCGTTGTCTTTCATCGATCAGATCGTGGAGAAGTTAGCCATACAGAAATATTACTGTTTCTTGGACAGATACTCAGGATACAACCAAATTGCAATTCACCCAGAAGATCAGGCTAAAATGACATTTACTTGCCCCTATGGTACTTTTGCGTTTCGAAGAATGTCGTTCAGCCTATGTAATGCTCCAGCAACGTTCCAAAGGTGCATGATGGCAATATTCTCATATATGATTGGTGATGCACTGGAGATCTTCATGGATGATTTTTCGGTCTTTGGGTCGACATTCGACGCGTGTTTAAATCAGTTAGAAAAGGTATTAGAACAATGTTTGGAGTCGAACCTGGTGCTTAGTTTGGAGAAAAGCCATTTTATGGTCAGTGAGGGAATTGTTTTAGGTCATGTAGTCTCCAAAAGAGGGTTCGAAGTGGATCGAGCTAAGGTTAAGGTAATTTCAACACTGCCGCCTCCGACATCATTGAATGGGGTGCGATCATTCTTAGGACACGCAGGTTTCTACAGAAGATTCATTAAGGACTTTAGCACCATCTCCAAACCCCTTTGTGGCCTTATTTTGACGGATGCACAATTTATTTTTTATGAGGAATGTGTTAAAGCATTCAACATCCTTAAAAATAATTTGGTCGAAGCTTCTATCCTAAAACCTCCCGACTAGACCCAACCCTTTGAAATCGTGTGCGACGCAAGTAACTACACTGCTGGTGCAGTGTTAGGTCAAAGGATCGACAAAAAGCCAGTAGTTATATGTTACGTTAGTAAGACTTTCTCTGAAGCTCAATTGAAATATACAACCACAGAAAAGGAATTACTTGCCGTAGTGTTTGCTTTGGATAAGTTTAGATCCAACATCTGGGGATCAAAGGTGGTGGTTTACACTGACCACAGTGTTGTTCGTCATCTACTTGCAAAGAAGGAATAAAAGCCGAGACTGATCAGATGGATATTACTGCTCCAACAATTTGATGTGGAAATTAAAGATAAGAAAGGAACGGAGAACGTGGTGGCGGATCATCTCTCACGATTACTAGTAAAAGGTTTGGAAGCCGGCATCAAAGACACATTTCCTGATGAACAACTATTGGAACTTACTAGAGCTCCATGGTATGCGAATTATGTTAACTTTCTGGCCACGGGAGCGATGCCGATGCATTGGACGAAGCAAAGGCAGAAGCAATTCCGTACTTACACAACGTGGTTTATTTGGGATGATCCCGATCTTTTTAAGGTGGGAGAAGATCAAATAATCCGTCGATGCGTGTGTAATACCTTAAACTTTAAATTATAGTAGAGTTATGTTAAATATATAATTATATGAGATAAGACGAGTTAAAACATGAGTTAAGATGTTTAGAAACTAATCTAAGAGAAGTAGGATGCTAAAATAGATAAAATAAACAAAGTAAATACTTAAAAGGTCAAACCGGGTCGGGTTGTGTGACAAGGGTCGAGTTGGGTTGGAAGGAAATTGGAAAACAAGGCAACCCGGGTCGTGTTACTGAGCCCGGGTCGTGTTCATTAGAAACCCAGGTCGGGTCGAATAACCAGGACCGAGTTACAACTGAGCTAAAGCGAGAAATTTCGTGTCAAAACCCGGGGCGGGTTGAGCAGCCCGGGTCGGGTTGCGGGTAAAAACTCGGGGCGGGTTTGACAGCCCGGGTCGAGTTACGGTGCAGGGTATTTATACCCATTTCGCATTTTTTCTTTCATTTACGAACTTATAAGCACCGAAGGCGATTTTCAGACCAAAACTTGCGATTTTTAAGCCTTGCAATCGAGGGTTTAACGTGAGAAAAGCTTGGTAAGTCGGATTAAACACTTGAATTTCGTTCTTGAGTTCTTGAATTGAGGTTAGTATATCTTGAGTTATAGGGTTCCAAAACCCTAATTGCCCAAATCCGATTTTCTGCTTTGAAGTAGCTCATTTATTGTTAATAGATAGTTAATATGTGTTGTGTTGAGTCTCTATTATGGTTATTGTCAAATTCCTACGGTTGATTTGGTAAGAAACCGCAAAAATTGGGAGTTATGAGTAAATAGTGTATGATGTTCATAGATTGTGATCTTGTTAGCCATTAATTCTTGATCTAATGAGTTAGATGTGGTTAAATTGTTTGGAGAATGTTGAAGTATGATATGTGATGTCGTTTTGAGCAGATACACATAGGAGGGAAGGAGATACGCGAGGCACGGGTGGACCACGGACTGAACAGACATCAGGTGAGTAGTTATAGTTCATTATAAATAGTTTGAGTATAACTAAATGGAATTATTGCACGTCTTAATTGGTTGAGATAACCAATTTACATGACTTAAACGGGGTTGAGAATCCTTTGTTTGACATGATTACTTAGTATGATTGAGTATGCCAAATGACTGAGATAGTCATTGAAATTGAGATTTGTGATTTGATTGTGGAAATTTTGATAACTGTTAAAATGATTTCTGAACTTGATAGTTTCTCACTGAGCTAAATTAGCTCATAAAAATAGTTATATGTTGTGTTATAGGTGACAGGGGTAAGAAGATTGCTGAGGGATGATTGCCTGGATATGGGACTTGACTTTTGACTGTTTGTAAATCAGAAAACAATCTTTTGTATAGTTTTGTAACGGTCTTTTGTAAACTAGTTTTTGGGACATGTTGTTTAATGTACTTGTTCTTTTGATTTCTACTTGTACTTATGTTGCTTAATCTTGATTATACCATGATCACTTTGTTTATCCTTGAGTGATTATGATGTAATCCAGAGATAAGAAACTGGGTGTTACAGCGTGCCCGATAGCGAAATCAACGATGTGCTAGAGCACTGCCATGCGTCAGCCTGTGGAGGACACTTTAGTGGAAAGAAGACGGGGTACAAGGTTTTAGAGTCCGGACTGTATTGGCCGGCTATCTTCAGGGATGCTCATAAAACTGCCAAAGAATGTCTGAATTACCAGTAATTGGGAAATATTTCAAAGAGGGATCAAATGCCACTAAATCCGATTTTAGTGGTGGACATCTTCGATGTGTGGGGAATCGACCTCATGGGACCATTTCCCACCTCACATGGGTATGTCTATATCTTGGTGGCTGTTGATTACATTTCCAAATGGACCGAAGCGGAAGCAACCCGCACAAATGATCATCACGTGGTGTGCAAATTCGTTAAGAAGAACATCTTCACTCGACATGGAGTTCCACGGGTCATCATCAGTGATGGTGGATCACATTTCAAGAATTTCAAGTTTGGGCGGCTGCTGAAACATTAGAAGGTGAACCATCGGATCACAACACCATACCATCCATAAACGAGCAGTCAGGTGGAAGTGTCTAATCGGCAGATCAAGGAAATTCTACAGAAGACAGTTAGAACAGATAGAAAAGATTGGTCACAAAGGTTGGACGATGCACTTTGGGCATACAGAACTGCCTATAAAACACCGATTGGAACTACACCCTATCGGCTGGTTTATGGGAAGGGACGTCACTTGCCTGTGGAGCTAGCCAATCGAGCACTGTGGGCAATTAAGCAGGTCAACATGGATTACGATACAGCTGGGAAAGAGCGGAAACTGCAGCTTTCTGAACTGGAATAATTACAGGATGAAGCTTATTAGAATGCAGCCACGTACAAGTAAAAAATAGGAAAGAGCGGAAACTGCAGCTTTTTGAACCGGAAGAATTACAGGATGAAGCTTATGAGAATGTGGCCACGTACAAGTAAAAAATGAAGCAGTACCACGACGCTAAACTAAGACTGAAGACTTTTGTGGCAGGGCAAAAGGTGTGTCTCTACAATTCAAGGTTAAAAATGATTCCTGGAAAGCTGAGAAGCAAGTGGAATGGACCGTACGAAGTCGTCAGTGTCACGGAATATGGTGCGGTAGAAATTCAAGATCTCAACGGAGGACCACCATTCATGGTCAATGGACATAGGCTTAAACCATATCTCACTGCAGGAACATTCCAAAAGATAGAGGCGGAGACGGTAGAGTTTGTGACTAACATTCCAGAATACATTCAATAGTCAGGTAAGTGCATGTCCGGCTGAAGACGTTAAACTTAGCGCTTATCGGGAGGCAACCCGATCATCACATGTATAAATTGCATTTTTCTTAATTTAATTGTATATAATTGGTCACGGTAAGAAAAGAACAAGTGTAGGGCCATTTTGGGAATTTTGCAATACCGCAACGCTGGGTTCTTGAGTCCACGCCGTGTGTATTGGGATTTTTACGACTATCGATAAGCTTGAATTACATGTACGCGACGCGGATAGAAGCTTCCTGCGCCGCGGCCTTATCTGAATTCAAATTTAGAGATAATCACTAAAACAGAGTTTTAAACAAAACCCAATACCCCAGCCTTTTATAAAATCGGAATTGCAAAAATCTTTCAGTTTCTTACTGTAACTCGATTTTCTGCAACTTGTAATCACTTCTTCATCGTTCTTCACCACAGCAAATCAAGTAAGTACTCTGAATTTCTCCTCTTTCTTCTCAAGTTCTTGGAAAATAAGAAAGTCGTTTGTGTATTGCAATTTAGTGATTCTAGGACCGAATTAATGATGCCATCTAGTCTAGAACACTGTATGCGATAAAACCCAGTAATTAGATTTGTCAAATTGGCCTGTAATCGTGTTAAATCAATGATTCTGTTCTGAGTTTCATACGCTGCGATGTTGGATTCATAGAGCGCACCGCGGGGTATGAACTCTCAAACAGCGCGACGTGGTCATTCAATCACGCGTTGCGACATACGCTGGACAGTACCTTATTTCGAATTTTTTGGTAATTTTTGCAGGAATAATGTCATAATCAGGAAGCTCTGAATCTATTGACTGGAACTCGTTGGCTACACGAGTTTCAAGGGTTGAAAGCTACAAGTACTACAACCGCCAGACGATTTACCAACACAAAAGGATACTTCCCGCGCGAACGGTCAATTGGGAGTTAACCCGGGAATCTGGTATCCTCGAGCATATAGAGAATTGGCTAGTGTAAGGAGGATATGAGGCAAATGAGCTGATTTACACATGTCAGGCGGTCGAGAACGCACTCCAGATGGATGAGCCGGTCTATCGCGAGGTGTTTCTGTAATTCCTCGCGAGCTATCACTTCGACCATCAGCCACTAGGCATAGATACTGAAGAAATGATCACCTTTCGGTTGGGGAATCACAACCAAAGTTGCAGTTTGCGGGAATTCGGATATCGGATCAGACTTTACACTAAGGAGGAATTAGAAGGCGCTGGGTTTGGGCCGTTTCACAGAAGTGCGAACTACCCCCGGATGACTCCTTCTCATATGCCGACTACTTGAGCACTATTTCGTCTACTCGGTACCATGAGAACACTATTCAGGAGGGCTTGATGCATTTACCGGCACACCGGATGTTACACCGGTTGATCTTGACCATGTTATGGTCGCGTGCAGATGAGGAGCGGGTCCTGCCATGTGAGTTACACCTCATGTGGGCTTTGTCAAGAAAGCTCCAGACTTGTAACATTCCATATTTCATTGTGGATTACTTCAAGCAGCTTACAGACGCACCACTAAAGTACATAACGATTGGTGGTGGGCACTTTGTGACACGGCTGGCACATTCTTATGGGCTGTTGTCCGCACACAACACCTGCGAGTTGACGGTTATTCCTCCGGTTTCCTTTAGCCCACCGACCATTGTTTTACGGGATGTCATTTATATTGATGACGGTATCATATCTGTTGAGCGATCACCCTTTCTAGTCTTGTGCGCCGAGCCATCGACGTCAAGAAAAAGACCACGGACAACGGTCAGCCTGCCCCGGAGCCTCTCTCCTGCAACTATGGAATCAAAATTCCTAGCCGACGAGGTGAAAGCAGTTCGACGGACCCTACACAGCCACAAGTTAGAGCATACCGTTCAACCAATGACAATGAGGGAAATCGATCGGAGGACACAGAACACTCAGACGCAACTCTTATGGCTATCCGAATGCGTTGTCAATTTTCTCAATGGTTCAAAGACTCCCATACCAAGGCCTCAACCGCCATTGATTGATGAAGAAGAGGAAGAGCCGATGGAAGAAGAAGACGAGATTGAGGAAGATGATACCGCCCAGAATTGAAAAGGGCCTTCCTTGTAATTATTTCTTTCCTTAGTTTTTGTATTTTAGGTTAGGTTACAAAATTAGGACTTTTTGCTGTTAGAATTTAGGAAATTGTGTTTGAGATGACAAATAATCCTACGGGCAGTAATAAAAGTCAAGTGTTTTGGGTAAAATTGATTTGGAAAAAATTTTATGACAATTTGAATTTGACCAAAAATTCTGAAACTACCGCGCCGCGGCACCCTCATGGTACGTGTCACACCCCGATCCTTGACGGAATCGATCAAGGCGGGATATATTGTTCAAAGTCTCATGACAACTATGTTATAATATGATTAGATTCAATTAAGTACTAAGTATGCAAACAAGATCCACAACATACAAATACAAATACAAATACAACAACATTTATTACATCACATTTAAATAGTCTTGTGGGTTTCTAAGGTACTCCCTACTTTTCATCAACTTCATACTTCAAATCTACATCATAGGTAAAAACAGGTCAACTACGAGAGTTGGTGAGTAATCTAGTTTTATTAAAGAAAATTGTGAGTTTGAATAATTTGAAATTTGTTTTCTTTTGAAGTTGGCAAGCAAGTGTTATTGAGATAATAGTTTATAAATCAAAAATTGATTAACAAATGATAACAACAACAATAAGTCCTCACCCTATATATACATATATATGTATATATATAGGATGGAGCATCTAATCATCATACACACTCAACCACGTGAAATCAATCACCTTAGCGTCCCAAGGCGGGGTGGTAAACCCAATAGCGCTATTATTGTCTATAATGTACCTCAAGAATACGGGCATAGTCATGGAGATTAGTCTAAAAATGGTAATGCACTACAAGTACATGTAGCGTAAACAAACAATAATTATACAAATAATGATTCACGTATAAATGTCCCAACAATGTCTCAATGGTGAAAAAATAATAAAATGAAGTTGGAACATATTAAAACCACATGATACACCCCAAAAGTATTAAAAATTATAAAATATGGGGTAGATTACTCACATTAGTACAAACGAAATACGCGTGTCGTACGATAGACGGCTCGAGTCAAAATATCGTAGAACCTAATATAATTAATAGTTTTGGCTTAGGAATCGATAAACGGGAATATAGTATTAATAAAAATAATTAGACACATATTCTTATATTAGATGAATTAACAATAATCTAATTTTGTTTTGAATATTAAGGTATTCATTTGTTAAATGAATTTTAAATTGAATTAATTACTTTGCATAATTAATTTATATATTCAATTTAGGCAAGATTTTAATAATTTCTTATTAAAATAATAACTTGCCTAATTATAGGTATTTACAGATTTTAACAATTATTTATATGAAACAATCATTAAAATGCATTTTACATGCTTAATTACTTAGGGAAATGGTTTAAAATAGTAAACAGTATTGAAAAATTCTTAAATTATTAGGAAATCTTTATTTCATACAATATGAATTACTGTAAAAGTTTGATATTTTTCTGAACTGTTTTAGCATTTATTTAATATTTTAATGATTAAAAACAACAAAATCTGGGAAAACTAATAAATGATTCCCAAAAATTCTGGAAAATTTACCATAGTTTTCTAACATTATATAGAGCCTACTGTAAGGGTTTTGGATATTTGTGACCGTGGGAAGTATTTTTTATATGTTTCATTATTAATTAATAAATTTAATCATAAATAGTAAACGATTAAGGGAAATTCATTAAACTTTTTATTTATGATTAATATGTAATATATGACATTCTGATAAGGTTTTATAATTTTTGGACATGTGTAGCTATTTATTACCAATTTAAACCATTAAACAATCATTAAATCAGGAACAATAAGCAACCATTCATAAAAACATCTGTAGATTTTTTCATGGAGTCTTTATAATGGTAATAAGGTGTGAAAAATATAAAATCTAGTTTTTGACATACATAACTATATTTTGCTATTTATTTATCTACAAAAAAATAAAATACAAAATAAGCATAAAACAGTAATATAAATGCATGAAACTTGATAAATCCACTTTACTCAAAGTATGGGTCATCCTAGAATTTTCCCAGAATTTATTGACTACAAAAAGTATTTTATCTGAATTATTGCATTATTATATTGCAATAATTATAATAATTCAATAAAAATAAGTTATTTTCTGAACATTTCCAGAACTTCTTATTTTATTTATGGGATTCTGAGAAAAATCAGGTTTATGCATAAAATGAGTTTTAGATAGTTTGGTGGATTTAATTTGTTTCATGTATGAATTTGGAACTTTTAACAACATACCTTGATGAATGCTTCAAGTGGGATGGAGATTTGAGTATGGGGGATTGTTCTTGGCTGGAAAATTGATATTTCTTGGAAGAATTTCGAGCTTGAGAGTGAGAGAAAGAATAGAGAGGGTTTGAGTGGTGATGAGAATAATGTGATGAGAGGAAAAGGAAAAGAAAGATGATGGGAGGTGTGAGTAGGAGACCATGGCAATAACTTTGTGCTTTTGGTGGTCTTCATAATTTCCCACTAACACAAGCATCTTAAGAGTTTTATAAAATTTAATGTAGTGTTTATAAAAATAGAGTTTTATAAAAAAATAGGTTATTATTTGATTATAACAATCTACTTTGATTTGAAGTTTAATTATAGCATTCAAGTTTGATTCCTTTAATTTAATTAGAGCATCATACTTTGATTTGATTTTAATATGGTATCATAATTTAATTTGATTATAGTTATAACGTTATACTATGCTATATTGCTATTAACGTCAATTTATATCGTAGTGTAAGGGTTTTGATCCTATTAGCGTCAAGTAATCTCAAGTAGGGTTTATTAAATTTCCAATTGGGTTGGGTTGACCCGAATCCATTTTAGGCGGATGTCACAGTCTCCCCTACTTTAGGAAATTTTGTCCCGAAATTTAAGAAGAGAGTACCTTAATAGAAAAGCTGCGGGTATTTGGTACGCATTTGATCCTCACGCTCCCATGTATACTCGGGTCCACGTGCTGACTGCCACCTGACCTTGACCAGGGGAATGCAACTTCTTTTGAGTTGCTTTTCCTTTCGGTCAGCAATTTCCAAGGGTTTCTCGATAAATTGCATTGTCTCGTCAATTTGGATATCCTCGAGAGGAACATGAAGGTTCTCATCTGCTAAACACTTCTTGAGGTTAGCTATATGAAATACTGGGTGAATTTTCTTAAGCTCTGTTGGTAGATCCAACTCATAGGCTACTCGTCCGATCCTTTTCAGGATCTTAAACGGGCCTACGTCGCGTGGTGCCAATTTACCCTTTCGTCCAAATCGAACCACACCTTTCCGTGGGGACACTTTTAATATGACCATGTCACCCACGGTAAATTCAAGTGGTTTGCGTCGCTTGTCGGCGTAACTCTTTTGTCGGCTACGAGCTGCGAGAAGGTTATTGCGAATCTGAGTGATTTTGTCGGTTGTTTCCTGGATAAGCTCAGGACCGACGATTGGAAAATCCACTGTTGCGCGAATTACGTGGGACTCACCAATTTCATGCCAGCATATAGGAGATCGGCATTTACGGCCATACAATGCCTCAAATGGTGGCATCCCGATGCTAGAATGATAACTGTTATTATAGGAGAATTCCACCAACGGTAAATGAGAGTCCCAGTTTCCTCCGAAATCTAAGGCACACGCCCTCAACATATCTTCGAGTGTTTGAATTGTCGTCTCAGATTGACCATCGGTCTGAGGATGATAGGCAGTACTAAGATCGAGGCGAGTTCCCATAGCTGCTTGAAGTGATTGTCAAAACCGAGAGAGAAATCTCCCATCACGATCTGAAATTATGCTGAGAGGGATGCCATGCCGACTAACTATCTCATTAATGTAAATCCGAGCAAGTTGTTCGACCTTGAAATGTTCACGGATGGGAAGGAAATGAGCGGATTTGGTCAAACGGTCAATGATTACCCAAATGCTGTCGTGTCCCTTGGTGATACGGGGAAGTTTGGTTACGAAATCCATGGCGATCACTTCCCATTTCCACTCGGGGATCACCGGTTGGACCAATAGTCCAGAGGGTCGTTGATGTTCTGCTTTGACCCTGGAACATGTAAGACATTTGGCTACGAATAAAGCAATATCCTTTTTCATTCCCGACCACCAATATTTGGTTCTCAAGCCATGATACATCTTGTCAGCGCCAGGATAAATGGAATATAGAGTTTTATGGATTTCTTCCATCAGGAATGTACGAAGATTGTCGCGATCTGGGAGCCAGATGCGATCTTGATAATAGAAAATACCATCATATTTACTTTCCAACTCCCCATCAATTCTCGTTGGCATGTCATTTTCGGTAATTGCCGAGTTTTGGGCTCCTCGAATTCGGTCGCTGAGATTGGACAAGATAGGAGAACATATTAGATGAAATGCTTTGGCATGTTCTTTTCGGCTTAACGCGTCGGCTACGACGTTTGCCTTGCCCGGATGATAGCGTATTTCACACTCATAATCATTAAGGAGTTCGACCCATCGTGTTTGTCTCATATTGAGTTTCTTTTGATTAAGAATATGTTGCAAGCTCTTGTGGTCGGTGAAAATTACGCATTTAGTGCCGTAAAGGTAATGCCTCCAAATTTTTTTAGCGAAAACCACGGCACCGAGCTCCAAATCATGAGTTGTATAGTTCCTTTCGTGGATTTTGAGTTGTCGCGATGTGTAAGCTATAACCTTTCCCCTTTGCATCAAAACACAGCCTAGACCGAGATTGGAGGCATCGCAGTATACCACGAAATCTTCGGATCCTTCAGGGAGTGTAAGAATCGGAGCATCACACAATATTTGTTTAAGGGTTTGGAAATCGTCTTCCTGCTTGGGTCCCCAATCAAAGGGCGTACCCTTGCAAGTGAGAAAAGTAAGCGGTAAAGCGATCTTTGAGAAATTTGAAATGAAACGCCGGTAATAGCCGGCTATACCGAGGAATGACCGAATTTCCTTGGGGGTACGTGGGGCTTTCCAATTCTTGACTGCTTCAACTTTTGCGGGATCGACTAAAATACCCTTGTCACTTACAATATGACCGAGGAATTGTACCTCATTTAACCAAAACTCGCATTTCGAAAATTTGGCATAGAGCTGATTTCCTTGCAATGTTTGGAGAGTTAGGCGAAGGTGTCTTTCATGGTCTGCTTTTGTCTTGGAGTAATTGAGGATGTCATCAATAAAGACGATAACAAAGCGGTCGAGATAAGGTTTAAATACCCGATTCATCAAGTCCATGAATGCGACAGGGGCATTCGATAGGCCGAAAGGCATAACGGTGAACTCGTAATGACCATAGTAGGTTCGGAAAGCGGTTTTGGGGATGTCTTCTTCCCGTACTCGAAGTTGGTGATAACCCGAGCGGATGTCGATTTTTGAGAAGCATGAAGCTCCTTGAAGCTGATCAAAAAGGTCGTCGATCCGAGGTAACGGATATTGGTTCTTGATGGTCAATTTATTTAACTCCCGATAATCGATACACATACGAAACGAACCATCTTTCTTTTTGATGAAGAGAACCGGGGATCCCCAGGGTGAAGTACTAGGGCGGATAAATCCCTTATCGGTTAATTCTTGGAGCTGACTTGCCAATTCTTGCATCTCGGTTGGAGCCAACCGATATGGAGACTTGGCTATGGGAGCAGCCTCAGGAACGAGATCGATGCGGAACTCTAGCTCACGTACTGGAGGGAGTCCAGATACGTCATCGGGAAAGATGTCGGGAAAGTCTCGTACAATCGGAATATCTTCGATCTTCTTTTCTTTGACCTTTGTTTCCACCACATGGGCTAAGAAAGCCATGTATTCTTTATGTAGATATGATCGAGCTTGAGTACATGTCATAAGACTAAGTTTTTTTGAACAAGTCTCGCCATAAATACGAAGACTTTGACCGTCGTCAAGAGGAATACGAATAAACTTCTCGTAACATACTATTTCAGCATGGTTTTGGGATAGCCAATCCATTCCCACGATGACGTCGAAGTTACCAAGTTCCATAGGAACTAAATTGACGGAAAATTTATGACCGCAAAAATCGAAAGTGCAATCTTGGATGGCTGCATTGAGTGAAATGTATTTTCCATTGGCGACTTCTACGGTAAAGTGTTCATCAAGAATCGTGGGAGGTGTGTGAAGTATGGGCTCAAATTCCAAAGACACAAAACTTTTATCGGCACCTGAATCAAAAAGTACTGACGCATAGCAGTCATTTATGAGAAACGTACCATTTATGACTTTGTTATCGGTCTGTGCTTGGGTTGCAGTAATGACAAAGGCTCGGCCTTTAGGAGCTGGAACCTGCATTGTTGGATTTGCCTGGGCTTGAGTGTTAATGATATTGACGAGCCTCAGACACGCATTTCTGAAATGGGTGGGGTCACCAGAGTTGAAACATTTTCCAGTTGGATACCGGGTTTGTGTTTGCTTATTTGAGGGTAGAGCAAATGGTCGCTGAGTTTTTGGTGCACGGCATGTGTCCGCCAAGTGGCCATAGCGACCACAAGTCGTACAAAGGCGACACGGGCTGGTGGACATATGGTGATAGTTACAATGGTTACAGAGGGGGTGAGGTCCGGTATACGGCTTTTTGTTTGCTTGGGTGACTTGGGTGATAGGAGCAGCAGGGGTAATAACAGCATGGTTGTGGTGATGGCTTTTCCGCTTCTTTTTGTCGTGTTGGTGTGAGGACTCAGACTTGACAATTAGGGGAGTCTCAGGGGTCGGCTTTTCAGTTGTCATCTTTGAACCCTTGCGTGGGAGGACACCATCGTTCATATTATCCTCGTTGAGTTGACCTGCTATTTCAATAGCGGATTCCAGGGTAGATGGCCTGCTGCTGGTCACCGAATCACGGATCTGGCGCAGTAACCCTTTGATGTAGCGGCGTATTGCAGTTTTCATAGGTTGAACCATGTGAGGTAGGAGTCTTGAAAGATCATGGAATCTATTAGTGTAGGTCGCGTTGTCTCCTCCCACCTGTTCCAGATTCCAGAATTCCTCGTCGAGAGTTTGCAATTCGCTGTTAGGGCAGAACTTCTCCATCATGCGTTCCTTTAGTTTTGACCAGGTCATTCCCAAGGCAATAGCCTCTCCTTTTGACCATTTTTCTAGGTACCACCATGAGAGAGCATGACCTTGGAGGCACCCTGTAGCGTGACGGACCATCAGGTCCTTAGGACACTCGCTGTGGATGAAAGTACTCTCCATTTCTTCGATCCATGTAAGGAGTGCGGTGGCACCATCGATGCCTTTCAAGTAAGGCAGATTGCAGTTACGAAATTGCTTAAACGAGCAACGAGGAGTAGTTGCTGGAGCTTGCGGCTGAAGAGCTTGAAGATGGGATGCAATTGTTGGGATGACATTTACTACCTCCTTGGCGATAAGGGCTGTTAGCCTTCGGTTGTTACGAGCAGCGTATGGGGGTCGTAATGCCATCTATGAGAAACACGCATATGGACTTGTGAGTTATTTGTAAATTGATTATGGAAATTAAGTTTGTAGTCATTGTTGGGTAAAATGATTGTAAAACACTTGTTAGGCCATAGTTAGGAGTATTGGGCACCTTTTGGGCTTTCCATGGGTACTAAATGTGAAGCATGTAGCAATTGCGTGGGCCCCCACAATACTAAGTTTCACATGTTTTTCCCACTTCTAGGCCCATTAGGGAACTTAAAAGTCCAATGAGTTGGCCATTTTGGAGTGTATCCTTTCGGATACGTTTGATAAGGTAGGGTATTTTGATGGCTCAAAAGTAATGTGAATGACGCGCTTTGGCCTATATGTTTGGGAACTCTCGCCTTTGGTACCCAGGTAAGCAAACTGGTCCCTCGGTTGATTGGGATGTATACAAATGCTTACCTAGTCAGGACTTTCGGGCTACCGGCACCTCCCCCTTCCAGTTACTACGCGTCTATTACTTTGATCCTTCCCAACTAGAGTGGATGACTTTTAATTTCCTATGAGCTCTAAGGAATATATATGTATATAAATTTTTATTTTGAAACCATTTGAGTATGTGTGTGATTTTAAGAGAAAGAGGAGAAAATTCACAAGTGTATGCACCCATATAAGTGTCAGGAGTAATACGTAAGCACATAAGGGAGCAATTAGCACACAAAGGAATTCCTAGGATTTTCTAAGTGCGAATTGCATGCATTGTGTGTGCATTTTATAAACTAGCATACGAGAGGACCCTAGAGGCTATAGACTAGGTCAAGGCAATTAACCTAATTCCCTATAGTCAAGGGCTCTTATACCAATCTGTCACACTCCGATCCTTCGCGGAATCGATCAAGGCGGGATATATTGTTCAAAGTCTCATGACAACTATGTTATAATATGATTAGATTTAATTAAGTACTAAGTATGCAAACAAGATCCACAACATACAAATACAAATCCAAATACAACAACATTTATTACATCAAATTTAAATAATCTTGTGGGTTTCTAAGGTACACCCTACTTTTCATCAACTTCATTCTTCAAATCTGCATCATTGGTAAAAACAGGTCAACTACGAGAGTTGGTGAGTAATCTAGTTTTATTAAAGAAAATTGTGAGTTTGAATAATTTGAAATTTGTTTTCTTTTGAAGTTGGCAAGCAAGTGTTATTGAGATAAAAGTTTATAAATCAAAAATTGATTAACAAATGATAACAACAATAAGTCCTCACCCTATATATACATATATATGTATATATATAGGATGGAGCATCTAATCATCATACACACTCAACCACGTGAAATCAATCACCTTAGCGTCCCAAAGCGGGGTGGTCAACCCAATAGCGCTATTATTGTCCATAACTTACCTCAAGAATACGGGCATAGTCATGGAGATTAGACTAAAAATGGTAATGCACTACAAGTACATGTAGCGTAAACAAACAATAATTATACAAATAATGATTTATGTATAAATGTCCCAACAATGTCTCAATGGTGAAAAAATAATAAAATGAAGTTGGAACATATTAAAACCACATGATACACCCCAAAAGTATTGAAAATTATAAAATATCGGGTAGATTACTCACATTAGTCCAAACGAAATGCGTGTCGTACGATAGACGGCTCGAGTCAAAATATCGTAGAACCTAATATAATTAATAGTTTTGGCTTAGGAATCGATAAACGGGAATATAGTATTAATAAAAATAATTAGACACATATTCTTATATTAGATGAATTAACAATAATCCAATTTTGTTTTGAATATTAAGGTATTCGTTTGTTAAATGAATTTTAAATTGAATTAATTACTTTGCATAATTAATTTATATTTTCAATTTAGGCAAGATTTTAATAATTTCTTATTAAAATAATAACTTGCCTAATTATAGGTATTTACAGATTTTAACAATTATTTATATGAAACAATCATTAAAATGCATTTTACATGCTTAATTACTTAGGGAAATGGTTTTAAATAGTAAACAGTATTGACAAATTCTTAAATTATTAGGAAATCTTTATTTCATACAATATGAATTACTGTAAAAGTTTGATATTTTTCTGAACTGTTGTAGTATTTATTTAATATTTTAATGATTAAAAACAACAAAATCTGGGAAAACTAATAAATGATTCCCAAAAATTCTAGAAAATTAACCATAGTTTTCTAACGTTATATAGAGCCTACTGTAAGGGTTTTGGATATTTGTGACCGTGGGAAGTATTTTTTATATGTTTCATTATTAATTAATCAATAAAATCATAAATAATAGTAAACGATTAAGTGAAATTCATTAAACTTTGTTTTTATGATTAATATGTAATATATGACATTCGGATAAGGTTTTATAATTTTTGGACATGTGTAGCTATTTATTACTAATTTAAACCATTAAACAATCATTAAATCAGGAAAAATAAGCAAACATTCTTACAAAAATCTGTAAATTTTTTCATGGAGTCTTTATAATGTTAGTAAGGTGCAAAAAATATAAAATCTAGTTTTTGACATACATAACTATATTTTGCTATTTATTTATCTACAAAAAAATAAAATACAAAATAAGCATAAAACAGTAATATAAATGCATGAAACTTGATAAATCCACTTTACTCAATGTATGGGCCATCCTAGAATTTTCCCAGAATTTATTGACTAAAAAAGTATTTTATCTGAATTATTGCATTATTATATTGCAATAATTATAGTAATTCAATAAAAATAAGTTATTTTCTGACAATTTCTAGAACTTCTTATTTTATTTATGGGATTCTGAGAAAAATCAGGTTTATGCATAAAATGAGTTTTAAATAGTTTGGTGGATTTAATTTGTTTCATGTATGAATTTGGAACTTTTAACAACATACCTTGATGAATGCTTCAAGAAGGATGGAGATTTGTGTATGGGGGATTGTTCTTGGCTGGAAAATTGGTATTTCTTGGAAAAATTTCGAGCTTGAGAGTGAGAGAAAGAATAGCGAGGGTTTGAGTGGTGATGAGAGGAAAAGGAAAAGAAAGATGATGGGAGGTGTGAGTGGGAGACCATGGGAATAACTTTGTGCTTTTGGTGGTCTTCATAATTCCCCACTAACACAAGCATCTTAAGAGTTTTATAAAATTTAATGTAGTGTTTATAAAAATAGAGTTTTATAAAAAAATAGGTTATTATTTGATTATAACAATCTACTTTGATTTGAAGTTTAATTATAGCATTCAGGTTTGATTCTTTTAATTTAATTAGAGCATCATACTTTGATTTGATTTTAATATGGTATCATAATTTAATTTGATTATAGTTATAACGTTATACTATGCTATATTGCTATTAACGTCAATTTATACCGTAGTGTAAGGGTTTTGATCCTATTAGCGTCAAGTAATCTCGAGTGGGGTTTATTAAATTTCCAATTGTGTTTGGTTGACCCGAATCCATTTTAGGCGGATGTCACAGTACGCGTCGCGGTCATTTCCAACATGATGGAACCTTGACTATCTCGTAATTACCATGTCGCGCGCCTTTCCATCACGCGTCGCGACAATCAGACACACATTTTTGTTGTACCTTTGTTTTAGTTGTTTGTTTCTTTTTGCATTTAATGTGTTTGTGAATGATGCATGTAATACCAAATGGGAAATCTGTGGAGGAGTTTTTCAGGCAAGTGTGGGGTCATTGTGCCCCCTCCACTTGCCATGATCACCGACATGTTTACTGTTGCGCTACAACTCCTGAAAATCTGGAATTCTGAAGCGTGAAATGTTCGTGTTTTTGTACCTGTGACAATCGAGTTCTATCAAGCAGTTAACCGTCTAAGGGGTAACTCTTTCTCCCTTTTTTTGAAATAATTTTGTACAACGGGGACGTTGTACAGTTTTAAGTATGGGGTGTGGACAGTCGAAAGAGTCATTTTTGAAATTTTTGAGAAATGATCGATTTTTAAAAATTTTAGCAATTTTTCAAAAATTTTAATAGAGTGTAATTTTGAAAACGAATAATTTGTAAATGTTATAGCTTCGGTATTTTTCAAGAAATACTATTTAGTTGTTATCATGCTATGAGTTTAGTCAAACAAGTTGAGTTTTAGGAGTTAGAAGATTGGAGTATTTAGGATTGGAATTTAGGAAGAGACTGTCAATCAATGGCCTTTGTTGTTTGAGCTGGTAAGTCTAAAATGGGTAGGACTTATGCACCTTGCCACCTAAGATCGTCTGGTCTGGGATGATATTTCTGAAAGCTCGTTACACGGACAACATAGAAAGTCATGGATACTCTTTAATGACCTTTAGAATCTGAATGAGTACGTACATTTCACCGTGGACAGAAAATTTGTAATCAATGGTTCTTTAGAAAGTCATGAATTCCAAAGAATATTCTGGTTATGTTTACAAAAACTATTTCAATCTAACTCTTGGGACAATAAGCTTTGAAATTAAACACGTTCAAAATTGTTTGAGTCTTAGTTAAAATTTGTTAAAAACTCTCTTTATTGGGGACAAGCAAGGCACAAGTGTGGGGTGTTTGACAACGTCTAGTAATATCGAGTATTTTAGTCGTTGTTGAGCCCTATTCTTGGTGAAAATATATCATATATGCATTGTTATTCTCACTTTTTGTGTCAATGCTTGTTTGCAAAGAAAAATTATAAACAGAGGTTAAAAGCGGACAAATGAAGAAGTTTTGAAGATAAAGTCAATTTTAGTCGTCTAAACACGCGCGCCGCGGGAATGCATGTGTGCGCGACGCGCCACGTCAAAAATATGAGGCAGTGGAAGAATTCAAACCCCGAGAAAACGGGGATAAGACACTACGCACGTCGTGGGTATCAGATCTGCACGGCGCGGGTTCTAATTTTCCACAACTATAAATAGAGGCCATTAGGTCGAATTCCAAAGGCGAAGATCAGACCCTAAGGTGGACTTACGGCAACTTTGACTCAAGTTTCGAGATTTCAGCAACCCATTATGGTATTTTTATGTTTTTCACTTGCTATTAATATTAGTTTAGTTGTTTTAACCTTGTAGCTTGGTGTTTCTGGATTGTGACAACCAGTAGCAGTAGGTTATAGCTTCTTATTTTCGTATGTTACTGTTTTGAACATTCTGGATTGGAGTTTAATCAAGTTAATCATTCAATTCATGTTGGTTTGCATTATTTACCTTTATTTATGTTTTATTGCTTTGAATGCTTTTGGATTGTTCTTGTTTGTTTCTGATTCTAAGATTTTTTTCTGATTCCAGTAAGCAAACTTAGTTTAGAATTTGATTTAGTTTAGTTAGTTTATGTTAGATTTGGTTTTCAACAATTGTTTGGAATTTGTGTTTTTGGATTGTTTTGGAAAAGTAGAAGTTAGTCCCTCTGGCTGTAGCGTGACACTACAGTTGGTAAGCTATCTTCTTGTCTTGAACATGAAACTCCTGTGGATCGACACTGACTACCACTATACTAGTGTGAGTGAGGTATTTTACTATTTTTGACCGCACGACAACCTAGGCGTGTCAGGATTCCACGACTCTTCGGATTCCATGACTCTTCGGATTCCATGACCTTTTTGATTCCATGACACTTCGGATTCCATGACCTTTCGTATTCCAAAACTCTTGCTATAAATAAGATCCCTTGCACCCTAAAACCTAAGCTATCTCTCCTTCTTCTCTCTGGATTTTCGTCCCCTCCTCCTCTTTGCTTGGGTGTGATCTCATTTGAGGCAGGACACTTGTGCTGCTTGGCTTCAAGGATTAAAACTAAAGGTTAGTTTTTCTTGATTATTTTCTTTAGAAATTTTCTGTTGGCCTTTAGGGTTATATTATATGTTCAATGTTAGAAAACATAGATCCAATTTAGGTTGCATGTGAACTTAGAGTTTTAGTTCATAGATTTGCAGAAAACCTTTCATTATTATGGCCACAAAAAGAGCGATTATTGAAAGTTTCTACGAGAACAGGCTGAAACGAGTTCTAGTTCAAGCAAGGAGGATGGTGAGACCATGGTCAAAATTTCACAAGACATTGCCATTGTTGCATGCGAGAAGGATGCATGCCTACACGTAGGTGCTCGTGATGACGAGTGGGTGATTGATACTGCTGCATCATATCATTCCACTTCGGACTGGGATTTATTTACAGCATATAAATCTGTAGACCATGGTACCGTGAGGATGGGAAACACCAGTTCCTCTAACATTGTTGGTATCGGTGATGTACATATAAAGACCAATGTAGGGTGTACATTGGTGTTGAAAGATGTTCGACATGTTCCGGAGCTAAGAATGAATCTTATCTCAATTGGAGCTCTTGACCTTTAGGGCTATGACAACCACTTCGGAAATGGCAAATGGAAGTTGTTAAAAGGCATTACGGTCATTGCAAGGGGAAAGCTTTGTGGTACTATTTATAAGTCTCATTGCAAAGCTGATTCAACCAAGTCTCAATGCAATAGAAGAAGAGACATCACCAAATCTGTGGCATAGAAGACTAGGCCACATGACCGTGAAAGGGTTGACAACTCTTGAAAAGAAGAAGTCCATTTCCATGGAAAAAGATGTTGCCCTGGATCCTTGTGAATACTGCTTATTTGGGAAACAACACAGAGATTCCTTTAGCTCCACAAGAAATAAGCATTCTGAATTGTTGAGCCTTGTCCACTCCGACGTATGTGGACCCGTTGAAGTAGAATCCCTTGGTGGAAACAAGTATTTTGTGACATTCATCGACGATGCAGCACGAAAAGTATGGGTTTATTGTCTCAGGTCGAATGATCAAGTATTTGATCATTTTAAATCTTTTCATGCAATGGTAGAAAGACAAACAGGAGAACAGTTGAAATGTCTTCGGTCAGATAATGGAGGTGAGTACTATTCCCATGAGTTCTTTACATACTGCACGAAACATGGTATCAGACATGAAAAGACTGTCCCACGTACCCCACAACATAACGGTGTCGCAGAAAGAATGAATCGTACCATTGTTGAGAAGGTCCTTCCATACAACATCTCGAAGGGAGCCCTGCCAATGCTCGCATGATAACTGTTATTATAGGAGAACTCAACTAAAGGGAGATGGGAATCCCAACTCCCATCGAAATCGATAACGCATGCCCTAAGCATATCCTCCAGCGTTTGAATCGTCCTTTCACTTTGCCCATCCGTCTGAGGGTGATATGTTGTGTTGAAATGGAGGCGAGTGCCTAATTCCTCATGAAACTTCTTCCAAAACCTAGACGTAAATCGGACATCCCGGTCAGATATCACTGAGACCGGCATACCATGCCGAGAGATAATCTCGTCTACGTAGACCTTAGCCAATTCCCTTGCAGAGAAGGTCTCTTGGATAGGGAGGAAATGAGCACTTTTAGTCAATCTATCCACGATAACCCAAATGGTGTCCATATGTCGAGGGGTTCTTGGCAACTTCGTGATAAAATCCATTGTGATATGCTCCCATTTCCATTCTGGGATCTCAAGAGGCTGTAGTCTACCATGAGGCCGTTGATGCTCGGCCTTGGCCCTACGACAGGTGATGCATCTTTCGACAAACCAAGCTACTCCCCTCTTCATGCCGGGCCACCAATAATAATCACGCAGATCCCTATACATTTTCTCTCCCCGGGGTGAATAGAGAACTTAGACTTATGTGCATCCTCCAATAGAGTTTGACGAACCCCACCAAATTTAGGTACCCAAATTCTCTCATAGCGAGTTAACAAGCCTATGCTATCCTTGACCATAGTTGCAAGCTGACCTACAATTCTTTCACCTTTCTGATTCTCGCTCTTGCTTGCTTCCACCTAGGCTTCCCTTATCAGCTCGAGTAGTGGTGCCACAATCGTCATTTTAAGACAAATGCCCCGAAGGGGCGCACCCGTAACCTTACGACTTAGAGCATCTGCCACTACATTGGCTTTTTCAGGGTGATAGTGAATCTCACAATCATAGTCCTTCAATACATCTAACCATCTTCTCTGTCTCATGTTAAGATTTTCCTGATCCATCAGATATTTTAAACTCTTGTGGTCCGTGTAGATGGTACACTTCACTCCATACAAATAGTGTCTCCAAATCTTGAGAGCAAAGAACACAGCTCCCAATTCCAAGTCATGAGTAGGATAGTTAGCCTCATGGGGCTTCAACTGTCGAGAGGCGTAAGCAATCACCCTGCCTCGTTGCATTAAGACTGCCCCCAACCCGGAGATAGATGCATCACAATAAACCACCATATCCTCCATGCCTTCAGGCAAAGTCAAAACTGGAGCTTCACACAATTGCCGCTCGTAAAGTCTCAAAAGCTTGCTGCTACTCTTCACCCCACCAAAAAGTAGCGTTTTTCTTAGTTAGTCGAGTCAAAGGTACTGCAACCTTTGAGAAGTCTTGGATAAAACGACGATAATAACAAGCCAGACCTAAGAAACTTCTAATTTCAGAGGGAGTCTTCGAAGCCTCTCACCGCATCACGGCCTCCACCTTAGCTGGGTCTACCATGATTCCTTGCTCGTTTACAATGTGACCCAAAAACTGAACCTCCCGTAGCCAAAAGTCACACTTGGAAAATTTGGCATAAAGCTTCTCCTTCCTTAAGGTCTCCAATACCTCCCTTAAATGCTGTTCGTGTTGCTCCCTGCTCCGAGAATAGACTAAGATGTCGTTAAGGAAAACTATAACCGACCGATCCAACATCAGTCGACACACCCGATTCATTAAGTCCACAAAAGATGCAGGGGCATTGGTCAGTCCAAACGGCATCACTACAAACTCAAAGTGGTCGTACCTCGTCCGAAAAGCTGTTTTCTGGATGTCTTCCTCCCGTACTCGCATTTGATGATATCCTGACCGCAAATCAATTTTTGAAAACCACGAAGCGCATTGTAGTTGATCGAATAAGTCGTCGATGCGAGGTAACGGATACCGATTCTTTACCGTAAGCTTGTTCAGCTCGCGGTAATCTATGCACATCCTATTGGAGCCATCCTTCTTCTTAACAAATAAAATAGGCGCTCCCCACGGTGAGCAACTGGGTCGAATAAATCCCTTATCCAGTAGTTATCGAAGTTAAATAGACAACTCCAGCATCTCTGGAGGCGCAAGACGATACAGTGCTTTAGCTATCGGAGCCGCACCAGGAGTTAAGTCGATCTTAAATTCCACTTGTCTCTATGGTGGTACGCCAGGCAGGTCCTCGGGAAAAACATCAGGAAAATCCCGAACCAGCGGTACATCATCTGCTTTCTGATGTGACTTCTTTTCTCGAGCGTCTAAAACATTTGCCACAAATCTCGAACCTCCATGATGAAAATGTCTGCGTGCTCTGGCAGCTGAGCAGAAAACCGCACCCTGATTCCTCGTTTCTCCGTGTACTACTAGCTCTCCCCCACTTGGGGTTTGAATCCACACACGCTTGTTCTTACAGTCAATCCATGACTCGTGCTGACTCAACCAATCCATACCGATAATAACCCGAGTGTCACTCAACGGTATAGGGATGAGATTAATCGGAAACTTTATTCCTTGAATCACTACTTCACATCCCCGATAAACACTAGTCGCTTGCACGGTTTTATCATCCGCGATTTCTACTTCTAACGGACGATGAAGAGTCCCTAATGCAACACCGAAACTCTTTCCTAGAATGGCAGACACAAAATAATGACTAGCACCAGAATCAAACAGTACAAAAGTAGGCGTAGAGTTGACTAAGAGTGTTCCTAATCAAAGCATAATAGAAACAATAAGTACATACACCAAAAACACGGGGCAAGTAAAGAAGGAGTACCCGTAACGATGTCGGGCGCATCTTGTGCCTCCTCGGCGGTCATGACGAATGCTCGACCCTTGGTCTTAGGGGCTTCCCCTTTCCCTTGCCTACCATCAGTAATTCGAAGAGTAGTGGGCGCTGGATTTTGGACCGTCCCCCGAGTCAGAAGGGGACACTGGGCCTTGAAATGGCCCACCTGATTACAATTAAAACAAATCTTGACCTCCTGTCGGCAATCCTTCGCATAGTGGCCTTCCTTTCCACACTTATGACATATTAGCACCCAACAACGCCCCTCATGATTCTTTCCACACTTACCACACCTACCCTGGCTCCTATGCCCTTGTTTTCCCTGTTCCGCCCCTCTAAACTTTTTTGACGCTTGTTGAGTCTGAGTAGGCGCCGGACGCTTCTACCTTTGTTGGGTTTCCAATTCCAACTCTCGGGCCCGAGCGGCTGCGATCATATCAGTAAGAGTTTGGTGCCTAGCAGCAGACACAAATCCCCGAATGTCTGTGCGAAGCATCGCCAAATATCGAGTCATTCTCATGCGCTCGGTTGCCGCAAACTCTGGACAGAAGAGTGCTCGCTCATTAAACTTTTTGGTGATCTCCGTCACCGTCTCAGTGGTCTGGGTCAGATTCAGGTATTCCTACGCCAAGCGTTCAATTTCCACCTGTGGAACATACTCCAGTTTGAACTGTTCTTTGAATTGTGGCCACGTAATAGCATCCAACTGAGCAGGTGTGAGATCTTTCGTTCGTATTTTCCACCAATCTTTCGCACCCTCTCTCAGAAGATTCACCGCAAATGTTACCTTGGATTTCTCTGGACATGAACAAGTGCGGAAAGCACCCTCTACTACGGAAATCCACCGCATACTGACAATCGGATCCCTGCCCCCATCGAACATCGGAGGAAAACAAGCCGAAAAGTCCTTATAACTTGCATCCCTGCCCCGTGATGTGCCCTGAGTAGCCAGTCGCTCCTCGAGCATTGCCCATAGCTCAGTCTTAATTGTACCAAAGAACTGAGGTATCGCAGCCAACACTTCTCGTGAAACCTCCTCCGCTATCAGGTTGCAGAGATTTTCATCAGTTGACCCTTCCCCGTTCGAGGTACCCGCATCTTCCCCACCGTTACTTCGTGTGATTGCCATTCTGAAATGAGAAATAATTTTGATATCAATATTCGGGTCACTCCTATCTACCCAACTACTTGACTTTCTAGGACTTTGGTTGACTACTCTTGGCTCAAGCGTGAATCATGTGCTTTCGGTAGTACTGGCCTTGTACTACCTTCCACACCTATTCGCCCTTATTCCAAGTTCATCAACCATCCTCCTAAAATGTCGCACATACACCAAAAACCACTTCCTATGAACCCTGTGATCATGCACCTGAAGGGTTTTCTAGCAAACAATGAACAAATAATCTCTTATGGTTCACATGCAACCCTAGAAAGATCTATGTTTTCTTCTATGAAGATAATAAACTAAAATCTAAGGCCAACAATTATTTCTAAAGATCAAAACTGAGAAAACCAACCTTTTGATCTTGTTCTTGAAGCTAGCAGCAAAAAGATCCTGCCTCAAATGAAGTCACACCCAATAGCAATGGAGAAGACAGTCCAGCAGAGTAAACTTAGGTGAAGGTGGCGCAGGTTTTATGGTGGCCAGGTGCCTCCTTTTATAGCCTCCAAGGGTTACAGCTGAAACCCTAAGGAGCCTCCAAATGGGCAAGCCTGCTGACTAAATGGACCAAGCCTTTTCTAAACCCTAATAGGGTTTCGCCACCTATGGATAAACCTCCATAGTTGGCGCCACTTTTAGCCCCTGTCCACTGGCCAGTTATTTATTCAACTATTAAATAAATACAAACCAGTCCCTGCACTTTTAATTAATTAATTTAATCACTGAATTAAATCCAATTAATTCTAGATTAAATCTTAATTAATTATTATAGTTTCTAATTAATATATTAACACTTAAATATATTAATAAACCATTTAATTAATTCTATTGATTTATTAAACAATTAATAAATCAACCTTTTACTCTACTGAACTCTATCCTAACCTCCAGCTATGAGGGCAACCCAAATGGAATTTGCTTCAATTAACAAGATAAATATAAATATAAAGTCATGGCTTAAACACCTAATCCAACAGCACCGTGGTGCCTAATCATTTGATCTAACTCTTCATTCCACACGTGCCTAAGAGAACTACTGCTAACGTCGTCGAGTCGCCACACGGACGCACAGCCGTACACAATCGGGAATAAGATAGACGTTTGAATAACTGATCTACCCTAAAGTCACAACCAAACAAGGAACAGCCAATAAGGCCAGACCAAGGATTCTTAGGCTATCTTACCCTAACTGTATATAACCTACCAGCATTCTCTAAGCAACCTAACGACACTAGCATAAAATTCCCAACCAGCACATATTGCACAAAACAGTCCATAGAATATATTATCCAGCCAATTCTACATCCTAGCATAATACATAGCACAAACATTGCATGGGTAATTGAGAATCACAAAACTTACTTAAGCTCGGTTGACGGTTCGCATCGCATATTCTCTTAGTTAGATTAACATTCCAAAATCATTTTCTTAACAAAATCACTCAGTCCTAAGTTTGAGTTTGGATTCCCAATACAGTTCATCCAATTCCCTCAAACCAAGGCTCTGATACCAATTTGTAACGCCCCAATTTCTCAATTATAAAATTTCATTTATTACCAAGGTTCCAACAAAATCTTTATTTCAAAAAGTAAAACTGTTCGATATATTTATTAAACCAACAGCGGAATATTTAAAAATCATAACATAGTTCATTAAAACAAATCTCTTGTATGCGATACGTTGCCATCAAGCCTTGCACTTGCCTTTGTCATTTGAAATACCTGAAATGTTATAAAATCAACGGGTAAGCTTAAAGCATAGTGAGTCCACAAATTATCATGCATGCCCACATATTAAACAACCCGTACTCGAGAACGACCCGACCCTACCCGCCATACAACAGCTACGGGCATCCATCATACAACAGCTATGGACATGGGGCGGTTCTACCCATCATACAACAGCTATGGGTTCCCGGTTATGGCCCAGCTCATCATACAACAGCTATGGGACAAGGCAATAGTCCAACTCGCCATACAACAGCTACGAGTGAACAACGCATCAGTACTGAGCCCAACAACAAATAATCACAGATATAGAACAAATCATATAATTGTACAAAACATACAAGATGCCTAACATGCAACATCACATAGTAAGGTAAGGATACTCACCTGATTCGTAACCGTGTAGATATTCTCTAATATCCCCTCTTAGCTTGTCCACACACCTAAATCCCACATAATTTCGATTATTATATGTTAGGATAAATATATTTGAATTAAAATATAATTAATTGTAATACCTATCTAAATTTAATTAATTTAATTAGTTGTTTAATTAAAATATAATTAAAGATTTAATTTAATTTAAATTTAATAGCCTTAAATTTCGAAAAATTATAGGATAACTCTAGGAATATTTTAAAAGTCTAAAATATCCAAATTTAATTAATTGTTTAATTAAAAGACAATTTAAAGGTTTAATTTAATTTTAAATTTAATAGTTTAAATTCCAATAAATTAAAAGATAAACCAGAAACATTTTAAAAGGTTTAAAATTCATCTTATATATATTATAATTATAAGTTAATATTATATGTATAAGATTAAATGGTTAGTCAAATCAATAGTAGGCCTCATTCACGAAGCTGATCTATAAAGTGGGTATAAGGAGACTGCCTATAAAATGGTGGCCTAATGGGTGTCCACTCTCACCCACCGCTCGCCTGATCAGTGGAGGGTCGTTAGCCGAACGGGTTTGATAGGACCGCCTAATCTAATTAAAAGTATAATGATATTATTCAAAGTACTGGAACAGCTTAATAAAACCCAAATCTGGTTACTTTAGGAAAAATGTGAATTGGTGCTAATCCATGAAATAGCACATTGCACTTTATGAAACATTGGTGGAGTGTGTGTGGTTTACCGGCAGACCAACAGGGGTTCATAAAGAGTTGCAATGGGTTTCCCGGGTATTATCATTGTTGATGGAGCGTGTGTGGTTTACCGAAACATCAATTAGAGATGATAATTAACCTGAGAGTACCAAACTAATTTGCATGGTTATTCACATCCAGTTTGTGATCCTCGGCATCCCAGTCACAAACAGTGGAGCACATCCGAGATTAAACAAGCCATTGAAAAGTTCAATGAATCTCAACAGATCCAGGAATTTCATAAGATGAAATTGATAAGTGTTTATCTACCTCAATGACCATTATGTTGTGATTACGGTATCCCTCTTCACACCATAGTTGGGGTATTTTGGATCCTAGCCTTATTAAATAACATATTGGGTAATTATTTAAAAGGATCAATTAAACTAATAAATTATGTTTATTTTATAGATGTCAAGTGTCAATTCTCCTCCTTCTCCTCCTTCACCCATTTCTGAAAGCATCAGAATGCACCTGCCAAATATGGAAAGGCTGACTGGCCTCAACTGTAAGAAATGGATTCGCAATTGGAGACTGGTTCTCGGTATTGCTGGCAAGCTACATCTCACCGAGAATCCGATCCCGGTCCCACCGGAATAAGTCATCATAAAAGGTTCTTATGATAAGCATAACTTCTTAGTTGATGAATCCGAAAAGATTCGTGACCTCATGCTATTGACCATTTTGACCCCGAGTTGTGCAAGGATTTTGAATCCTTGGGGCCATATGAGTTAATGCAACTGGTTGAGGAAAGGTTCCAAAAACCAGTTGAAGAGGAACGAGCTAGGATCTTCAAAAGACTTGCAGAGTGCAAGCTAAAAGAAGGAAGTAGCATCAATTCGCATGTTCTTCAGATTGAAGCGTACATAGGCAAATTGTACAAACTTCGTTATTCCATAAGTCAGGAGATGAGTGTTAACATTCTACTCGCTTCGCTGACTAGTGAGTACGATCTGTTCATTCAGACGTATAGAAAGGAAGACCAGAAAAAGGCCCTCATGGAAATACGTCCACTGTTGACTTTATATGAGTCACTCTTAGACAGGCATAGCTCCAATCACTCACTACTTTTGGATTAAGTCCAGTGAAGAGACGTAATAAGAAATGGTCGAGATCGTCTGGACATGTCTCAAACTAGGAATCCACTAAATCGGATACAGTCACGGAAAGATTGGAAGACGCTCCAAGGTCAAAATCTTTTGAAAGCTCAGTGAATAACTAAGGCACGGGACTCTGGCGCATAGGAGCACATTTGGATTGGATCTCCAGCTCGTGCAGTTTTGAAATTTAGATAGATATTAAAATATTGTTATTAGACTTTAGATGCGTTTTGACATTGTCTATCATATATCACATTGTTCAAGGATTTTTGTTTTTTAATAAAATTGTCAATTTTCTTTTAACACCTGTTGTCTGAACTTGTCCTTGAAATGTTATATGAATGTGTTGAATGTATGATTAGTAATAACTTGAATGTTGATGCATCCAAAGTGTTTGGATTCAAGAATTGTGTCATTTATGATTGTTAATACAAATGTTATAAGAATCAATTCAACCAAAGGTCCAGTTGGACAGGACTTTAGAATCATTTGACTTAAAGTCACTTGATGAATTGAGTTCTTAATGTGTCAAGAAATGAATCAACCAAAGGTCCAATTGGACAGGACTTTGGAATCATCTGACTTAAAGTCAGATGATGATTAAGTTCTTTATAAAGCACATGTGGCAAGAAATGAATCACCCAAAGATCCAGATGATAGGATTTTGGAATCAGTTAACTTAGAGTCAGCTGAAGATTGCAAGTCTTGAACAAAGTTAACAAAGTCATAAGTTTACATAAATATGTAAAGGACATTGAGATTAAGAGCAACAGACACACCTGTTGCTGTGTATTGCTCGAATATTGATAAAGAACACAATTGTTTGTACTTTACGATATTTATCATTCGGTATGACAAATATGACTTCGCTTATCAGGATAAGAGATTGAATTGAAACCTTGAACAGTTCAAGGACTTCAAAGGAAGTACAAGTTCCACAGAACATTAATAGTTATAATGTGTCTTAGGGAAGATAATGGAGCATTGGTCGAAACAGTTCGATCCTCGATGTATGTGATACATTGCCAATTAGTTTCCAATAAGATGAATACTATACCAGTCAGTCCATATAAACCATATTCCGACCACATCCTAGACTAAGTAGGTCTTGCAGACATTGTCTGAAATGTAAAGCTGGGATTATCCCACTTATACATAGAAAGTCCAGGGTCTTGTAGTGTTCATCCGAACCTCATGACTAGCTTGAACATGATCAGCATTGTCGTTTCATTGGCTATCCCGCTGTAACTGTAAAAGAAGAGATCTTTTAGAAAGAACTCATGTTTTAAGGAAACATTGGGAGTTAGGACAGTCCTGAATGAGTTCAGGATTAGCCAAGTGAAAGAACCTTTAGTCATCACTAGGCTTGGAGCAGAATCAGATTTCTGTTTTGCAACTGACATAATCTCCTCTTGACCAGTAGTATTGATCACCATCATAAGTAGTTATGATCAGGGTGACATACTGATTGGTGGTAAAACACTATAGTTGGTACAGACCTACAATCCGACTACTTGGAAGCATTGGTGAGCCCGGTTGCTGCCAAACAAGAGAACCTTAAGGCAAGACACTGTCTATGTGAAAATTTGATTAATTTTACACCTGGTCTAAAAACCAGTGGGAGTAACTGAATCATCAAAAGAAAGAAACATGGACAGAAACGTACCTTCAGAACATCTGGTTGAGTGAGACGATACTCAGAGTCAAGTAATTGATTCCGGGAGAAGCACTATCAATAGAGGATGAAATCTGAAAGGATACTGTATGGCACATTGTGAATCGTTAGTGGAGCGCGTGTGGATAACCGGCACACTAATAGGGACTCATAAAGAGTGTCCCAGTACAAAGGTAAATAGGCACGGGATTTCCCCATGGGCATCTCGCAAGAAAGGATATTCAGATTCTCAAAAATATGCCAAAGGATTGGATTTTGAGAAAGGGCTGAAAGATTTCCATTAAAATGTCAGAAAGGGTTGGATTCTCAAAATGTGCATAAGTCATGGATTTTGTGAATAGTCTGTAACCGTGTCAAAGCCAGTGGGAGTCACCGTTATCTACTATCTTCGTATATGGGTTACATACTGTTTCTAGGAAACGTCTCTTTTCATTAGAAAGTGTAATTACTTGGTGTTAAGAGATGGATCGCTATGAAAGACTTAATAGAGCTACGACATACTCAGGTGGTTGTAAACGTCTATGGGATAGATCGGAACTCTGCCAAGATGATCTTGATGAGATTCAAGATGCATAGCCACAGGAAAGGGTTATCCTATCATTGCAAAGTGTGATGACTTGGCATGAAAGAATTTAAGAAGGTGCAACATACTCACGTAACTCACAGTCATCTATTGGATAGATGAAATCGTCAGCATAGACCTAGCCATTGTAAGCATGATCTTGATAAGATTCAAGATGCATGAGAAGAGTCTCCGAAAGGAAATAGTTTTTCAAAAATCATGACACAAGGATTATAAATAATCTTTGAATTCCAAAAGGATTTGGAATAAGATTGGATCGGGTTCCACAAGTCTTCTGGATCGATCATAATGTCATGAACATATCTTGATGACTTAATTCTTAGGGCATAGTAAGTTGGATTCAGGACATTGTCTCGCTGGGAATACTGGATGGACTGTTTTGAACTCACGTGAAAATAATTTGAAAGTTTTTTCAAAGTGGTAATTATTAACGTCAGGACATGATGATAAAGGACTTCATGGTTAAAGAATCTCGTTGCTATTCTGATGGAGCACGTGTAGTTCACCGGCACATCATGACACCTCGAAATAGTCTTAGGGTGCAGTCAAGTAGACTAAAGACCCAAGAACCATAGGAAGTCACAGTATACATTACCAAAATGGTGTTAGGAGTGTAAAAGACAGGATATATATTGAGATGTCATCAGAAGAGCATCCGATTGGACCATCTGCAATAAAGTGTATCTGTGTAAGACATCTTGGATACATAGAAAGAGTGAAAGATTCATGAAGGCATAGATATAAAACTAGAATTGAAAGTTTAAAAGAAATCTTGAAACCGATAATAGTTTATGACAAGATCCGACTTGGTGATTACCTTGTGGAGACTTGGTAATAAGCAGGAGTAGCTGCCAGTCAGATCTTTATGTTTCATTTTCGTATGTTTTACTTTCCGAATAATTTAATTATTCAGAAAGGTCCACAGGCGCTCATACTTTGGGAAGTAAGTATTGAATCAAGACTGTAATGAATGAGTTTGTAGACTGTCTAAGGAGTTAGACATAGCAATAGGATTGCTACAACATTCATGAGTACTTAGAAATAGAGATTTGAGTATTGGATAAACTCATACTCAATAGATTGCTTCATGGATTATATCACAAGCAATGTTGAGACAATAATATCTTATGATCTTGAAGTGGAGAGATATGAGTTATAATTTACAAAGACATTTGTTCATTGATAGTACAAAAACGCATCGGTAACTCGATGTTATAAAACGTGATGTTGTGAATAATTTGACTGGTAAAATATATAAGCATATGAGTCGAAGCTTATTCGTTCCTTGACCCTGATGGGAAACAGATATCTGTAGGCCTCTCGATATTTTGAAGTTGACTAAAGTGCTGGCCAGCCAGGACTGAATTGATGTGTTCAATTAGAAGTCTTATGTCATATGCAAATCGGAAATCGGGAAACAGAGTACCGGACATAGATTGATCTCAATCCATGTCTCATGTCCGGAAATATCTTGTTGAACGGAGGATCAATGATCACTTATCTATGGACAGAACTGATTGAGTCAGAGTTCGGCAGCAGTTTCTAGGAAGCTACAGTTTGCTGATCAATTAGAGGATAAATTAGTAATTATAGTCATAGACTTATCCAAGTGGGAGACTGTTGGATTAGGTGTCTAAGCCATGACTAATAATTTCTATTTACCTAATTGATAGTAGCAAAGTCCATTTAGGTTGCCCTCATGGCTAGAGGTTTAGCAGAAAATCCAGGAGAGAGAAAGATTGATTTATTATATGATTAATAAATCAATAGAAATAAAATAAATAGTTTATTAATATATTATGGTGATAATATATTAATTAGAAACTATATTAATTAATTAGAAATTAATCTGGAATTAATTGGGATTAATTTGGTGATTAATTAAAGGTGTAGGGGCTAAATTGTAATTATTCAATAGTTGAGTAAGTGACAATTATAGTAGTTTAAGTGGCCAACGAAATTATAGAGGGATTATCCATAATTTCGATTATTATATGTTAGGATAAATAGATTTGAATTGATAGATAAAGGTTTATCTTATTTGAATTCAAAAAGGTTTATCTCTAAAGGCTTATCTGGTGGCCACTTGGAAACTATAAATAGAGACCCCTAGGCACCATAAAAGCCACGACTTTTTCCACTCTTCCCTCTCTCTAGAACTTTCGAAAACCGTAGTTTTGGGTGTGACTTCATTTGAGGCAAGGCACTTGCGTTGCTTAGCTTGCAAGAAACAACTAAAAGGTTAGTTTTCTGATTTTATTCTTTAGTAATTTTTCTTGTGGCCTTTTAGGAAATATTTATATGTTCAATAGTAGAAAACATAGATCCTCATAGTTTTCATGTGAACTTAGGGTTTTAGTTCATAGATTTGCATAAAACCCTTCAATATCTCCTTCTTCCAATCTCCCAAAACCTCCAAGACCTTGAAACCAAAGAGCCTCTGCTGCAACTAGTCGACTCAACTCCAGAAAACCTCCAAAAACACGAACCCTAGGCCTGGGACCCTTTATATAGGCGTTTAAATCCGAATTAGGGTTTTTCACATCTGCGCCGAGCCGCGCCGCGGAGTTTACCGAGCCGCGTCGCGCGTATAAATTATTCGCGATTCCAGATCCTTCCTAAAGCCGCGTCGCGCTTCGGCAGAACGGGTCTTACACTCATGCTGTTGGAAGGCAAATCTAACAGTTGAAGAAATTTCAGTACACATATCTGTGGTGGTATTTGACCAGATTATTATTTGAGGCAGAATAAACAACTATGGTTTGTGGTGGAATTGGTAGCTGTCCTTGCACCTGATTATTTTCGATGAAAATTGCTTCTAATCGTCGCCATTGTAGAAATTGAGGATGCTGATGAAAGCCGGTGATGGAGTTGTATGTAAGGTCAATCTCCTGTAATGTTTCTTGGCTGTTGTTCCACATCCATACCGGTACCAGGCCAACAATTTCATTGTCAGGGATAAATAAGCTTTCCATTTTATTTTGGAATCGCAAAAAGGCAGGAAATTCCTTTAAGTTGATTGATCCCACATCTAAAAACAGCAATTGTGGTAAGGTGGCATTGGTATAGTTGTTGGTTGTAACTAACGATATCATATTATTACTTAACCTGAGAATTTCGAGTTTCTTGAGTTCTAGGAACATGTCTACATCTACCCTACCGCTGAACATGTTATCTTGTAGGCAAAGACCTTCAAGACTATTGAAATTTGAAAATTAACTTGAAATTGGTCCTTGTAATTGATTTTCTTGAAGATCTAAAAATGTAAGTTGAGTGAGGTTGAAAAATGAGGATGGTATATGACCAATAAGAGAATTAAATCCCATCCCGACAATGCTAAGTTTGGTTAGGTTTGCCAGAAATGGTGGGATTTCACTGTTTATATTCATATTGTATACATGCAGTCCTTCAAGTTTTGTCAGCTTCCCAAGCCAGTTAGGCAAGTGTCCATTCTCGAATCTGTTATCATTAAGGTCCAAATCAGAGAGTTTCGAAAGACTTACCAATGAAGGAACAAAACCTATGAACTTGTTGGCACCAAGACCCACGTAAGTGAGTTTCGTCAAGTTAGAGAGTGAACTTGGAATGCGCCCTGTGAAAGAGCATTCACTAAGGCGCAATAATATTAAATGCTTTAGGTTGCTTATTGATTTTGGTAAAATCCCAAAGAAACATGTTGAACTTACGTCTACATGTTTAAGTAAGCTGTTGTAACGAAATTTAGGAAAGGAACCAATTAGGTGCGTATTGTCTGCCACATCAAGAGTATTCAACTTCTGCAGGTGCAAAATGGCTGCAGGGAATTCATTTCTAAGTGAACAGCTTTGTACCATGATTGACCTCAAAGAAGAAAAGTTAGCCAAGAAATGAGGTACACAAGAACTAATGTCAACCCCTGAGAGATGGAGTTCTTCAAGTCCTGTTAAGTTTTGCACTAGGTTCTTGAGGCTAGGACTGTGAAGCTCGAATGGATTATGTGACAGATCTAAAGAAGACAAATACATCAACTGTGAGATTTCAATCGGGATTTGGCCATTAAACCCATAATAAGTGAGATTGAGGCTTGTTAATTGCTTTAGAAGAGCAATCTCAGATGGGATTTGAGATCATCAAAGTTGTTCATGGCAAGGTTGAGGCTTTGAAGATGAAAAAGGCTGAAGAGGGTGGTGTTAGAGTTGATATGTCCACAAAGAAAGCTTTCGCTCAAGTTAAGGCCGATCACATGGTTGTTGGTGCATTCCACTCCATACCACAAACAACAATCAAAATTAGCATTTGATGTATTGCTTGTGGGCTTCCAAGAGTTGAACGTTTGAGACCAAGTAACATTGCAAAACTCATCATCTTGATGAATTATGCTTTGTTTGAACTGATACAAGGCTGAGCATTCCTCATCATGGCTTAGTGATGATCCATTGCAGGTGAGTGTGAAGAAAAAGTAGAAAAGGGAGATGGTTTGCAATAAGCTGAATTGATTCATGTATGAAGCCATGAAAGAAAGGTTTAATATTTTGATTTTCTATGGACGCAATGCTCTTATATAGACCATATCCAAGTTTAACATTCAACCATAACAATATAAGATAATGTAGTTGAAGAATCAACTAATAGATCCAAAGAAAATACGATGGAGATAATACAAAAATATAAACTAAATACAAGAAAAGAAAATACATTTTGTTTATTTGCAATTTCATATTTAATAATCATCTAAAAAACCTGTACCGGTACTACTTTTCTAAAATTTAAACAAGCTGGAATGTTAAAAGCAAGTGATTTTTTTGTTGTAATGTTTTCGGATAATTTAGTATATATTACTTTTACCTTTAGTGGGTCTTATTCTTATATTGTTTTTTTCGTAACCTTCCATCGTTTGATGGTTAGGATAAAAGAAAACTGACAAAGTGTATGAAAAGTGAAAAATAGAAGATGGTGGTTCATCTATTTTGGTTCTACTTTCTTTCAAGTGTTGACAGTTATTTCTTTTGGACAAACTCATGTCTAAAACACTAGTAATTCTCTTTTAACGAAATAAACTATCTAAATGACAGTAAATGACTGTTTTCCATTTGTCTGATTTAGTGCCAAATAAAATAAACAAGTATCTCTTTGGAGAACTTCTCAATATGAATTTTAGAACAAATTACATGTTTGGTCCTGAGGTTTGGTGATTATAACACTTTTAGTCCGAAATTGGAACCGTTAAGGGCCCTCATGTGCCTTGCGTATGAGGATATTTTGGTCTTTTCACGCTATCATTGTGTATTATACTAAAAGTTCACTTTCAATTTCAACTAATTAACTACCATGGAGCTTCTGCAACAACATATAAATCCTAAATGATATATCCCTCATTCAAAACCAAACTATGCAAATATTCCTAAACCTACAAATCTAAATCAATTCTAACTTTTGAATAATAAGAACAACTAGTATACTTCTGATGAATAGCATATATATGAATCAAATCAAGCATTTGTATGAAACTACCATAGTGCAAAATCCATCTAACTGCAATGTTTAAGAGATGCAACAACTCATTATAAGCATGTAACATAAGTAGTAAATATCAAATGATAAAGATATATGATTACATGGTATACCCTGTAAAAACACCGAGAAACAGCCAGCAACTCTGATAAGTTAGTGTTGAAGCCACTGTATACTGTTGATGTCACTTTCTCCCTTCACAATTTCATAAAGTTAGTTCAATCGCTTTATCTATCTCTTCCTCGGTGGGCAATTGATGTGATAGATACATCATATTCATGTGAAACATTAATCAAGCAAGAGGTGTGAAGAAACACGGATTGAGAAGTGCAGAAATTCTAATGATCAGTGTATCATCTTTCATGAAAAGGAAAGTTCAGAGTGTTTTTTTTCTTTGAATTGTCTTGTTTCTGGGTTCGATTCACGAATTGAAGCTCCCCTCTGTGAAACATGCATCGACTTGATGGGATTTCCGACGCATACCGACTGTTTGACAAAAGTCCGCAGAAAAACAGGATCACCGTTCTTGAAGAAAGAACAGAGGTCGACTTGTCAAAACCACATGGCTGGGTTACAGGAGATGACTAAAATGCCCTAACGTGACTTGCACATATGTTAACGGTAGATGGCAATCGGAATGCAGAAGGAGAACGCTAATTTAGTTTCAATTAGGGACCAAACTTGCAACAAGCACCGACTTTACACCAAAGGTGATATAATCACCAAATCTCCGGGACTAAACATGTCTTTTACTCTAGATTTTATCATAAATAATGCAAGTATTTGGAAGTTTGGTATAAAATTATAAATTTATGAAACGCTTAAATAAAAACCATTTGATGTAACATAGTGATATAAATTCTTGAGTATTTTGTATAAATTTAAAACTAAAAATATTTGATAAATAAAGAGAGTATTTGATGTAAATAATAATGCAAATATGTATATGACAATATATATAAATATACTAATAAGTTTCTAAATAATTGAAATAAATCAGAAATATTTTAGGAAATGGATGGCACACTATAAAAAGGAAAAACTTGTAAAAGTTAGGACTTACTAATCAGACTTTAGTTTCTTCAATTTTCATTAGTTTATTCTTTTACGATAAAAAAAATTAACCATATATAATTATAGCTTAAGTCAGATTCTCGCCGATGACTCCCAGCTTAGCTAGCATAAGGCGGTGGGTTATATACCTGTGTGGGTGAAGGTCGGAGGTTCGACTCCCGACTGACGCACATGTAGGGGATTTTCCTGGTGAGGCAATACAGGCGAAGGAGTATACCTTGTTCGTGTTGGATTAGGTGTCTAAGCCATGACTTATAATTGTATTTATATTGTTAATAGAAGCAAAGTCCATTTGTGTTGCCCTCATAGATGGAGGATAGATGTATAGTTCAATAGAGAGAATAGTTGATTTATTAATGAGAAAACTGCAAAAATGGTCCCTGTGGTTTGGTGTTTATTGTGGTTTTGGCCCAAACTTTTGCATTTTTGTATATAAAGTCCTTTTACAGAGGTTTCTTTGTGGATATGGTCATTGTCCAAACTGAAATGTCTATTTTACCCTTTTAATTTTATTTTATTTTTTCTTTTTACCCATTTATATATTTTAATAATTATAAAAATTAAAAAACCCACCCACCCTACTCCACACCCTTTTCTCTCTCTCTCTCTCTCTCTCTCTCTCTCTCATTGATCCAATCTGTGCTCCATCCCTTTAACTTCACTCTTCGAATTCTTCAACGGCGCTTCCAAATCATTCGTCCTAATCTCTAACTCTTCTTTCTTCTTTTTCGATTTTTCCATATCAGCACGATTCTTAATGATTACAGACTGGAACTCGTCGATTACACCTTGGTCCCTGGATGCAATCGAGCGGCTACACAACCGGATTTCGATGCTCGACGTGGTGGTGCTGATTGAGGAGGTGAAAAACGATGAGATGGCGTCGTTCGGGATACCGAAACAAATTGTGATATATGAATTTGTGAACCACGGCGGGGTGATCTTCAAAGTGTATGTCGTCGGGAAGTATGTGAAATGCATGAAACGGAAATCCCTTCCGGACATTGCCGAAGAGAAATTGGAAAGTTTGCATGGTTCTCTATCCTTCTCTCAAGTTTCTAACCTGACTTCACATGACATAAACGATGATAAGTATTATAAGATGATGGATTTGGAAGATGCAGCGATGCCACCAATGAGTCTGATAACTAACATCGCTCGTGGATTGCGTAAGGCAATGAAACTGCACATTTTCAACTTCGATTAAGCTGTGTATGAAGTGTTCACCAGTGCAGATTCGACAATTGTGTATGAAACATGGTCCGGGTGGTTCAATGGTGCTTTGTAATCAGCTAGGTGGTTCATATTCAGAAGTAATTTCTCAAACACGTCATTTTTGTTTTCGTTTGGGGATTCCTTTAGATTCAAATCCCTTAAAAGCTTGCTAAGATCTTGCATCTCTTCCCTCATTACTTAAACGATTTCTCTGTAGTTTTCAAATCGTTCAAGCCGATGTAGGGTGCCACCAAAGATATTCCATTTACATACATTCTCGGTCCAACCCAAATTGGGACACCCATGAGATTAACGGAAATGTGTTGATAGTCGAAGAATTGAACTTTGTATTAGTGATTTTCCAACGAAGCAACTGGATTCGACTATTCTGATTTCGCTACAACGTGAATTTCCTACCGACGAGAACCACAGGAGAATCTCGAACAGAGGAAAGGAACAAATACAGTTCTCAATCTCCAACGTACCTAGATCTCGAACGGAAGTGACATCTCCAACTAGTACTTCGAAACGACATCTCCATTCCCCATAAATCAGAAACGACATCTCCATTTTCAAGCTACTCAAAAGAAAGGGACTAGAAGCAAAAGATGGTTATTAGATCGGAACCTGAACCAATTGAAGAACCTGACGAACAAGGGATTACAGAGAGAGAGAGAGAGAGGAGGGGGTACGGGTACATGGGGTGTGATTTGTTTTATTTTTTTATTTAATAAATTTGATAAATAATTAAAAATAATAGGAAAATGAAATTAAAAGGGTATAACAGACATTTCAAGTTGAGCAGGACTAAATCCACAAAGAAACCTTCGAAAAAGGACCATCCATACAAAAAGGAAAAGGTTTGGACCAAAACCACAAAAAATAGCAAACCACAGGGACCATTTTTGCAGTTTTCTCATTTATTAATTGTTTAATAAATCAATAGAAAATAAATATATGGTTTATTAATATATTTAAGTGTTAATATATTAATTAGAAACTATAATAATTAATTAAGATTTAATCTAAAATTAATTGGATTTAATTTAGTGATTAAATTAATTAATAAAAGGTGCAGGGACTGGTTGACATTTATTTAATAGTTGAATAACTGGCCAGGTAAAACCAGGGACCAAAGTTGGCGCCACCCTGGAGGCTCCTCCAGGGTTTGGCGAAACCCTAATTAGGGTTTTGGGGAGTCTGGTCCAAGTGGTCAAAAGCCTTGTCCATTTGGAGGCTTTCTAGGGTTTCTGGTTGACACGCCTTGGTCGTCGTGCGGTCAAAAATAAGAGTAAAATACCTAACACACACTAGTACAGTGGTAGTCAGGGTCGATCCACAAGAGCTTCGTGGTTAGACTAGATGAGAGATTACCAACTAATAGTGTCACAGCTATAGTCGGAGGATCTGGTTTCTATTTTCCTAATCACTAGCAATTGAAACAATAATCAAACACCAAAGCCAAGCTAAGCTATGTCCAAAGGACCTAGTCACTTTCTGAAATCAGAAGTACATCTCTGAATCAGAAGCAATCAAAGGTATCCAAACTAGCAAAACCGAGCAAAGCATAAACTAGCTACTAACTAAAGTCCTATTGAACAGTTATTAGCCAAGGTTTAATGCTTACCAAATAACCTAATTAGCTACTGAATTCAACCAAGGAAAACAGTCCCAATAAGGTCCAAACACAATTCAACACAAACAATCAAACACAATCATCCAAAAACACCGAAATGTTAACATAAAATGTAACCGAATGATTCCAATCACCAAATCCGAATTCCAAATACAGAATCAGTAACCAAATGTTTCTAAACAGAAACATAAGAGCTCAAAGTCAGTGGTTGTCACTCCCAAAGACTTTAGCTACAAAACTACTTGCTACTAAAAAGAAAATTAACTCAAAAATCATAAAATACCAATTGAGAGTCTTCTGAAATGAAATCCTGGAGTCAAAGAGCTTCAAGGTCGATTTTACACCTGGGCCTTTGCTAGGGTTTTCGGCTGGAAATGAGTCTATTTATACTTGCAAATTTCCCGCAACCGTGCCGCGCAGAATTGAAATCCGTGGCGCGCGTACTTATCTTTCCCCGTTTCTTCAGAATTTAAATGTGTTCCACCGCCTTAAGCCCGCGTCGCGCAGATCATAGATCCGCGGCGCGCGTACGAGTTCTCTTGATTTTTCATTCCATCCCAACTTCTTCCTTTTGCATGCTTTTAGTCCCTGTTTCTATCCTTTTTCTCCAAACAAGTTCTGGCACGAAAAGTGAGAATACCCAGACATATTTGATATAATTTTTTCAAGAACAGGGCTCAACAACGCCTAAAATACCTGATATCACTAGGTGTTGTCAAACACCCCACACTTGTGCCTTGCTTGTCCCCAAGCAAGAGAGTTTTTAACAAATTATAATAAAGAATCAAACAATTTTTGACTGTGTTCAGTTTCAAAGTTTATTGCTCTTTTGAGTTAGAGTGGAATAGTTCGCAAAAACATAATTGAATTGTTCTTTGAAATTCATGGCTTTCTAGAGAACCCTTGATTACAAACTTTCTGTCCACAATAAAGTGTACTTACTCATTCAGATTCTAAAGGCCATTAAGGAATTGTCCATGACTTTCGATGTTGTCCGTGTAACGAGCTTTCGGAAATACCATCCCAGACCAGACGATCTTAGGTGGTAAGGTGCATAAATCCCACCCATTTTAGACTTACTGTCTCGAACAACAAAGGCCACAGATTGACTTTTCCTTCCTAAATTCCAATCTTAAAACAGCTCAATCTTCTAAACTCGTAAAACTCAACTTATTTGACTAACTAATAGCATGATCACAATTAAACAGTATTTCTTGAAAAATACTAATGCTATCACAATCACAAACCATTCATTTCAAAATTGCAATTTATTAAAAATTTTGAAAAATATTGCTAAAAATTTGAAAAATCGATCATTTCTGCAAAAGTTTCAAAAAGATCTCTTTCGACCGTCCACACCCCACACTTAAAACCGTACAACGTCCCCGTTGTACAAAATTATTTCAAAACAAGGGAGAAAGAGTTACCCCTTTTTGGACGATAGACTGCTTGGTGCTCAATATCATAGGTATAATTGCGTACAAATGGATCCTCGATTTCATATTCTGGAGTTGTAGCGCTACAGTAAACACGCCGGTGGTCGAGACAAGTGGAGGGGGTACGGTGACCCCACACTTGTCTGAGACAACTCCTTCTCAATTCGGTATATCATGCATCACTTAACAAACAAATTAAAAACACACATGACAGAAATAAAATATAAACACAAAAATATACCGATGGATGTGTCATAAGTTTATACATATATTCAAAAAATAAAAGAAGAAAGAAAGAAAAAGGTACATCAATCACTGCCAGGCGGTCTGGAGGGACCAGCCTCATGATCGTGGGCCCTAGCTGGAAATGGTCGGGGGCGCTGACCCTACGCTGATGCAATCTGAAGAAGTACCTCCCCGATCCACTCGAGCTGGTCCTCGATCCTGGCAACCCTGCCTGCCAGGTCCTCCTGGTGTGGCTCTGTCGGGGCTGCGGGCTCTGGCTCCGGATCTGGCCTCCTACGTCTCCTTCCAGGCTGAGCATACGCAGGCTGGGGTGCCTGAAGAGGCTCGGTAGGTGCCCGGATGTACTGCCCCGGGCGCTGCAGCTCAATGAGCCGCATCCTCTCCAACGTGCGTGCTGTAGTGCGCGATGGAGGTAGAGCAGTCAAAGAAGCCGCCACGGGGGCAGTAAGGATGCCATAAGAACGGGCCAGGCGGGTAATGAAATACCTCCTGGCTAGTGGGCTGCTGGTGGAGGCGCCGATAGCGTGGGTGGAGAGAGCGACTGCGAGGGCGTGTGGGAGCTGGAGGAATCTGGATGGGTCGAGGAGGACCCACAAAAAGTCATGTCGTCGCCCGACACCTTCTCGCCTCCCTCCCGCTGCATGATGGAGGTGGAGACGATCCGGTGCATGAGGCGGTGGAGTGGGTCCCGAAGATGACTCTCCCTGGAAGCTCCTGCCTCATATCTGACGTTGGACAGTGATGCCCAGACCTCCATGTTGGGAGCCCTGTCCGGCTCCCCCTGAATACAAGACGCAAAGAACCGGGTGAAGTAGCGATGCTGGAGGTCCGCTGGGCTGTATAACCCCACTCGCCTCCCGAACTCCCGGAGGTTGCACTCCCTGTGCTCACCTCCCAAGCCAAATCGTACCAGCCTGGAGCGCGGGTCTCCCGCCCGAGGTGCGAACTGGATAGTGGATATGAACTCCAGCAGCAACTCCGTGTAGACCACGTCCTCGTCTGTGGCCATGATCCTATCCCAGCCGCGGCATCTGAATGATGCCTCCTCGTGGGTCCAGGTACGCTGTAGGAATGGCTCAATCGCGCCCCAGAGCCCAGCATCCCTCAAAATATCTCGATCGATGACGGTCGCCTCAAGGACTCGGCGACGAGTCAATGTGTCTCTCCGTGAAGTGTACTCCACTGAACTGGCAAGCTCTGCGGGGAACTGGAGGAAGGGGTGGTCCAATCTGAACATCATCTGCAAAAGAAAACACATCGCACAAAACAAAAAATTTTGCGAAATTAGTCCTTTTCCTCCCCACCGCACCGCGGCGCGGCCCAAGAGCAAGGGCGCGGCGCGGCGTACGGCTGTTTCCAAACCCCGATCCAAAATCTCAGTTTAACCTGCTAGAATTCAATCCAATCACACCACAAGGTAGCCTAAGTGCCGACTAACTCATTTAGGGTCTCTATTTGGCAAAACAAACACCCTATGAGCTAGCATTAGCGATTCTAGGTTTTGAACTATTTTGGGCAAATCACTAAAATTAACTACCTTATCGCTAGTTTTAACGAGTAATAGATAGTTAGAATGGCATACCTTGGTAGTAGAAACACAATAAGCAAGAAAAATCGCAAGAAATTTTCAATAACCAGAGCTCCGAGTCGCGTATGGGTTATGCGAGCCGCGGCTTACCTTATAAAGGAGAAAACCAACTGATCGTTTACCGCGTCGCGGGTTTGCTCTTTGCGCGTCACGCGTGTCCCAATCAACCCCTGCGCATCGGGTTGGTTTACGATCCCGCGTCGCGTAGTTCGAATTTCCGCGGCGCGGACTTCAAAAATTTCAAAACTTCTCAAATGACCCCACACTTATTTCAAACCACTAGTACCTGCAAAAAGATTGATGTATTTTTTTTTTTTTTTTTAAGAAATATATCCTAACTTATGACACGATGGGTTGCCTCCCAACAAGCGCTAAGTTTAACGTCTTCAGCCAGACGTGGTACTCCTACTACAGCTACGGTGGATCGTACACCATTTGTTTCTGTTGCATTTCTACTTCCACCGTCCTTTCGCTGACCCACTGCCCTTCAAACTTTCCTGGGTCGAATGGCTTGTCGGTCCTTCTGCTGCTGCCCAGTCGCTGCCTTCTGATTAACTCCCGCGAGTGCTTGGAAGTAGCTTTGAACCTCCAAGCTCGATCCTTCCTTCTGTATCTCTTCAAAGTCAAAGGCTTGACATGAAGCGCGCCCAGTGTCGCTTCCAGTAGTTGTGTTGTGCCTCGTTTGTTGCTCTCATATTGCGTGTTATCTTCAGGTTGCAATTTTGGCTTGTAGTACCAATAAAAATTTTCCAATCGAATGGGATCGGAAGGCAACATATTAGGATGCTTCCATACGTCCTCATCGATGGTGTTTATCACATCTAATTTTCCATTCATGAATGGATCATGGGTGGTGCTACAATCATGTTTATTGTTTTCAAATATCAATTCGTCAGCATCAACTTCTTGATCATCGTCCAACAGGTGGATCGGGACCAAGAGTGAGTGACTGGTTTGATCTGATGGTGGTACAAAGTCACCCATCATCAGGTCCTTATTTTCAAATTTCTCAAAATTTTCAAAAATTATAGGGTCAGGGGTAGTATTGTCATCTACACCCCCTTCCTCAATAATATCAAAAACTTCAACAATTTCGGGAGTCGTTGGGCTAGGGTCTGTACTGTCACTTACAGCCCCCTCCTCAACATCCTCATCAACCAAATTATCTGGTGATGGTATGGGTTCACACATCACCAGATCATCATTATTAACATTTTCAAAAACATCAAACATATCAAAAGCTGTTGAGTCAGAGGTAACATTGTCACCTACAACCTCTTCCTCAACAACATTTTCGACCATCTCAGTGGTCTCTTGACTTTCCCACGGTGTATGCCCTTCCATCACATATTCAGGTGATGCAAGTTAACACACATTATCATTGGTATGAAAATCACTCGCCTCCGGTTCTGGCGAAGGTGGTGAACAATTCCAACTTTCCTCTAACTTATCTAAAGAAGCTTGCACTTTTTCAAGAGCTTCAGCATGGTCCTTCTGCTCGTGGTAGTTGTTATACATGAATACCCAAAGTTGGGCCAAAGTTACAGAATTCTCAGGCTGAGAAGACTCCTCGGTCCGCCATCCATTGTCATCGAATGATCCATTATAACAATCATCCTCGTAATAGGTGTCGGCCGGATTTTCATAATAATCATACTGATCCGGGTACATGTAATCACCCATTATAAGGATGTACACATACCAAAAATCAGCGAACTAAAATTAAACATCAAAAATCAGAAACTAAACCCTACAGATCACCTAATCTAAGCGCACAGCTCCCCGGCAACGGCGCCAAATTTTGACACGCCTTGGTCGTCGTGCGGTCAAAAATAAGAGTAAAATACCCAACACACACTAGTACAGTGGTAGTCCAGGGTCGATCCACAGGAGCTTCGTGGTTAGACTAGATGAGAGATTACCAACTAATAGTGTCACAGCTATAGTCGGAGGATCTGGTTTCTATTTTCCTAATCACTAGCAATTGAAACAATAATCAAACACCAAAGCCAAGCTAAGCTATGTCCAAAGGACCTAGTCACTTTCTGAAATCAGAAGTACATCTCTGAATCAGAAGCAATCAAAGGTATCCAAACTAGCAAAACCGAGCAAAGCATAAACTAGCTACTAACTAAAGTCCTATTGAACAGTTATTAGCCAAGGTTTAATGCTTACCAAATAACCTAATTAGCTACTGAATTCAACCAAGGAAAACAGTCCCAATAAGGTCCAAACACAATTCAACACAAACAATCAAACACAATCATCCAAAAACACCGAAATGTTAACATAAAATGTAACCGAATGATTCCAATCACCAAATCCGAATTCCAAATACAGAATCAGTAACCAAATGTTTCTAAACAGAAACATAAGAGCTCAAAGTCAGTGGTTGTCACTCCCAAAGACTTTAGCTACAAAACTACTTGCTACTAAAAAGAAAATTAACTCAAAAATCATAAAATACCAATTGAGAGTCTTCTGAAATGAAATCCTGGAGTCAAAGAGCTTCAAGGTCGATTTTACACCTGGGCCTTTGCTAGGGTTTTCGGCTGGAAATGAGTCTATTTATACTTGCAAATTTCCCGCAACCGTGCCGCGCAGAATTGAAATCCGTGGCGCGCGTACTTATCTTTCCCCGTTTCTTCGGAATTTAAATGTGTTCCACCGCCTTAAGCCTGCGTCGCGCAGATCATAGATCCGCGGCGCGCGTACGAGTTCTCTTGATTTTTCATTCCATCCCAACTTCTTCCTTTTGCATGCTTTTAGTCCCTGTTTCTATCCTTTTTCTCCAAACAAGTTCTGGCACGAAAAGTGAGAATACCCAGACATATTTGATATAATTTTTTCAAGAACAGGGCTCAACAACGCCTAAAATACCTGATATCACTAGGCGTTGTCAAACACCCCACACTTGTGCCTTGCTTGTCCCCAAGCAAGAGAGTTTTTAACAAATTATAATAAAGAATCAAACAATTTTTGACTGTGTTCAGTTTCAAAGTTTATTGCTCTTTTGAGTTAGAGTGGAATAGTTCGCAAAAACATAATTGAATTGTTCTTTGAAATTCATGGCTTTCTAGAGAACCCTTGATTACAAACTTTCTGTCCACAATAAAGTGTACTTACTCATTCAGATTCTAAAGGCCATTAAGGAATTGTCCATGACTTTCGATGTTGTCCGTGTAACGAGCTTTCGGAAATACCATCCCAGACTAGACGATCTTAGGTGGTAAGGTGCATAAATCCCACCCATTTTAGACTTACTGTCTCGAACAACAAAGGCCACAGATTGACTTTTCCTTCCTAAATTCCAATCTTAAAACAGCTCAATCTTCTAAACTCGTAAAACTCAACTTATTTGACTAACTAATAGCATGATCACAATTAAACAGTATTTCTTGAAAAATACTAATGCTATCACAATCACAAACCATTCATTTCAAAATTGCAATTTATTAAAAATTTTGAAAAATATTGCTAAATATTTGAAAAATCGATCATTTCTGCAAAAGTTTCGAAAAGATCTCTTTCGACCGTCCACACCCCACACTTAAAACCGTACAACGTCCCCGTTGTACAAAATTATTTCAAAACAAGGGAGAAAGAGTTACCCCTTTTTGGACGATAGACTGCTTGGTGCTCAATATCATAGGTATAATTGCGTACAAATGGATCCTCGATTTCATATTCTGGAGTTGTAGCGCTACAGTAAACACGCCGGTGGTCGAGACAAGTGGAGGGGGTACGGTGACCCCACACTTGTCTGAGACAACTCCTTCTCAATTCGATATATCATGCATCACTTAACAAACAAATTAAAAACACACATGACAGAAATAAAATATAAACACAAAAATATACCGATGGATGTGTCATAAGTTTATACATATATTCAAAAAATAAAAGAAGAAAGAAAGAAAAAGGTACATCAATCACTGCCAGGCGGTCTGGAGGGACCAGCCTCATGATCGTGGGCCCTAGCTGGAAATGGTCGGGGGCGCTGACCCTGCGCTGATGCAATCTGAAGAAGTACCTCCCCGATCCACTCGAGCTGGTCCTCGATCATGGCAACCCTGCCTGCCAGGTCCTCCTGGTGTGGCTCTGTCGGGGCTGCGGGCTCTGGCTCCGGATCTGGCCTCCTACGTCTCCTGCCAGGCTGAGCATACGCAGGCTGGGGTGCCTGAAGAGGCTCGGTAGGTGCCCGGATGTACTGCCCCGGGCGCTGCAGCTCAATGAGCCGCATCCTCTCCAACGTGCGTGCTGTAGTGCACGATGGAGGTAGAGCAGTCAAAGAAGCCGCCACGGGGGCAGTAAGGATGCCATAAGAACGGGCCAGGCGGGTAATGAAATACCCCCTGGCTAGTGGGCTGCTGGTGGAGGCGCCGATAGCGTGGGTGGAGAGAGCGACTGCGAGGGCGTATGGGAGCTGGAGGAATTTGGATGGGTCGAGGAGGACCCACAAAAAAGTCATGTCGTCGCCCGACACCTTCTCGCCTCCCTCCCGCTGCATGATGGAGGTGGAGACGATCCGGTGCATGAGGCGGTGGAGTGGGTCCCGAAGATGACTCTCCCTGGAAGCTCCAGCCTCATATCTGACGTTGGATAGTGATGCCCAGACCTCCATGTTGGGAGCCCTGTCCGGTTCCCCCTGAATACAAGACCCGAAGAACCGGGTGAAGTAGCGATGCTGGAGGTCCGCTGGGGTGTATAACCCCACTCGCCTCCCGAACTCCCGGAGGTTGCACTCCCTGTGCTCACCTCCCAAGCGAAATCGTACCAGCCTGGAGCGCGGGTCTCCCGCCCGAGGTGCGAACTGGATAGTGGATATGAACTCCAGCAGCAACTCCGTGTAGACTACGTCCTCGTCTGTGGCCATGATCCTATCCCAGCCGCGGCATGTGAATGATGCCTCCTCGTGGGTCCAGGTACGCTGTAGGAATGGCTCAATCGCGCCCCAGAGCCCAGCATCCCTCAAAATATCTCGATCGATGACGGTCGCCTCAAGGACTCGGCGACGAGTCAATGTGTCTCTCCGTGAAGTGTACTCCACTGAACTGGCAAGCTCTGCGGGGAACTGGAGGAAGGGGTGGTCTGATCTGAACATCATCTGCAAAAGAAAACACATCGCACAAAACAAAAAATTTTGCGAAATTAGTCCTTTTCCTCCCCACCGCACCGCGGCGCGGCGTACGGCTGTTTCCAAACCCCGATCCAAAATCTCAGTTTAACCTGCTAGAATTCAATCCAATCACACCACAAGGTAGCCTAAGTGTCGACTAACTCATTTAGGGTCTCTATTTGGCAAAACAAACACCCTATGAGCTAGCATTAGCGATTCTAGGTTTTGAACTATTTTGGGCAAATCACTAAAATTAACTACCTAATCGCTAGTTTTAACGAGTAATAGATAGCTAGAATGGCATACCTTGGTAGTAGAAACACAATAAGTAAGAAAAATCGCAAGAAATTTTCAATAACCAGAGCTCCGAGTCGCGTATGGGTTATGCGAGCCGCGGCTTACCTTATAAAGGAGAAAACCAACTGATCGTTTACCGCGTCGCGGGTTTGCTCTTTCCGTGTCGCGCGTGTCCCAATCAACCCCTGCGCATCGGGTTGGTTTACGATCCCGCGTCGCGTAGTTCGAATTTCCGCGGCGCGGACTTCAAAAATTTCAAAACTTCTCAAATGACCCCACACTTATTTCAAACCACTAGTACCTGCAAAAAGATTGATGTATTTTTTTTTGTATTTTTTTTTAAGAAATATATCCTAACTTATGACACGATGGGTTGCCTCCCAACAAGTGCTAAGTTTAACGTCTTCAGCCAGACGTGGTACTCCTACTACAGCTACGGTGGATCGTACACCATTTGTTTCTGCTGCATTTCTACTTCCACCGTCCTTTCGCTGACCCACTGCCCTTCAAACTTTCCTGGGTCGAATGGCTTGTCGGTCCTTCTACTGCTGCCCAGTCGCTGCCTTCTGATTAACTCTCGCGAGTGCTTGGAAGTAGCTTTGAACCTCCAAGCTCGATCCTTCCTTCTGTATCTCTTCAAAGTCAAAGGCTTGACATGAAGCGCGCCCAGTGTCGCTTCCAGTAGTTGTGTTGTGCCTCGTTTGTTGCTCTCATATTGCGTGTTATCTTCAGGTTGCAATTTTGGCTTGCAGTACCAATAAAAATTTTCCAATCGAATGGGATCGGAAGGAAACATATTAGGATGCTTCCATACGTCCTCATCGATGGTGTTTATCACATCTAATTTTCCATTCATGAATGGATCATGGGTGGTGCTACAATCATGTTTATTGTTTTCAAATATCAATTCGTCAGCATCAACTTCTTGATCATCGTCCAACAGGTGGATCGGGACCAAGAGTGAGTGACTGGTTTGATCTGATGGTGGTACAAAGTCACCCATCATCAGGTCCTTATTTTCAAATTTCTCAAAATTTTCAAAAATTATAGGGTCAGGGGTAGTATTGTCATCTACACCCCCTTCCTCAATAATATCAAAAACTTCAACAATTTTGGGAGTCGTTGGGCTAGGGTCTGTACTGTCACTTACAGCCCCCTCCTCAACATCCTCATCAACCAAATTATCTGGTGATGGTATGGGTTCACACATCACCAGATCATCATTATTAACATTTTCAAAAATGTCAAACATATCAAAAGCTGTTGAGTCAGAGGTAGCATTGTCACCTACAACCTCTTCCTCAACAACATTTTCGACCATCTCAGTGGTCTCTTGACTTTCCCACGGTGTATGCCCTTCCATCACATATTCAGGTGATGCAAGTTCACACACATTATCATTGGTATGAAAATCACTCGCCTCCGGTTCTGGCGAAGGTGGTGAACAATTCCAACTTTCCTCTAACTTATCTAAAGAAGCTTGCACTTTTTCAAGAGCTTCATCCTGGTCCTTCTGCTCGTGGTAGTTGTTATACATGAATACCCAAAGTTGGGCCAAAGTTACAGAATTCTCAGGATGAGATGACTCCTCGGTCCGCCATCCATTGTCATCGAATGATCCATTATAACAATCATCCTCGTAATAGGTGTCGGCCGGATTTTCATAATAATCATACTGATCTGGGTACATGTAATCACCCATTATAAGGATGTACACATACCAAAAATCAGCGAACTAAAATTAAACATCAAAAATCAGAAACTAAACCCTACAGATCACCTAATCTAAGCGCACAGCTCCCCGGCAATGGCGCCAAAATATGACACGCCTTGGTCGTCGTGCGGTCAAAAATAAGAGTAAAATACCTAACACACACTAGTACAGTGGTAGTCAGGGTCGATCCACAGGAGCTTCGTGGTTAGACTAGATGAGAGATTACCAACTAATAGTGTCACAGCTATAGTCGGAGGATCTGGTTTCTATTTTCCTAATCACTAGCAATTGAAACAATAAGCAAACACCAAAGCCAAGCTAAGCTATGTCCAAAGGACCTAGTCACTTTCTGAAATCAGAAGTACATCTCTGAATCAGAAGCAATCAAAGGTATCCAAACTAAGAAAACCGAGCAAAGCATAAACTAGCTACTAACTAAAGTCCTATTGAACAGTTATTAGCCAAGGTTTAATGCTTACAAAATAACCTAATCAGCTACTGAATTCAACCAAGGAAAACAGTCCCAATAAGGTCCAAACACAATTCAACACAAACAATCAAACACAATCATCCAAAAACACCGAAATGTTAACATAAAATGTAACCGAATGATTCCAATCACCAAATCCGAATTCCAAATACAGAATCAGTAACCAAATGTTTCTAAACAGAAACCTAAGAGCTCAAAGTCAGTGGTTGTCACTCCCAAAGACTTTAGCTACAAAACTACTTGCTACTAAAAAGGAAATTAACTCAAAAATCATAAAATACCAATTGAGAGTCTTCTGAAATGAAATCCTGGAGCCAAAGAGCTTCAAGGTCGATTTTACACCTGGGCCTTTGCTAGGGTTTTCGGCTGGAAATGAGTCTATTTATACTTGCAAATTTCCCGCAACCGCGCCGTGCAGAATTGAAATCCGCGGCGCGCGTACTTATCTTTCCCCGTTTCTTCGGAATTTAAATGTGTTCCACCGCCTTAAGCCCGCGTCGCGCAGATCATAGATCCGCGGCGCGCGTACGAGTTCTCTTGATTTTTCATTCCTTCCCAACTTCTTCCTTTTGCACGCTTTTAGTCCCTGTTTCTATCCTTTTTCTCCAAACAAGTCCTGGCACGAAAAGTGAGAATACCCAGATATATTTGATATAATTTTATCAAGAACAGGGCTCAACAACGCCTAAAATACATGATATCACTAGGCGTTGTCACTGGTGTAACCCTAGGAGGCTATATAAGGAACCCCCTGGGCACCCTAAATCCCACGCCACCATCATCTCTCTGTTACTCTGCTGGACTGATTTCTCCATAGCTTGGTGTGACTTGCATTTAAGGTAGGATTCTTTTGCTGCTTGCTTCAAGGATCATAAGATCAATATGTGTAGGTGGTTATGATAATATGGGCGCGTATTATCATAATCACAGGATATGTATTGAGACTGGTGGAATCGTAAAGGAATTATGGTAATCTGGTGGGTAAGGGTTTTGAAGAAAGTAGTAAGGATAACATAGGAGTTATATGCCTATGCAATAAGAACAAGTAAGATTATAAGTATTAAAAGATAATGCAGTGGATATATACCATTTAGTATGGTAAAGTAAAAGGAAATCAACAAGATAGTTAATACTCCTTAGACAGGTTGAAAGGCAATAAAGTATATGTCTGCAGAGACGAGAAAAAGTATAAGGGCAACTTAAAGAGGAATTATGGTTATTGATTACCTATATAAGAGTTGTAAGACTCTTACATGGAGGATGAAAATTATTAGTAGAGTGTATTAATAGTACATAAATTTTGTAATAATAAAAGAGTGGTAAAAAAATAATAAAAAAAAGAGTTTAATGTTAACAAGTGGTGTGCTTCGGGCATAACCATTTAATTCAGAATCTTATCTAAAAGTCATGTGAATATTAAATACATAAAGGAAGCAAGATACCATTGTAGGACGATAAGATTAAAATGATGAGAAAAGCTAAAGATGGAAGATGACAAAGCTAGAAAAAAGTGGAAGACTAAGGTGGTGTTTGTTTTTGGAGAGGTAAAATCTCTTTTGTCTTTTTCCATGTCTGCGGAAGAAGATATGGACCAAAAGTCTTTTTCAATGTCTTCGCTCTTCATAAAAAAAATTGTTTGTTTTTAATGTCTTTTCGAAATCATTCATTCTAACATCAATTTTAGTTAAAATAAACCCGGGAGGGATGGGAGTGGGGTGGGTAGGTAGTGGTGGGTGGGGGTTGGTGGTATGGGTAAGGGTGGGGTGGGTGAGGGTGGGGGTAGGGGTGGGGGTGGGGTGGGGGTGGGGGTAGGGGTGGGTGGGCAGGCGTGGGGGTAGGGGTGTGTAGGGTGGGGTGGGTTGGGGTTAGAATGGGATGAGGTGAAGTATATTTGAAAAGTTTCGAAAAGAGGTTTGGAAAGCTAAAAAATTTGTCTTTTTGAAAAAGAGGTGAAAAAGTCTTTTTTAGATCTTTTGTATTCTAGAAAACAAACGGTCTTTTTAAAAAAACGTCTACCCTCCCGCAGATGTTTTAGAGGAAAAAGACTTTTTGGGAAAAAACAAACACCCCCTAACTTCTAGGTTTGAACAAAGAAGATAAATAAAAGTGTCCAAATATTGGACAATTGATCGAGTCATAAATATAGTGGTGAGTTGAGTAATATGACAAATTAAGAATGATGAATGGGAAATTGTTAAATATTATGATATTTTAAGTAAATTGCATTATTATAATGTGATTAAACGAATATTAATTGAGAATTAAAGGTTGAATGCCTAAATAAATGTTAGGCAAGAAATTCAAGATGAAACAAATGATGATGATAATTAGAAGAATATAATGAAAGACTTTAAAGAAAATGATGATAAAATATTGGTTATTAGGAATTAAATTCCGCAACCAAATGAATGAAGTATAAGAAGAAATACCAATAATAAAAGAGTATAATGATGTATGTTAACTGAAGAAAACTATAAGCATGTAAGGAAAATGACTAAAGGTCATAATCAATATGAAGTAAAGAAAAAGAGTAAATGTCCGAATAAGTAGTAGACGGAGAATTAAAGATAATATAAGAACTATAATAAATAGACAGGAAGTTACTACTTCGAATGGGAATGATGGGTAAAAGTATCCAAAGATTGTGAGAAATGGTTAGTACATGGCTAGTAACCATGAAATACAAAGAAGTGTATATATGTTTATACGTGCTTATAAATATAAAAGAATGAGTAAGTTTTGGGACATATATACAATGTATAAAAGTATAAAGGTGGTTATGAAATAGGTGTTCTAATTAGAATACTATAAAGTATGAAGCAAAAGAGTAAAATAATGTATTAGGCTTATTGCCTCGAAATACAAAAGAACGAAATATGATGAGAAAATAAATGGCAGTTGTGTATCCCCTAAAGATACATAAGAAGTAAGTTTTATATGAAATATGAAATATATAATGTTGTAAAGAAATATATAGTGTAAAGAAGTGGAGTTAAACGAAAGAATAATATAATGTGTTAGGCATGTAGCCTTATGACACATAACAGAGATGGTAAAAGGTGTGACGAAATAAGTTTGGGCTTAAAGCCAAGAAAATGTATGGAAAATGAGTGGGATACAAAGGTTTAATAATTATGAAAGAAGGGTCATACTATATAAATACGAAAATAGTGTATGTTAAAAGAGTACAATGAGGAAAGGAAGTAAATACTTGAATTGGTAAACAAATGGTAAAATGGTGTATTTGGGTAAGTAATTGACGAGTCAGAAAAGAAAATTTTATAAAAAAAATTATATTATGATGTATCTAAGTAAGGAGAAAGAAAAATATATGAAAAGTGTAAAAAGTATGAAAAGATGAATTGTCGTACACAAAATGTATGAGACTTTATAAGTCGTTTGGAAAATTGAATCAATTATGGTAACCAATTGAAAGGGCGATGGAGAACAAATGAGTATGAGATAAAGTGTTAAACTAAGCACTAGTGTGAGAAATAAGAACGACAAGAAAGTACTAAAACATAAGTAATATCATGAGAATGGTACACGGGGTACCTGAAAAGATGAAAAGTTTATTTCTAAAAGTATTATAAGAAAGCTGAAACATGAAAAAGACATGATTATATTAGTAAGTGTAATGAGTAAGTGAGACCGAAATCTCATAAATAATAAAGGAGGATGAAAGAAGTATCTCGGATTGCTAATATGTCGAAATGTGAAAATAATACAAGTAAAGAATGATACAATACATAAAGTAATGAAAGTAATACATATAATGTATAGGAAATAAGTAAGAAGTATGTGAAAGTGAAATTTCATAAATTATGAAATAAGAAGAAAAGTGATAATTGAATCATTAAAAAAAGTCAAGATGTGAAAGTAATATATGTATAGGATAAAATGAGACATGTATTTATAGAAGGTAATACATATAGATTACAGAGCAGAAAAGACAATAATCTATGGTGAACATATGGAAACTAGTGGGAAGTAAAAAGAAGTATATAATTTCGTAATACAAGTGTCAAGAGTAGAAAATAAGGAAGTTGACAGAAATAATGGGTCAACTTCAACAGTAAAACTGTACAAATCTACAAGGCCAAAAATTATGTATCATACATAGAAAGAAACCTACGGACGTCTAGTTTCTAAAATAAAAAGTGGTACATCGTTTCGACAGTTTTAGAGTGGGGTATGCAGATTCTCGTGAAAGATATACTGTTTCGACAGATTTTGTCCCAAACAGAAAAGTGAGGATGTAAAGTGTAACGAAAGGAAGAAAATGTAATCCTTATAAATGGAAATGAACCAAAAGTTGTTAGTAGATGAAATGAAGAATAAACTTGAAGTTTAAAAGATTTAAAGAATAAAATATGTAAAAAATAAGAAGTTGTAAAACTTCTAGAAAGAAGAAATAGTAATAAATTATCTATGTAATAATGAACGAGTAGAGGAATGAGAAAAAGAGAAGAATGAAAATAAATGAATAATATTATAAGTAAAGAGTGAAAAGAATGAGGAGGTGTTGTAAAACAAATTTGCTTAAGTAAAAGGTCCACTAAGGGACAAAATTTTATAAGAAAAGATTTAGCGTAGATATGAATTTTGTATAAATACAAATTATGTTTAATTGTATCTGGAAAAAGTTTTATAAGTAAATAATATGATTAGTATAATCTCATATGTTTTTGGTAAATATATGAGAAGAATTACAAAGTAGACTGTTATTTTTTATAAAACTATGAAAGTATGAAACTACTTTGTAAAATAAGTTTCACTAAGAGATTTGTATATGAATGAAATGAGGTAAAAAAGGAATGTAATTAAAACATAGAGTATGAAGTATGAGTGAGCGACTAAAAAGTTGAGAAAATGGATAAAATGACCAAAAGGGTATTTTGGTCATTTTTAAAAGGATTATATATGTTATGATAAGAATTCTGAATATTATAAGGAAAAGAGGGTAAAATAACCAAAAATATATTTTGGTTAAGTGTATAAATGTAAATTACTAAAAGGATATTCGGATGAATATACCTATTACAAGAAGAAAGATTAGAAGTGGGATAATCTTTAAAACACAAATTCCTGAAAACTATTCAGAAAGTTACGCATCTTAAATAAAAGATTTAAAAGTTGAGGGAGTAAAAGTGTTGTCGCCAAATATTCTAAGTAAGTGCGGAATAAAAGATTGCGGAAATTGAAAGTCCGAAATTATGAGTTTCGGAGAGGGACAAGTCCGAAGACTTGAGATGGATGCGGAATTATAAATAGAAGTTAATACTTAGAACAGATCTTAATAGCTCAACAATAAACAGTAAAGATAGACATTTAAGTAACTTGGAAATATAAATACTTAAAGTAAGAGTATTAGAAATGAGAGAGAGAGATGAGAAATGCAGATGATAACATAAGAGTTGATGGAATGAGATAATGTATTAATAAGAGAAAGTGTTACATAAAGTCTCTCAAAACCATGAGGACTGAAGATGAACTTGGTCTCCCTTTTATAGACTAAGGGAGGACCTTCTGGTAATAACCTATGGACTGAAGAGGAGACAACACGTCTCTCTTCAGTCAGATAAGAAAGGTAAATCTATTATTATAATACAATGTCAGACTAGGGTGGCTTGTCTATAATTTAATAATGCTCTAAAGTACAATAGACATGCTTCTAGATGACCACGCTTGATCTAGTCTAATCATAACCTATAAGTTGACGTGCTTATCCTTTGCCTTATCTCTTAGATATTCTTTGGTCTTCAGTCTTCTTTGTTGAATGCTTAAGTGTGATATTTCCAATGATATATTTATGTTGACAGTCCGAAATCCTGAGTGGATTTCGGAGTCCTGGCTGATGTTATCAGAGTGTATCTGGAAATAGTTATGCATGTTCTGACTTTCTGACTTGGTTCTGAGTATGATCTTCTGAGCTTAGTTTTCTCAGTAAAGTTACTGAGTTTCTCCGAAAGAACGGAGTCCGAGATTCAATACTGAATTTCAGATAGAAACAGGTAATCAGAGTACAGATTATCAGAGGCAACATATATGATAAAATATTGTTCATTACTTAAAAGCATTTAAGTGAAAATAAGTTCATTCCATCAATATAGAAAGTTTGATCATACAACTCCAAAACTTATCAAACTACGAGTTGGTCAACGATAATTAGCACTAACAATTCCCCCTTCGGTGACCAAACGAGGGTTTTGATTCAGTATCGTTGATCCAGTATTCCTTGTTTTACAGCAAATCTCCAAAATTTTCTGACTTCCAGAAGCCACTTCATTCTGATGAGGAGTTCTTTCTTGGCTTCTGGGTCTGAGGATTTTGATCTTTCCACAGCTATGATGTACTTGTCTAGCATACTATTGGTAACTCTTCTGAGTTGGTCAGCACGAAGAAAAAGAAATTCTTTTTCATTCTTGTACACTAGGCCAAGTTCTGGATCGAAGGTGGCACCTTTCTTCCAGTTTGATCTGTTGTCTGGCATAGACAAGTCAGGTTTTGGTATGATTTGCGGTTCCGGATGATCTTTGATGATTTTGTACATTTCTGCATCATTGTAGCAGAATTCCTCTACTAAACGATGTAGAAATCTTCTCGCTGCAACGTAAGCTTCTCTGGCGACTTGATCTTCTTTATGAGACAGCTTCATGGTTATCGAGAAAATGTAAGCTGGGTTCATATTTCTGAAGTCGACTTCTGTTATCCGAGATATGTTGTTGTAATCACCATTTCTGACAAGCTCAAATTCAAAGAATTCTGCTTTCTGAAAATGTTTCCTTTTAATGCTTCGGACTGCAGTTGCGACTTCATTTGACCAAGTTTCTTCTTGAGGTTTGGTCCATCTCTTGAAGAATTGCAAGTTTCTATCGTAGGCAGCTAGATCTTTGAAAGGTCCTGAAACTGCTGAGAGGTTCAGAGTATACTTATATTTTTCTGCTTTGGGGGCCAGAGGAAGATCCCAGTTGTATTCTTTTGATGGGGGAGGATTGTATGATTTGAAGGGTTGAAAGTCTGAGTCGGTTATTAGTCGATAATTGGTGTTTGAGTAGATGGAATTGCTGGGACCAATTGGATCAGCTTGATATTGATCATGTTCCGACTCGTTGCTAAATTCTTTAGCATGTTCATTGTCTTGATCATCAAAGAATTTTGATTTTCTTTCCTTGATCTCTGGTGGATCAGAATCCTTGATTGGTGAGTACACAAAGATTTCGTCGTCTGAATGATTGGATTTCTGATGAGGTGATTTCAGAAGCTTTCTTCTTAAGTTTCTCAGGGGCCTCACATCGTTTAAGAGAGTGAGGAGGATAAGCATCGACTCCTTCAGTAGAAGTAAGGTGAGAGATGACGGCAGGGTGTGCTGGATCCGCCAAATTCAAGAGTTCTTTAGGTAGTCTTCGTATTTCCCCGAATATGGGGTCCGTTTTGGCAGTGTATGGTTTAGCCTTAATCATGACCAGTTTGTCGTCTGCTGATCTTGGATCAAGAAAGGCAAGGTCAAGACTCTGATATATGTGCTCGATGCATATAGCCCAAAAACGTGCAGAGTGAATTTGACCTGTGGGTTTTAATGAGGAAGGTACATAATTGATGAAGTCATCAAATAGTATTCCGGCGTAATCGACTTTTCGACCGGAGTAGAGGCTCCAAAGAAGTGTCATAAGACGTTTGTTCAGTTGGTCTGTACCACCCATTTTGCCGGTTAGGCACTTAATGATGTAGTGTATGGGACATTGCCATTAGGGGAGATGTGTCCTTTAGACATATGAAAGAGTTTCGGCAAGTCATACACATAACCCATGTTGTAGATCATAGACTTAAGATCACCATCGGTTGGTTGGTCAAAGGTGGAGGTATGGTAGGGGAGGTTTAGGGCTTGCGCGAAGGTTTTCTTGTCGAGGACGACATGGTGATCATTGTGCAGGGCGATGGCATAACCGCTGTCACATTTTGTGGCAGAGGAAACTCCTTCCTGTAAAAGAGAGAGTGGAATGGAGGGAGGGGGATGAAAGAAAGCTTTTGCCGGTGTGTGTCTCGAGAGTATGTGAATTAGAACTTGCAGGTGTGGCTTGTAGGCTTTGAGATCGTCTAAAAGTTGAAGATTGGATACAGCGATATTGACAGTGTCGGTATCGCTTCTGGAATGGGAAGCCATTGAGGAGATTTGAGGATTGACCGGAGGGAGAAGTTTTGAGATTTTATGGTTAAAGGATTGTAGACGGTGGTGAGAGAGGATTAAGGAGAAAGGGGGTTTATATGAAGAGTGTGAGAGATCAAAAGGAAGGGAATGGTTATAATATTTCGAAAAAGTGAAATGAACCGCCGGTTTGCGAAAAAGAAGGGACGTGTGAACAGTTGTGTCAGAAAATGGTATTCTTGACATTTAATGCAATGAAATGATAAAAGAGGATGGTCCATTAAAGGACGGACATGTGTGACAGAGAGAATATCCGTTGGAGAAAAATGGATCGTGTGGATTTTAATAATTGGGAAATAAATGTATTTCGTATTTAATTTTTATTCCACTATTAAATGTGTCATGACGAGATGTCGTGAGTACTGATGAGAGTTCTGACTTGTTCAAAAATGAATGAGAATTCTGATAGATTAGATCTATGGAATCAGAGAAAGGAGTTTGAAATTCGGAGTCGAATTACTTTTCGGAGAAGTTGGTATTTCTGATAAAAAGGTATCAGAAGTAGCATGTACAGGAGGGTTCTGATTGTGTCTTGAATAGCGAGAGTCAGAGGAAGATTGAGTGTCTGAATATGAAGTTCGGAGAAGACTTGTGGAAAATATAACTGTAGAGTTGTCACGTCAGTGCTGTAAAGAGGGGTATTGGTGTTGTCTGTCTGTAACAATTAGTCAAATCATGTATCAATCTCTATGTTGTTAATCTCGAAGTGATGATGTGTCGTGAGATGAGGAAGTTTGAGATATTATAAAAGGAGGTTTGAGGTGAGCATGGAAGTCATTCGAAAGGGGGTTAGATGTTAGGTATGGCAGGGAGACGTCCATTTAGTCGAGATGAGAAGGTTGAAGTGAGGATGCATGATGGGGAGTTTGCGGGTGCTGTTTTTGGTGGTGTGATCAAGTCTGTATGGAACAATCGATATGAAATAAAGATGACAACTTTGACTGACGGATCTACTGGTGGTCCGTTGAGTGTACATGTCGATTTTGCGTATCTTCAGCCGGTGCCTCCAAGGGTTTTGATGGAGTTTAAGCAATATGACTTCGTGGAGGTATGGTATCGTTGTGGATGGTGGCCAGCTGCTATTTCAAGGAAGACACCATTCAACCAGTTCCATGTGGTGTTGGTGGATGGAACTAGGTTGTTTGTAGATGAGTCTGAACTAAGGATTCATCAGAGGTACCATCTCGGAGAGACTCCGATGTAGCAGTACTATAAACTCTGATGAAGAGAGGTAGAAAATGGGGAAAATTAGTTATTTTGTGGGTAGAATGTCTTTTGTGTTTGAAGGTTTGATTTGTATTTTTCTGGATATGATTGTATCTTTTCTTTGATGGGTGCATTAACTGCCCACTAGGGTCATTATGACCTCTAAGTAAATGAATTAGGGTAACCGAATGGGCATGTTGGTTGGTTATAAAAAGGAGTTTTCGTCCAATTGTTTAACGACGCAAACTTAACACGTAAATTAGCTTATCCTTTCTTGCTTTCAATCATGGCTCGTTTCTTCTTCAAATGTTTCGATGAGGTAGAGGTGAAGTTGAGAACTGGATATTTCGCTGGTGGTTTCTATGAGGGGGTAATTACAAGGACTTGGAAACGGCGATGTGAAGTGCAGCTGAGATGCTTGCCGGATAATACTACTGGAAAGATGATGATTGTGCGTGTCAAGTATGGTCTCCTTCGTCCTATCCCACCAACTGTGGTAGTTGAGTATAAGGTTGGTGACTATGTCGATGCATGGGATCGACAGGGATGGTGGGCTGGAGTTGTTGATAAAGTGATTGGTGATGATGTTTATGACGTTGTGCTGCTGGATGGGAAGATGGTTCGTGTGTGTGATTTGTCTGTACGAATCACACAGAGCTTTGTGTATGGACATCCTCCAAAGTGGCAGTACAACAAACATTAGGAGGAAGGGGAAATGGATCATCTTTTGTTTTTAATGTTTTGTAAGCGTCTTTGTGTAGTGGAATCTTAAGTCATATACTTTTGAGATGTTTAGAAATATGACTTAATTGATTCAGTTAATGTAATGTTTCTATATAAATGAATCGTAAGTTTGGTGTTTTATGCGTGTGTTGATAATATGTGCTTTTATGAAGTTATCATGAGAGTTATCGGAATGTTTAAGAAAAATCGGAAGATTTAGAAATTCTGAGAAAAATCGGAAGGTTTAGAAATTCTGAGATAAAAATCGGAAGGTTTAGAAATTCTGAGAAGAGTCAGAAGTATGAAAAATCAGGAATAAATCAATCATACTCTAAAGAAGTCAGAGTCAGGATTTAGCATACCTAATTTGTCCAGAAAATTGTTGAATTTAGTGGAATCTAAGGCTTTTGTGAATACAACAGCTACTCGATCATCGGTAGGAATAAAGTATAATTCGATGTTACCTTCTAAAATTTGATCCTTAATGAAGTGATATATTAGATCAATGTGCTTTGTCATAGAGTGTTGAATAGGATTATGAGAGATAGCAATGGCACTCTTGGAGTCACAGTAAATCGGAACTTGTGGGAATCGGTAGCTGTAATCTAATAGCTGAGTCTTCATCCAGAGAACTTGTGAGCAACAGGTGGATGCAGCGACATATTCGGCTTCTGCTGATGATAAAGCAACACAGTTTCGTTTCGTAGAGGACCAACTGACTAACCTTCCACCAAGGAATTGACAGCCTCCGGATGTGCTTTTCCGATCTAGTTTACATCCAGCATGGTCTGAATCCGTAAACGCTTGAAGTTTGAAGTTATCTCCGATTGGATACCATAGTCCCATGGCTTTAGTTCCTTTTAGGTATTTGAAAATTTGTTTAACTGCTGACAAATGGGATGCTTTCGGAGCAGCTTGATATCTCGCACATAAGCAAGTTGAGAACATAATATCGGGCCTACTGGTAGTTAAGTATAGTAGGGAACCTATCATTCCCCAATATAATTTGTGATCAACCGGCTCGCCTTCGGGGTCTGCAAAGAGTGTGTGATTTGTGGAGATTGGAATCTTGGTAGTGGAGCAATTTTCAAAATAAAATTTCTTTAGAAGTTCATTTGTGTATTTTTCTTGATGTATGAAATTCCTCGTGTTGTTTGTTTGATTTGAAGGCCTAAGAAGAAGTTTATTTCTCGATTCATACTCATGTGAAATTTGTCTGTCATCACTTTTGCAAATTCATCGACCATTGCTTGATTAGTTGATCCGAAGATAATATCATCCACATAAACTTGTACGATCATGATGTGATTTTAAAGGGATCGGACAAAGAATTTAGGATCAATGACTCCTCTTCTGTATCCTGATGAAACTAGAAAGGTTGATAGTGTTTCATACCAAGCTCTTGGTGATTGTTTTAAACCATATACAGCTTTATTCAGGCGATACACATGATTGGGTCGAGATAGATCTTCAAAGCCAGGAGGCTGTTGAAGATAGACTGTTTCTTGGAGATCACCTTGAAGAAATGCACTTTTAACATCCATCTGATGTACAATGATGTTCTTATGTGCGGCATAGGCTAGGAAGATCCGAATGGCTTCTAGTCTTGCTACCGGTGCATATGTTTCGTCATAGTCAAGTCCTTCGATCTGACTGTAACCTTTGGCTACTAATCTGGCTTTGTTTCTGACTACAGTGCCCATGTCATGAAGTTTGTTTCGGAATACCCATCTGGTACCTATGACTCTATGATTGGAGGCTCTCGGAACAAGATCCCAAACTTTATTTCTTTTGAATTCTGACAGTTCTTCTTGCATGGCTTTGATCCAATCGTCGTCATCTAAGGCATCGAGGACTGTCTTAGGTTCGATTTTGCTGATAAAAGCGGCATAGTGACATTCATCCTGAATTGATTTCTTTGATCTTGTTTGAACTTTGGATGAAGGATTTTCGATGATTTGGTTCGGAGGATGACTCCGAGTCCATTTGTGTAAACGTGGAAGAGATGCTGGGTCGAAAATAGGAGGAGAGATATCTTGGATGAAGTCAGTGTCATCAGTAGATGTGTTTTGAATTTGTGATTCTTCGACAGATGTATTTTCATCGGTTTCAAGTATAAGGATCGGTGAATTATTGATTATAGCATCAGAAGAGTGAGCTATAACATTTTCTGAAAGGATGTCTGCTGATGAAGTGTCTTCTGAAGGTTGATGGTCCCCCTCGGATTGAGGAAACCCATCAACATGTGTAGGGAGTCTCGACTCCCCCTCAGAGGTTGCTAAGTGAAAAGGTTCCTTCTGATTCTGAAGACTAGGAGAGGGGTACTGAGGCTCCCCCTCGATTATTGGAAAGTTTATCGGAGGGTCTGCTTGATTTTCAGATGTGGTAGGTTCTGAGGAAGTGGTTGGTCCTGATGCTGAGATGATTTGCTGAATTGCATCAGGAGAATGGAAAACTTCGACTTCTTTTGCTGTTTCAGATGGATCAAAGAGTAAGTCGTAATCAATTTCAACTGTATGAATGGATCGATGTCCCACTGGAACATCATTTTCCATTACATATAGAATATCTTGATTCTTCTTTCTCCATTGGTATTGATCGTCGAATTCTATATCAAAACTTTCTTCTATAACTCGTGTTCTTTTGTTTAGGACTCGATAGGCTACAGATTTTGATGAATATCCCATGAATATTGCTTCATCACTTTTGGGTGCAAATTTTCCCAAGTGATCTTTGTTGTTTTTAATGAAGCATCGGCAGCCAAATATATGAAAGAATTTAACATTGGGTTTTCTCTTGTTTAAAACTTCATAGGGAGTCATCTGTAGTCTCTTGTTGATGATGGATCGATTTTGAACAAAGCAAGCAGTTGATATTGCTTTTGCCCAGAAGGTTAGAGGAAGATTTGCAAAGTTCAGCATTGATCGGGCTGCTTCTACTAGAGGTCTGTTTCTTCTTTCGACTACACCGTTTTGCTGTGGTGTGTATGGTGCTGAGAAGTTATGCTCTATTCCTTTGGATGTAAGAAATTCTTCAATTTGCTTGTTGTTGAACTCGGTTCCATTATCACTTCTGATTCATTTTAAAGAAAGTTGAATCTTAAGTTCGATTGAGGTGATAAAGTTTTTGAGTTTTGAGTAGGTGTCTGATTTTAATCTTAAGAAGAACACGCAGGTGAAACGGGAGTAGTCGTCCACGATGACCAGGATATATTTCTTATGATTTATACTAGCAACTGTTGATGGACCACAGAGACCCATATGAATAAGTTCTAGTGGATATATTTCGTGAGATTTCTTCTTTTGTTTTGTGAGATTTCTTCTTTTGTTTCCCAAATGTGCATGCTGCACATAAGTTTTCGTTGTCAAACCTCAGGAGTGGCAATCCTCTGACCATTTCTCCAGTTACCAACTGATTCATGTATCGGAAGTTGAGATGAGCTAGTTTCCGATGCCATAACCAACTGATTTCGGAGTGAGTTTTTGTTAGTAAGCATAGTCATGGTTTTCAATGAAACATAGTGATGTCTAGAGGGAACATATTGATTTGTGTTGGTGATCGGATTAAACATCTGTCTCTGGTACCAGTCATAATATAGCTGAATTCATTGTCAAATTCAACTCGAAGACCAGTACTGACTAGTTGACCTACACTTATCAAATTATGTTTTAGTCCGAGGACGTAGGCAACTTTCTGAATGGTAAAGTTTCCATTTGTCAGTACACCATAGCCTTTGATGATGCCATTTGCGTCGTTTCCGAATGTAACATATCCTCCAAAACTGACTTCTCTATAATCCCTTAGAAACTCCAATCTTCCGGTCATGTGCATTGAGCAGGCACTATCAATTAGCCATTCATCATCCTGCTCTTCCGTGCTAAAAGCCTGAAAAGTTAAACAGTTAGTTTGGGCATCCAAACTTGTTTGGTCCCATTTGTTTTAGTAGGCATGGAAGATTTGGTGAGAGTTTCTGTTTTAGAGGAGGAATTTGATTCTGAGGCAGGAGATTTTATGATCCATTTTTGAACAAATCTTTTTAATGGTTTTGAGGAGTAGATATTTGTATTTTTGAAAGTTTTTGAAGTGCTAGCCATAATTGGTTCAGAATAGTGTTTGCAACAATGGCAACAAATATTATTTTGTTGTCGTTTTAAAATTTTCGGAGTGATATCAGGACGATGATAGTTCTGAGATCGGGTTCCGATGACAGTTGTCGTTTGTTTGTTTTTGAAGATTTCTGAAAAAGATATTTTTGGTTTCAAGAATTCATTCACTTGCTGCTTAGAAGTGGATGGATCTTGTTGAGTTATTTTTGAATTTCTGGTTAGTGTTGGAAATTCTGAGTTCTAATCCTTTTTTTTGATGGTTTGAAATTGTTGAATGGGTTTGATTTTTGGAGTCGGAAGTAATCCCTTGTGGATTAGGGTTTGATTTTTGGAGTCGGAAGTAATCCCTTGTGGATATACTTTCGGAATGTGGAAGAAGTAGATCTCTGAGTATGACATGGAATGTTGAGAGTTGGATTAGCTTCTGATAGCTTATTAGTGTAGAAGCATTTCTTCTGTTCAAGTCGAGCATGTGATCGAGGTGATCGTAGATCTTTTCTGTTTAGAGTTGGTTTTATTCCTTGTCTGGTTAGATTCTTTCCTTTTCCTCTTTGAAAAATTTCTCTTGGGGAAGAGTCAGATAAAGAATCACTTAAAGAGTCTATCTCTTCATGATTAACTTTAAGATTTTTGAGTGAAGTTGTGATTGGATTTTCTGAAAGACTATGTTGAGATGTATCTTCGGATGACTTGGATTCGGAACACAAGGGTTCAAAAGTCATCTTGGAGATGTCACCAGCATTAGGGTTTTTGATTTTTATTTTTTCAAAATTTTTATTTATAATGATATTGCTTGGGGACTTCTCCATATCAATTTTCTCATCAACTTTTTCTTGGTCAGAGTTTTCCAAGATTTTGGAAGTGTCTTCTAAAAGATAGAGTTGCTGAGAGTTTGATGATGAGCTATTTGTGACCGTGGTCATTTATCTAGGCATGAATGGGACTGAAGATATAGACAATTTACTGATTTCGGCAGTGTCTGCTTCTGAAAAGTATGAGAAGGGAATGTTGACTCCTATTTTTGACTCAGAAGTGGCATTTTCTGATTCAAAATATGGAGTTTCAGAAAAGTTCATGGTTGTGTCTTTATCGTGTTTATCATTATATTCATTTGATGGATATTGAAAGAATGGACTTTTTCTGTTGTATATGGGATAATTTTTATTTGTGGTTTTTCTTGCCCATCCCCAATTGAAAGTATTTTCTGAAGAATTAATATTGGCAGGAGATTTGAAAATTTCAGTTGCATGATACAACTGATCTATTAATTTGTTTAACCTTACATTAGCACTTCGCGCAAAATCCCTTTGTGATGTCAAAAGCTGATTTGAGTTTTCTAACAAAGTTCTAGAGGTTTGTTCGATCTTCAAATCAGCAGTAAGCTTGTCACAAAATAGCTTTTTATCTTCTAGTCTACTTTTTAACTTTAACACCTCGTCATACCCATCATCTCTTTCTTCCAACACACGCTGATATGCCACTAAGGCATCTGCACAAGTGTTAGAAATGTTTTCTAGAGCAGGTTCTAGATTGTTAGAGTAAATTTGATGTGTATGGAGCATATTACGTACCTGTTCTATGATGCTGACACCTTTGCCTGTCTTGTGGTTGACCATGAAGGCATAGTTCTTTGGTGTGTAAGAAGATGAGGATTCTGCGATGTTGTTAGAGTGTTTGGAACTTGTCAGACCTGGGATTGGAGTTTCTTGATTTGCCTGTACCATCATGCATTCTCCAAATCCTTGTCCTCGTTTTCTTTTGTTTTCAAACTGCTCATCATCATCTCCTGAAGACCATATTTCCACATTTCCAGATGCTACGAATGCTTTGACTTCTTCTTTTGCCTTTGGATAATTTCTTGGTGCTCGGCAGTCAGCAGCGTAATGCCATAGACCTCCGCAGTTGTGACATTTGATCACCTCTGATTGTTTCGTTTCAACAGATGGAACTGGGTTAGAGCTTATAGCGGGATGTGGCTTTGTTTTTTCTTGGTGTTGATCTTCCGGTTTCTGGTAATAACGATTGGGATTCTGATGTCCTCTTTAATAGTTGTTTCTGGATTGAAATCCTCCATTTTGGTTGGTGGGACGATAGTTCTTTTTGGTGTTAGAGTAGGATGGTATCCTGTTGAATTTTTAGCTGATCAAAGTGATTTCATGTTGGTATGCTGCTTCTTCGGCTTCGTCGTATTCTGAGTAGTGAGAGTCAGAAGTTTGTACTGGTGCTGGTAGTGCAAGGGTAGGAGATTTGGATTGGATGGATGGTTGGGAGATTGAAGATGATTTGTGTTGCTTTGTTGGAGTTTGGTAGTTTGATGGGTAATAGATTTGTGGTTGAGATGGGTGGTATGAAGGTATGGAGTTTGTTTTTTGAGACTCAATATTTTGGGTTAGAATGATGTGAGGGCTAGTGATGTTTGAGTTGGCTTGTTGCTGAGAAATGTTCTTTGTCTGATGGTTGTGCTCAGCAATTAAGGCTAGAGGTCCTCTAAGTTGAAGTTGCTGATTACCTTTGATGTCCCATTCTTGTCCGATAAGATTGTTGTATAGTCGGTACATGTTGAATGTTTTTAATTTTCCAGAATCTTGAAGAATCATCTTGACGAGTACCCAGTCTTTTCCTAACCCTTCAAGAAATCGGAGATTGATTTCTTGATTGGTTCTTTCTGCTCCTGAACTTAGGAGTTTGGTAACGATTATGGAGAACCGGGTGAATGCTTGACTTAGAGATTCTCCGACAAATGTTGAAAAGTGCGTGTAGTCTGACACACTTGACACCAACTTCTGATCTTTCGCCTCTTCTGTTCCTAGAAACATGTTTTGAAGAAGAACCCAGATCTTCTGAGCTGTAGTACAGTTTTGTATGAGATCGAAGAGTTCTGGTGGTATTCCACATTGAATTTCAGTGAAGGCGATTTGATCATTGTCCATTTTCTCAATGTCCAAGGGGGTTAGCCTTGGTTGAGAAGTGCCACCTTGTGCTTCTTCAGCTGTGTTCGTTCTGGGAGTGAAGGTTGGAAGATGAGGACCTTCCTCAACCGAACGCCAAATGTCTTTGCCTTTGGTTTTGAGATAGTTGCGCATACGAGATGCCCAGCCATTATACTCAGTAGGAATGAGTATGGGTGCTCGATTAGAGCTTCCAACACTGTTTGCAACGTTCAAAGAGTAGTTCATCTGCATTGTGAGAGAAGAGAATTTCGAAATGTTTTTATGAGAATTGTGAGTGAGCTACAATAGCATGCAAAGATCCACAGAGGATTCTAAGGTTGTTGCTTCAGCCAGGGTTTTAAGCAAACTGAACACTTAGAACCTTATAGACAGCTATTCAGGCTCTGATACCAATTTTTGTCGCCAAATATTCTAAGTAAGTGCGGAATAAAAGATTGCGGAAATTGAAAGTCCGAAATTATGAGTTTCGGAGAGGGACAAGTCCGAAGACTTGAGATAGATGCGGAATTATAAATAGAAGTTAATACTTAGAACAAATCTTAATAGCTCAACAATAAATAGTAAAGATAGACATTTAAGTAACTTGGAAATATAAAGACTTAAAGTAAGAGTATTAGAAATGAGAGAGAGAGATGAGAAATACAGATGATAACATAAGAGTTGATGGAATGAGAGAATGTATTAATAAGAGAAAGTGTTACATAAAGTCTCTCAAAACCATGAGGACTGAAGATGAACTTGGTCTCCCTTTTATAGACTAAGGGAGGACCTTCTGGTAATAACCTATGGACTGGAGAGGAGACAACACGTCTCTCTTCAGTCAGATAAGAAAGGTAAATCTATTATTATAATACAATGTCAGACTAGGGTGGCTTGTCTTTAATTTAATAATGCTCTAAAGTACAATAGACATGCTTCTAGATGACCACGCTTGATCTAGTCTAATCATAACCTATAAGTTGACGTGCTTATCCTTTGCCTTATCTCTTAGATATTCTTTGGTCTTCAGTCTTCTTTGTTGAATGCTTAAGTGTGATATTTCCAATGATATATTTATGTTGACAGTCCGAAATCCTGAGTGGATTTCGGAGTCCTGGCTGATGTTATCAGAGTGTATCTGGAAATAGTTATGCATGTTCTGACTTTCTGACTTGGTTCTGAGTATGATCTTCTAAGCTTAGTCTTCTGAGTGAAGTTAATGAGTTTCTCTGAAAGAACGGAGTCCGAGATTCAATACTGAATTTCGGATAGAAACAGGTAATCAGAGTACAGATTATCAGAGGCAACATATATGATAAAATATTGTTCATTACTTAAAAGCATTTAAGTGAAAATAAGTTCATTCCATCAATATAGAAAGTTTGATCATACAACTCCAAAAGTTATCAAACTACGAGTTGGTCAACGATAATTAGCACTAACAAAAAGGTTATTTCCTCTTAAGGAGGGGAGATTATAAGAACCCGAAAATTTTGGTAAAAGTCATAAAACAAATATATGTAAAGTTGGGTTTGAACGAGGGTGTAATAGTAAAATTGTCAAAAAGGGCAAAATGGTCATTTGGCACACAAATGACTTTTATGTAAAGAAAATATAATTATGGGGTAAGAATGAAAGAAAATAAACTTATAATGTTATCAAATGAAGTTCTTGTGCCATTTTGGGAAAAATAGAACTTGAGGGACCAAAGTGTAAAATGGCTAGGTATAAAAAGGAGAAAAATCTTCTCCCAGTTCATAGAACACGGGAGAGACTTCTAGAGAGTGCCAGAGGGAGCTAGGATGATCGGGTCTTGAAGGTTTTGAAGAAATTGGAAGAAATTAACTTGGAATTGAAGAATTCCAAGTCATATAAGGTTAGTAATCTTGTTTTTAGGGTTGTTTAACCCATTTCCCATGAGTGAGTACTGTAGCTTCATGATTTCAGTGGCTAGAGGAGGATTATCCTATGATTCCTAGCCTTAATTGGTGTCTAAATCAATATCTAAACATAGTTCAGCTATTGAAAGTGTTAAAAATCAAGAAAATGAGAATTTGAGCTCAAGAACCCTAACCAACGGGTTTGTAAGAAAAAGTTGGTTTCAATGGTTCTTAATGAGTTTAATATGTCTTAATAGAAGTAATAAATCAGTCCTAGTTGTTAAATTCAAGTAATTTCAGATTTTGGGTAAAGATGTTAAAAATGGAAAATCTTTGGAAAAACTTGGAATCAGTGATTCCATGGTTTAAAAACATGGTTAAATGATGGGTTTTTGGGTTTGAAACTGATTTCAAATGATCTAGTAAGCTATAAGTGTCATAAAGGGTGTAAGAAATCAGTTCCACTACTGAAAATACATTAAAATGATTTTTGGAGTAAAAATGAGTTTTTCGGGAATGATTTCAAGCAAAAGTGATGAAATTGAAGAAACTATGGTTTAAATGTATAAAGGAGTTGTTATTTTAGTCCTAGAATGATTCTAAAACAATTAAGTTGTGTATTAAGAACTTAAGGTAAGGAATTAGTGCAACTGCAGTTTGGAAATTGTCAAATAAGGCAACCTGGTTGCAGGTCGCGACGCGACCTATACCCACGTCGCGACGCGAGGCGGCGCCAGGAGATAAATGCAGTTTTTTTCAATGAGTCTCCTGCCAAGTGAAATTGGATTTTGAGATTTGGGGCTAGACTTATCCGTTTAACCTCAAATTTTAAACATAAGTCCATTATAGTCTAAAACTTCATGGAAAATTGTTAAACCGGGAATACGACCTCCCGAGGGTACTGTAGTAAAATACGTATAATATACGATTTATTTAAAGTTGGTCATTTAAAAGTTATAGACTTGTTATGACCTATATTGGTATAATAAGGACTCCGATGAGTTATAGAGTCAGTTAGAATGAATGTTAATGTATAACATGTTAATTATAGGTTCATGCCAAATGATTATTGGATCACAAAAGAGTATAAATGCAAGGAATGTTTAGTCAATCTACTAGTAGTACATGAGGTGAGTACATGCAGTATTTTTACCCATTCTGGGGTACATGGCAAGTAAGTATATTCAAGATTTCTTATAAAATTTCTATATGTGAAATTATATGCAAGAGTATTATTTCTAATTTGTTTGTGAAAGTATATGCTATTTTTTAAGTTATGTTTGGCCTATGAGCCAATTACGTGAAAGTATGTTTTGGCCTATGAGCCAATTACGTGAAAGTATGTTTTGGTTACAAACCGTATATGTTTTCAAGTATGAATGGGCATATAGCCACAAGATGTTGGAAAGTATGATTTGGCATAAAGCTTAGAATGTTATAAAAACATGTTTTAAATATATGAGTAATATGTGATGAATGTTATAAATTTGGCATCTAGCCATAAAGACAGAAAATGATGAAGTTTGGCACTTAGCCACTATGTATATGTATGTAAGAAATGTTTAAGTAAGCAGAAAGTATTTTGTATGACTGGTATTTGTAGCAAGCAATGTTAGTAAGGGAACCATGCCGTGTTCCACCTACCCGGGTTAGGTATGGAGTCTACTGGGGAAAAAGCCCCATCGCGAACTAGATTTCCTAAGCAACTTCTATGGTGAGGATTGATCTGTTCTTTCTAGCTGTAGAGACTTGGGGTATCACTTATGGTGATTAAAGCCCTAAGTATAAAAATCCAGCAAGTTTATAAAACTAGTCAAAGAAAGTAAGAAAGATGCTAGTTTTGCAAAGTATGTTATGAAATGATTTTGAAAAGTAAAGAGTTATAGTATATTACTACTATAAAGTTTTGAAAGATGTATTATGTTATAAGTTTTTATAAAAAGGTTGGAAAAAGAAGTTAAATGTTGAGTCTAAAACTCATGTAACTCACGAGACATTATTGTCTTACGTATTCTATGTTTTACCATGTATTCCAGGTTAAAATGATATGCTATAATTGGATGAAGTTTAACTGGAGTGGAGCTCGAGTTAGCTCCTATCTTGGACTCAAGGTTTAATCCTTTCTTGCTTACTATGGTTAGTTTTGGTATGGATTTGTGACACCCACTATTTTTAAACATGTAAATTATCGGTTTTTTATAAACCGTATTTTTGTATTCATGTATTTATACGAAAAAACCATAGTATTTGAAAGCAGTAGAAATGGGGTGTCACAAGTTGGTATCAGAGCCATAGTTTAAGCGAATTAGGATTGGATCGTTCCACTCCTAGGCCTAAACTCATGCTATAGGAATGTTAGTTCATGAAAGTATGCTATATGATGTCTTAAATGATTAAGAGATTATGCATCACTTAAAATATGCAAATATATAACACTAAGAAATGTTAAGCTAACGCTTTGATTGAGCAAATGTTTGACCGTTAAGAAAATTGTATGTTATTTTCCATAACTGTCTATATCTGACTATGTTTATGAAGTAATAAGATTTGTAGTATTTATAATGGTGTTATGCAAAGGGAACCAGTGATCCATGAAACCTTGTGGTAATAGCAGAATCAATATGTGTAGGTGGTTATGATAATATGGGCCCGTATTATCATAATCACATGATATGTATTGAGACTGGTGGAATCGTAAAGGAATTATGGTAATCTGGTGGGTAAGGGTTTTGAAGAAAGTAGTAAGGATAACATAGGAGTTATATGCCTATGTAATAAGAACAAGTAAGATTATAAGTATTAAAAGATAATGCAGTGGATATATACCATTTAGTATGGTAAAGTAAAAGGAAATCAACAAGATAGTTAATACTCCTTAGACAGGTTAAAAGGCAATAAAGTATATGTCTGCAGAGACGAGAAAAAATATGACTAAGGGCAACTTAAAGAGGAATTATGGGTATTGATTACCTATATAAGAGTTGTAAGACTCTTACATGGAGGATGAAAATTATAAGTAGAGTGTATTAATAGTACATAAATTTTGTAATAATAAAAGAGTGGTAAAAAAATAATAATAATAAGTTTAATGTTAACAAGTGGTGTGCTTCGGGCATAACCATTTAATTCAGAATCTTATCTAAAAGTCATGTGAATATTAAATACATAAAGGAAGCAAGATACCGTTGTAGGACGATAAGATTAAAATGATGAGAAAAGCTAAAGATGGAAGATGACAAAGCTAGAAGAAAGTGGAAGACTAACTTCTATGTTTGAACAAAGAAGATAAATAAAAGTGTCCAAATATTGGACAATTGATCGAGTCATAAATATAGTGGTGAGTTGAGTAATATGAAAAATTAAGAATGATGAATGGGAAATTGTTAAATATTATGATATTTTAAGTAAATTGCATTATTATAATGTGATTAAACGAATATGAATTGAGAATTAAAGGTTGAATGCCTAAATAAATGTTAGGCAAGAAATTCAAGATGAAACAAATGATGAGGATAATCAGAAAAATATAATGAAAGACTTTAAAGAAAATGATGATAAAATATTGGTTATTAGGAATTAAATTCCGCAACCAAATGAAGGAAGTATAAGAAGAAATACCAATAATAAAAGAGTATAATGATGTATGTTAACTGAAGAAAACTATAAGCATGTAAGGAAAATGACTAAAGGTCATAATCAATATGAAGTAAAGAAAAAGAGTAAATGTCCGAATAAGTAGTAGACGGAGAATTAAAGATAATATAAGAACTATAATAAATAGACAGGAAGTTACTACTTCGAATGGGAATGATGGGTAAAAGTATCCAAAGATTGTGAGAAATGGTTAGTACATGGCTAGTAACCATGAAATACAAAGAAGTGTATATATGTTTATACGTGCTTATAAATATAAAAGAATGAGTAAGTTTTGGGACATATATACAATGTATAAAAGTATAAAGGTGGTTATGAAATAGGTGTTCTAATTAGAATACTATAAAGTATGAAGCAAAAGAGTAAAATAATGTATTGGGCTTATTGCCTCGAAATACAAAAGAACGAAATATGATGAGAAAATAAATGGCAGTTGTGTATCCCCTAAAGATACATAAGAAGTAAGTTTTATATGAAATATGAAATATATAATGTTGTAAAGAAATATATAGTGTAAAGAAGTGGAGTTAAACGAAAGAATAATATAATGTGTTAGGCATGTAGCCTTATGACACATAACAGAGATGGTAAAAGGTGTGATGAAATAAGTTTGGGCTTAAAGCCAAGAAAATGTATGGAAAATGAGTGGGATACAAAGGTTTAATAATTATGAAAGAAGGGTCATACTATATAAATACGAAAATAGTGTATGTTAAAAGAGTACAATGAGGAAAGGAAGTAAATACTTGAATTGGTAAACAAATGGTAAAATGGTGTATTTGGGTAAGTAATTGACGAGTCAGAAAAGAAAATTTTATAAAAAAAATTATATTATGATGTATCTGAGTAAGGAGAAAGAAAAATATATGAAAATTGTAAAAAGTATGAAAAGATGAATTGTCGTACACAAAATGTATGAGACTTTATAAGTCGTTTGGAAAATTGAATCAATTATGGTAACCAATTGAAAGGGCGATGGAGAACAAATGAGTAGGAGATAAAGTGTTAAACTAAGCACTAGTGTGAGAAATAAGAACGACAAGAAAGTATTAAAACATAAGTAATATCATGAGAATGGTACACGGGGTACCTGAAAAGATGAAAAGTTTATTTATAAAAGTATTATAAGAAAGCTGAAACATGAAAAAGACATGATTATATTAGTAAGTGTAATGAGTAAGTGAGACCGAAATCTCATAAATAATAAAATTGGATGAAAGAAGTATCTCGGATTGCTAATATGTCGAAATGTGAAAATAATACAAGTAAAGAATGATACAATACATGTAGTAATGAAAGTAATACATATAATGTATAGGAAATAAGTAAGAAGTATGTGAAAGTGAAATCATTAAAAAAAGTCAAGATGTGAAAGAAATATATGTATAGGATAAAATGAGACATGTATTTATAGAAGGTAATACATATAGATTACAGAGCAGAAAAGACAATAATCTATGGTGAACGTATGGAAACTAGTGGGAAGTAAAAAGAAGTATATAATTTCGTAATACAAGTGTCAAGAGTAGAAAATAAGGAAGTTGACAGAAATAATGGGTCAACTTCAACAGTAAAATTGTACAAATCTACAAGGCCAAAAATTATGTATCATACATAGAAAGAAACCTACGGACGTCTAGTTTCTAAAATAAAAGGCGGTACGTCGTTTCGACACTTTTAGAGTGGGGTATGCAGATTCTCGTGAAAGATATACTGTTTCGACAGATTTTGTCCCAAACAGAAAAGTGAGGATGTAAAGTGTAACGAAAGGAAGAAAATGTAATCCTTATAAATGGAAATGAACCGGAAGTTGTTAGTAGAGAAAATGAAGAATAAACTTGAAGTTTAAAAGATTTAAAGAATAAAATATGTAAAAAATAAGAAGTTGTAAAACTTCTAGAAAGAATAAATAGTAATAAATTATCTATGTAATAATGAACGAGTAGAGGAATGAGAAAAAGAGAAGAATGAAAATAAATGAATAATATTATAAGTAAAGAGTGAAAAGAATGAGGAGGTGTTGTAAAACAAATTTGCTTAAGTAAAAGGTCCACTAAGGGACAAAATTTTATAAGAAAAGATTTAGCGTAGATATGAATTTTGTATAAATACAAATTATGTTTAATTGTATTTGGAAAAAGTTTTATAAGTAAATAATATGATTAGTATAATCTCATATGTTTTTGGTAAAGATATGAGAAGAATTACAAAGTAGACTGTTATTTTTGATAAAATTATGAAAGTATGAAACTACTTTGTAAAGTAAGTTTCACTAAGAGATTTGTATATGAATGAAATGAGGTAAAAAAGAATGTAATTAAAACATAGAGTATGAAGTATGAATGAGCGACTAAAAAGTTGAGAAAATGGATAAAATGACTAAAAGGGTATTTTGGTCATTTTTAAAAGGATTATATATGTTATGATAAGAATTCTGAATATTATAAGGAAAAGATGGTAAAATAACCAAAAATATATTTTGGTTAAGTGTATAAATGTAAATTACTAAAAGGATATTCGGATGAATATACCTATTACAAGAAGAAAAATTAGAAGTGGGATAATCTTTAAAACACAAATTCCTGAAAACTATTCAGAAAGTTACGCATCTTAAATAAAAGATTTAAAAGTTGAGGGAGTAAAAGGTTATTTTCTCAAAGATAAAAGTGTAAGTAAAGAAAAGATAATCGTACTATGTAAAAGCCGAAAAGATTCTAAGGACGGAATCCTCTTAAGGAGGGGAGATTGTAAGAACCCGAAAATTTTGGTAAAAGTCATAAAATAAATATATGTAAAGTTGGGTTTGAACGAGGGCGTAATAGTAAAATTGTCAAAAAGGGCAAAATGGTCATTTGGCACACAAATGACTTTTATGTAAAGAAAATATAATTATGGGGTAAGAATGAATGAAAATAAACTTATAATGTTATCAAATGAAGTTCTTGTGCCATTTTGGGAAAAATAGAACTTGAGGGACCAAAGTGTAAAATGGCTAGGTATAAAAAGGAGAAAAATCTTCTCCCAGTTCATAGAACACGGGAGAGACTTCTAGAGAGTGCCAGAGAGGAGCTAGGATGATCGGGTCTTGAAGGTTTTGAAGAAATTGGAAGAAATTAACTTGGAATTGAAGAATTCCAAGTCATATAAGGTTAGTAATCTTGTTTTTAGGGTTGTTTAACCCATTTCCCGTGAGTGAGTACTGTAGCTTCGTGATTTCAGTGGCTAGAGGAGGATTATCCTATGATTCCTAGCCTTAATTGGTGTCTAAATCAATATCTAAACATAGTTCAGCTATTGAAAGTGTTAAAAATCAAGAAAATGAGAATTTGAGCTCAAGAACCCTAACCAATGGGTTTGTAAGAACAAGTTGGTTTCAATGGTTCTTAATGAGTTTAATAAGTCTTAATAGAAGTAATAAATCAGTCCTAGTTGTTAAATTCAAGTAATTTCAGATTTTGGGTAAAGATGTTAAAAATGGAAAATCTTTGGAAAAACTTGGAATCAGTGATTCCATGGTTTAAAAACATGGGTAAATGATGGGTTTTTGGGTTTGAAACTGATTTCAAATGATCTAGTAAGCTCTAAGTGTCATAAAGGGTGTAAGAAATTAGTTCCGCTATTGAAAATACATTAAAATGATTTTTGGAGTAAAAATGAGTTTTTCGGGAATGATTTCAAGCAAAAGTGATGAAATTGAAGAAACTATGGTTTAAATGTATAAAGGAGTTGTTATTTTAGTCCTAGAATGATTCTAAAACAATTAAGTTGTGTATTAAGAACTTAAGGTAAGGAATTAGTGCAACTGCAGTTTGGAAATTGTCAAATAAGGCAACCTGGTTGCAGGTCGCGACGCGACCTATACCCACGTCGCGACGCGAGGCGGCGCCAGGAGATAAATGCAGTTTTTTTCAATGAGTCTCCTGCCAAGTGAAATTGGATTTTGAGATTTGGGGCTAGACTTATCCGTTTGACCTCAAATTTTAAACATATGTCCTTTATAGTCTAAAACTTCATGGAAAATTGTTAAACTGGGAATACGACCTCCCGAGGGTACTGTAGTAAAATACGTATAATATACGATTTATTTAAAGTTGGTCATTTAAAAGTTATAGACATGTTATGACCTATATTGGTATAATAAGGACTCCAATGAGTTATAGAGTCAGTTAGAATGAATGTTAATGTATAACATGTTAATTATAGGTTCATGCCAAATGATTATTGGATCACAAAAGAGTATAAATGCAAGGAATGTTTAGTCAATCTACTAGCAGTACATGAGGTGAGCACATGCAATATTTTTACCCATTATGGGGTACATGGCAAGTAAGTATATTCAAGATTTCTTATAAAATTTCTATATGTGAAATTATATGCAAGAGTATTATTTCTAATTTGTTTGTGAAAGTATATGCTATATTTGAAGTTATGTTTGGCCTATGAGCCAATTACGTGAAAGTATGTTTTGGCCTATGAGCCAATTACGTGAAAGTATGTTTTGGTTACAAACCGTATATGTTTTCAAGTATGAATGGGCATATAGCCACAAGATGTTGGAAAGTATGATTTGGCATAAAGCTTAGAATGTTATAAAAACATGTTTTAAATATATGAGTAATATGTGATGAATGTTATAAATTTGGCATCTAGCCATAAAGACAGAAAATGATGAAGTTTGGCACTTAGCCACTATGTATATGTATGTAAGAAATGTTTAAGTAAGCAGATAGTATTTTGTATGACTGGTATTTGTAGCAAGCAATGTTAGTAAGGGAACCATGTCGTGTTCCACCTACCCGGGTTAGGTATGGAGTCTATTGGGGAAAAAGCCCCATCGCGAAGTAGATTTCCTAAGCAACTTCTATGGTGAGGATTGATCTGTTCTTTCTAGCTGTAGAGACTTGGGGTATCACTTTTGTTGATTAAAGCCCTAAGTATAAAAACCCAGCAAGTTTATAAAATCAGTCAAAGAAAGTAAGAAAGATGCTATTTTTGCAAAGTATGTTATGAAATGATTTTGAAAAGTAAAGAGTTATAGTATATTACTACTATAAAGTTTTGAAAGATGTATTATGTTATAAGTTTTTATAAAAAGGTTGGAAAAAGAAGTTAAATGTTGAGTCTAAAACTCATGTAACTCACAAGACATTATTGTCTTACGTATTCTATGTTTTACCATGTATTCCAGGTTAAAATGCTATGCTATAATTGGATGAAGTTTAGCTGGAGTGGAGCTCGAGTTAGCTCCTATCTTGGACTCAAGGTTTAATCCTTTCTTGCTTACTATGGTTAGTTTTGGTATGGATTTGTGACACCCACTATTTTTAAACATGTAAATTATCGGTTTTTGATAAACTGTATTTTTGTATTCATGTATTTATACAAAAAAACCATAGTATTTGCAAGCAGTAGAAATGGGGTGTCACACTAAGCATTCCTTATATTGTGTTAGTGATGAGTGTGACAATGATATATGAAATGGAGATGGTTGAAGTATTGCAAGTAAGAAGCCATAAAAAAAAGAGTTTAATATTTTAATTATCTGTGCATGTGCAATATTCTTTTTAGAGATCATGGTTATGTTGAACATTCAGACATAAGTAGACTATATGCTAAATCTATAATGATATGGAGTATAGCTCACCACATTCAACCATATAATTAGGGTATTATTCAACATGGTTGTGTCCAAGGAACAAGATGGACAAATAAAAAGGTAGATGAAGAATTAATCGCTAGAGGCAAAGAAAAAAGAATTTGAATATGGACTAAATATAAGAAACAACAATTTATTTTTCTCGATTCTTTATTATAGTATCCAATTATAAGTATCCATAACTATTTTATTTTAATAACATGTTTTGAAATTTGTTCCACTATAGCAATAGATTGTTGGTTCCCACTGCATGCTTCCTCAAAACTGAGTGCATATTACTATTCCTAAGGTCTCCCATATCAGTTATTAAAATTCATGGCAACAAAAGCATCCAAAGAACATGTTTGATGGTGAATAAAAACTTCAAGTTACTTAATGCATGATTAATGTTCATAGAGGGACAGGAATGTTGTGGCAAATAGCTATCTGAATAATGTGAATGTAAAATCATACAAGTGATGAAAACATTGGATAACTGTTACATGTCCTTTTGTCATTGTTGTTATACTCAAATCCAGCCAAATCCTCTATATACTCAAGAGCACATCTCTCTCAACTCATATATTAACTTATGTTAAGCGAACCAGTTACAAATTTGTTCCTTCAACTATATTTATATGCGTTTTAGTATGATAATCATCTCGTGTTCCATTTACCCCTTCTGGAGCAATGGTCTCGTTTTCCTTTATATAATTTGTAGTTATTTTCTTTTGATCTTTAATAATAAGGGTGGTTATCCATCTTTGAATGCCCTATCTTCCATGAAATCACATGTGCTTTCTGTCTCTTCACTTATCTTCTTTCCCTTCCCTTTTTCCCTTCCTTAAACACATGAAAATGATATTTCCTATCCATTTTTAATCAACGTGATATGGGTTCTTCTATTTATTGTCGACCTTGAACTTGCAGTATCTTGAAGAAGATGTTGGAAACAGATTTTTTACATGTTTTGGAACATAAATATTGTGTCTTGTCCTAACCCAAATTTGAAATATATTAACATGTTTATGTTGTCCTCTAAAATACCTTTGTTTTGGTATATTGAATGTTCAATACAAGGATTGGAGAATAAAAAACTAATAAAAAAGAGTGGTATTGAAATGTTGGGGTTGTAAGTAAAAATGTTGTTTAAAAGAATTAAACATGTGTCTTTGTTTTATTTTAAAGTCATATTAAACATAAGTTTCAGTTACAAATGGAGGTTTAAAGTCAAATTAATCACCATAATGGTGACGGTTACAAATGTGTGTTTAAAACCGATTTAATAACCACTACTAGATAAAGGGGTATTTAGCCACGAAACATAGCCACGTAAATTTTGCGTGTCTAAATAGCCACGCAATTAACACGCATCTGTCACACAACCTGAAACTCCAAATTTAGACACGCATTTGTGACGGAACTTCAACACATAAGAAATTCGTGGCTGTTGCGTGGCTAAATAGCCACACAACTGCCACGAACAATGATTTAAAGTATCAGGAAAATGGCTGGTGGTTATTGTGTGGTTAAATAGTCACGCATCTACCACGAAAGCGTGGTTAATATATATAAATGGAAAACAATAAATAAAGCGTGGTTATGGCGTGGCTAAATAGCCACGCAACTACCACGAACAATGGTTTAAAGAATCAGGAAATGGGCTGGTGGCTATGGCGTGGTTAAATAGCCACGCATCTACCACGCACAATGGTTTAAAGTATCAGGAAAAGGGCTGGTAGCTATGGCGTGGTTAAATAGCCACGCATCTACCACGTAACATTTGAAATCGAAAAAAATGGGAGGCGGGATTTGAACCCTGGTCTCCTCTGTGGGGGGAACATCAACTACCACTTCGGCTATAAGCCTCATCCGTTCATTATTTCCCTTTCTTTTAATATAACCCTTTCGAAAAATTAATTATTGTTGGTATTATTATTATTATTATTATTATTATTATTATTATTATTATTATTATTATTATTATTATTAGTCTCATTATTATTATTATTATTATTATTATTATTATTATTATTAATATTATTATTTATTTCGTTTTCATTTTCGTATTATTTTTTCGTTTTCGTTCAATACATCTATTTCGTATAATTAATTATTGGTATTATTGTTATTATTATTATTATTATTATTATTATTAGTCTCATATTTCTATTATTATTGTTAATTTTATTAATATTACGTGTGTGTGTGTCTATGAGTATGAATGTATGCACATCAATGTGTTGGTGTATTAAAATCACAAGTGCTTATACACCTTGAAAAGATAACGTTTGAAATGAACAACGGGTTTGGAAGGTGTACACGCTTGTGTGTAAGTCGAATTTACGTATAAACAGAGAAATATAAAGATAATAAAGTATAATAAGGATGTACAAAAAATGAACCCAAAAAAATAATTTTTGGCCTTCAAAAAACAAAAAATACAAATACAGTCGTGGCTATTGCGTGGCTAATTAACCACGCATTAACCACGCACTGTCTGGTTGTGTGGTAAATGTGTGGTTAATTAGCCACGCAATAGCCACGACTGTATTTGTATTTTTCGTTTTTTGAAGGGTAAACATTATTTTTTTGGGTTCATTTTTTACACATCCTTATTATACTTTATTATCTTTATATTTCTCTGTTTATACGTGAATTCGAGTTACACACAAGCATGTACACCTTCCAAACTCGTTACTCATTTCAAGTTTTTTCTAAAACGATATAATTAATAAAACGAAAACGAAAACGAAAAAAATAATAATATTAGTAATTGTTTTCCTATTTTTTAGAATATATAATAATAATAATAATAAACCAATACATTCAATTCCATTTTAAACATTTTTTTCGATTTTAAATATTTCCGTGGAAGTTGCGTGGCTGTTTAACCACGCTTTAACCACAAAGCCCTTTTAACGGAAAATTCTTTGCTCACTTGTACGTTTTGCATCAGAAAAAATACATCGTTGTGTGTTAATTGCGTGGCTGTTTAACCACGCTTTAGCCACCAAACACCTTTTAAACATCTTTTAAATGAAATAAAAAGGGATCTGGGAAACTCATTCTCCTTCCTCCTCATTTGCACATGCCGACATCTTTCCCTCTTTCCCTCCTACGAACAGCCTTCGTTCACCATTCCCGGCCGCTACCACCACCGATCGGCGCCATTTTCGACCGATTCCAGCCGCTGGGATGCGATGTGGTGTATAGGCCTTCAACCTCACCTCCTTCTCCCTCATTTGCAGCAAACAGACCCTCTCCTCCTCTCCTGTGCAGCTTGGTTCCGCCGCCGATCTGCGCCATTTCCGGCCGATTCCAGCCTACGGGAAGTGATTTCCTACGTCAAACTTCAATCCTCACCTCCTTCTCCTCGCCGCCGTCGATTAGGTTTCCGAGGTTGCTCCATCGATTTTAATCCAGCGCCGCCGCCGATCCGGTTCAACCTTTGACTTGGTATAGCAATCGCAACAGGTACTTGTCATTAATTCCCCCAATTCTCCAATCCGATTGCAGGTTTTGACTTGGTACAATCCGATTGCAGGTTTTGTTCGGATTGCAGGTACTTGTTCCGATTGCAGGTTTTGTTGAGACTTCTCGACCACCACAATCCGATTTGCAGGTTTTGTTCCGATTGCAGGTACTTGTATATTTTGATTGTGGTAGGTCTGTGTAAGTCTAATGTATGTATGCAGGTTTAATCTTTGTCCCAATTTCAATAAGGTATTTTGAAATAAATCGATCTTTTCTATTGTTTATGATAATGAAAAACTACTGGCTTGATAGATTGAAGATGCAGTTGAAAGCTTAAGTAGGGTTATATTAACAACACAAGGAAAAGGTGACAAAACTGCTGCTCAACAACTTCTTACAAAATACTCTGTCGCTAATTTTGTGTGGATATTGCGATATCAAGTTCTCGGGATTATTGCGTGGCTAAACGTACGTTGCCATGGCGTGGCTAACGCGCGTGACTATTGAGTGTTGAAATTGCGTGGCTAATGCGTGGTAAACTGTGCGTTGTTGTTGCGTGGCAAATTTGCGTGGCTAAAGTGTGACTACAATTTAGACACAAAGAGTTTTTCCACAGGTCAGTTTTCGTGGCTATTGCGTGTCTATTCGGCTTTTACCACACAACAGCCACGCAAATGTGCGTGGCTAACCCCCTATTTTCTAGTAGTGAACCATAATGGTGGTTGTTACCATTTTTATTTTGTGTATAAATATTATCTTCTAGTACATAGGAAACCAACAAACACCGTTTTGCTGTTTCTATGTGCACTACAAAGTTGTTATGGAAGATTCAAGTTTTGCTATGAGGTAAAGTTTAGTTCTAGCTACGTTCGACGATCTTGAATATTTGTTTCGTCCACTGTATCCTAGAAGACAAACGTCTAATGGTGTGGGCAAATCAGTTTTGAGGACAATGTGTTTACACATGCCTCATTCAACATGTCCTCAATATATGGCTCTTGTCCAGATTGTATCGTTTGATTATGTTTTCCTATGTTTTGGGTTGTATGATTCGGATTAGGTTTATATCAATTGGTAGTATTTTATAACAAAATATTTAATGTAGCTTGAGCAATTCTTTCCATAACGCTCGTGTTACGAATATTAGATGAAGACACAACATCGAAGTTGATGATAAAGATAAAATGTGTCTGTTACGCACATATCCGTTAAGTGCAGAATTTGAACCGTATGAATTCGTTGTTTAATTGTAGAAAATTGAGAGAGTTTTTTTGTTTTTTTGTGATTAAATTAGGAAGATAGGATGACTATTTATATAATTTTTGATTTAATTTGTCTTTTAAAATCTACATGTTTGAGGGATACCGCTGTTGAAGGCTTGGAAGACATGCACAATGCTTGGAAAAAACAACCTGAGACTTTTTCTCTCTCCTCTTTCCCGAGGGAGTCATCTATGTTTCTGTGTTTCTGGTGGGTAGGTGTTTCCTGATAGCCTTTCCTCGCTTTCCTGCTTTGACACCGTCCGCTCTAATAAATGCATAATATCTATACATTCAATTTCTTTAAATTGATTTGGCAAATATTTATTATTCTTGGATTATTGATTTAAAATATTAACTATGATATTAAATAAATAAATTTTATTTTTTTTCATTTGAACCATGTATTTTTATGAGATGAAAAACAAAATATAGCAACAAAACGATCTGATACCTTAAAGACGGTTGATCAACGATTTAACAAATTGATATAATTGCTATAATTGTGTAAAAAATATAAGCACAAAAATTTGCTTATTTCGATATACATATGATCATAGTTGGATGATCGTTTAAAAACATTTAGAAAACAAATGATATATATGGTTATAATAAACTCTCCAAAATCATTTGTATCATGAAATATTACTCAAATCAAAGAGTAAGAAATCGTCCCCATGTTTGCAAGTTCAATATTCTGCATCAATGTCATTATCACATATAACTTATTTTAGAGGTCCCATGTCCCATCCTATTGGAATTTTCTACACCAATAATTTTAACAAACATTTTCTTCACTTAGACCATGGAAATTTTTAAAGACAATGTCTAAACTACACATCACCTCAATAATGGTTCATCTTTTTCTCTTTTAGATATTTCATAAAATCAAAAATCAACGTTTTGAATGGTTCAAATTTCAAATCATTTTTATTTGTATAAATTTCGTAAAATGATAAATCATTAGTATGGGTTTATTAATGGTAATAACTTTAACTAAATGGAAGAAAGCAATAAAAATGCAAGTTTGCAATAGTTATGACATAATAACAAGACTTATTTCCTTCAATTAAGTGGTTTTACGATAAATCAAAAATAAATAAATATATATAATTACAAGATTAACTCACATTTCCGTAAAATATATTACTAGAAAACAAATAAATGCTAAGTAAACTATAGATGACTTCAAAGTCTTCCTTTTGTCCCATTAAAAGGTAGCACTAGACCACCACAAAAGTGTAGCTTTCGAGGTAAATTTCACGACGTCTTGAATGGTTCATTTTATTTCTTTATAGATATTTTTCTAAATTACATTTCAACATCTTTAATGGGCCAGTCATTTTCTAAATATATTTTGTTAAAACCAGATATCATTTGTACAGGTTAAACCTAAAAGGAAATAATTTTAATTTTAATAGATGAAAATACTCAATTTGTGTTGTAACCTATTTATAAAATGTCGAGAATGAAGGTAATAGGTATGAGCAAAGTATATCAAAAAGGTAGAAAGTGGTATATAGTTGTATTTAAACTCTGATGATCTCAACAGTTGTTTAATTCTTTTAGGTAAGTATATTATTATTTCAGCAATATAGTTATAGTAACCATATTATATATAGTATTTTTAGAAGTTAAAAATAAAGGACAGAGTAGTTTGATAGGTAAACCCAATTCGTTTTCTCTTGTACACTAAAGGGGTGTTTCAGATTGTCTTCCAAAATTGTTTATTAACTTATTGGATTTTCAGATAGTTAATAAGCTTTAAAAGGTGTTCAACAAACATATAAGTGTTTTTCACTACCCTTTAATAACTCATTTTTCATAAGTCAGAAATAATGAGTTTTTAAGCAAACTATAAACTTAAAGCTCTTAAGTTCACATGCACCCTAAAGGATCAATGTTTTCATCATATTGAACCTATAACGATGAACATAATAAGAATCCAAAAATTTCATAAAGAAAACTAACATTTTTGATCCTTAGATCTCTTTGAAGCAAGCACCACAATTGTAATGCCTCTAATGGCTCACACCCAAGAACTTGGCAAGAAAGAGAGCAAGATAGAAATGGTGGAGAACCCTTGAATTGGCTTGAATATGAGGGTGGGGAGGCCCTCTATTTATAGTCCAATCCTGATAAGTCTTATGACAGATAACTGTCATAATTAAGCTTCTGATATGATAACTTACTTATCATACAAGCTAGTTGACTTATCATTACCATAAATAAGAAAGACTCCATAAATAATATATATATGTATATATATATATATATATATATATATATATATATATATATATATATATATATATATATATATATATATATGTATATATATATATATATATATATATATATATATATATATATATATATATATATATATATATATATACCAATTGTTCAACTATTGAACAATTATAATTCAACCCCTGCGTATTTAATTAATCCAATTAATCCTAAAATTAATTTCTGATTAATCTTTAATTAAATATCATAATTTCCAATTAATATATGAGTTTTAGAGCAAATTACATGTTTGGTCTTGAGGTTTGGTGATTACAACACTTTCAGTCCAAAATTGGCATTTGTTGCAAATTTGATATCCAAACTAAATTAGCACTGCTGGTCCCTCAAACTAACCACTGTTAAGGTGGAACCGTTAAGGGCCCTCATGTGCCTTGTATATGAGGATATTTCGGTCTTTTCACGCTATCATTGTGTATTATACTCAAAGTTCAATTTCAATTTCAACTAATTAACTACCATGGAGCTTCTGCAACAACATATAAATCCTAAATGATATATCCCTCATTCAAAACAAAACTATGCAAATATTCATAAGGAGGCAAATCTAAATCAATTCTATTTTTTGAATAATAAGAACAACATATAAATCCTAAATGATATACTTTGCTGAATAGCATATATATAATTCAAATCAAGCATTTGTATGAAACTACCATAGTGCAAATTCCATCTAACTGCAATGTTTAACAGATGCAACAACTCATTACAAGCATGTAACGTAAGCACCGAGAACCAGCCACCAACTATGATAAGTTAGTGTTGAAGCCACTGTATACTGTTGATGTCAATTTCATCCTTCACTATATCATAAAGTGGGCTCATTTCCCTTTGAAGAATATGTCTTCAAAATTCAACAATATTTTATTCAAAGGCTGCAACACTTATTTTCAAATGGCTGCTAAAGATGATATTCAAAGATGTGGCTGCAACACTTATTTTCAAATGGCTGCTAAAACAAACTTCAAAGATGGCATGTAGAATTTTTTAAATGAGCCATTTTTTTCTTGAAGTGGCATGCAAAGTTTTTAGTATAAATAGGTTAGAAACCATCTCAAACAAAACACACCAAAACATCTTCTCTTCTTATTCATCTTCTTATTAATACAAAAGAGTTATAAACTCTTTGTATTTTTGTATTCTCC